>OX579653.1:10491384-11091384 GCA_951230895.1 Carpatolechia fugitivella | reverse complement strand
ACAGGCCAATATTATGCAGCTTTAATTCCCAAGTTGAGGAATGCCATCAAAGAGAAAAGGAGAGGGAAACTTCGAAGGAGCGTGCTGTTTAATCACGACAACGCACCCGCGCACAGGTCGGCAGTTGCGATGGCTGCCATTCAGCAAGCTGGCTTCGAATTGGTTGACCACCCCCCTTATTCACCAGATCTGGCGCCTAGCGATTTTTATCTGTTCCCCAAATTGAAAGAATACTTAAGGGGAAACAGGTACGAAGACGATAACGAGGTGATGGATGCTGTGGAGAGCTTTTTGCAGGACCAAGACAAAACTTTTTTTAAAGGGATTGAAGCCTTGGAAAAGCGCTGGACTCGGTGTGTAGAGAGACTCGGAGACTATGTAGAAAAATAAATTATTAAGTTATCAATAGTCATTATATTCTATTTCATTCTCACTACTTTTTGATGCCTCCTCGTATACCTTTTTCATTCAAGTGTCATTTGGTCTTGTTTTTTATATTTTGATACAGGTTTTCTATAGTTATGATATTACTATCTAAGCTGTAAGTTTTCCTAATATAAATAAAATAAAATAAATGTTGTATATTTTTTATAATCTCTATATAAAATAGTTTTTATACGTATAGTCTCTTCGTGATTCTCTAAATAAGTTTTTTGATGTAATATATTGTGTTTCCAGGCTCTTCATCTCGGTTTGGTAGGAAACCCCTTCGGACCAGCAGGAACCGGCAAGACTGAATCTGTTAAGGCTTTAGGTGGCCTAGTAGGTCGTCTGGTCTTGATATTCAATTGCGATGAGGTGAGTCTTTTCACTTCATTTGTAAACTGTTTAAAAACTTCCTTCGGTTCCAGAGGTTGTGGTTTCCGGTGGGATACGACACTGTTCAAAAAATATTTTGTGCTGCTTTCACCTGTTTGATTAGGTTACAGGCTAAATCAGAAAAGTAAGATGATTTCATTCTTCGAAATGCACGCTAATCTGTTGGTCCCAGTTATATTATGTACGTAAATAATCGTTACATAAGTTAAAGTAAGGTCAAGAGACCTTGGGTGGCAGCATCCAGGGTTTGTAAGGTGATACTTGTACATTTTTTTTATATTAAAATGTTTGTTAACTTTATTTCTGTTTTTTAGGCAATGGATGCGGAGTGTATGGGGCGTCTGTTGACAGGGCTGGCGCTGAGTGGCGCGTGGGGATGCTTCGACGAGTTCAACCGTCTGTCGGCGGCCACGCTCGCCGCCGTCTCGCACCAGCTGGCGTCTCTACTGCCCGCCATGCAGCAGCGCCGACCGGGCTCGCCCACCGCCACGCTCAATGGAAAGCAGGTCAGTCTAGGCAAGGAGTGTCAGTGAAACCGTTTCACCAGATGATAAGCTAACGGCGAAATGTTCTTCAGGTGGTGGTGTCGGAGTGGTGCGGCGTGGCGGCGACGATGAACCCCCTGGGGCGTGGCTATGGCGGGCGGCGCGCGCTGCCGGCAGCCCTGGAGCGCGTGCTGCGGCCCGTCGCCATGACGCAGCCAGCGCCCGACCGCCTCGCGAGCCACCTGCTCGCCGCGCGCTGCATGCGAGACGCCGCGCGCCTGGCGCAGGCTCTGCACGTCGTGTTCCTCATGGCCAGGTGAGTCGCCATGACGCAGCCAGCGCCCGACCGCCTCGCGAGCCACCTGCTCGCCGCGCGCTGCATGCGAGACGCCGCGCGCCTGGCGCAGGCTCTGCACGTCGTGTTCCTCATGGCCAGGTGAGTCGCCATGACGCAGCCAGCGCCCGACCGCCTCGCGAGCCATCTGCTCGCCGCGCGCTGCATGCGAGACGCCGCGCGCCTGGCGCAGGCTCTGCACGTCGTGTTCCTCATGGCCAGGTGAGTCGCCATGACGCAGCCAGCGCCCGACCGCCTCGCGAGCCACCTGCTCGCCGCGCGCTGCATGCGAGACGCCGCGCGCCTGGCGCAGGCTCTGCACGTCGTGTTCCTCATGGCCAGGTGAGTCGCCATGACGCAGCCAGCGCCCGACCGCCTCGCGAGCCATCTGCTCGCCGCGCGCTGCATGCGAGACGCCGCGCGCCTGGCGCAGGCTCTGCACGTCGTGTTCCTCATGGCCAGGTGAGTCGCCATGACGCAGCCAGCGCCCGACCGCCTCGCGAGCCACCTGCTCGCCGCGCGCTGCATGCGAGACGCCGCGCGCCTGGCGCAGGCTCTGCACGTCGTGTTCCTCATGGCCAGGTGAGTCGCCATGACGCAGCCAGCGCCCGACCGCCTCGCGAGCCATCTGCTCGCCGCGCGCTGCATGCGAGACGCCGCGCGCCTGGCGCAGGCTCTGCACGTCGTGTTCCTCATGGCCAGGTGAGTCGCCATGACGCAGCCAGCGCCCGACCGCCTCGCGAGCCATCTGCTCGCCGCGCGCTGCATGCGAGACGCCGCGCGCCTGGCGCAGGCTCTGCACGTCGTGTTCCTCATGGCCAGGTGAGTCGCCATGACGCAGCCAGCGCCCGACCGCCTCGCGAGCCACCTGCTCGCCGCGCGCTGCATGCGAGACGCCGCGCGCCTGGCGCAGGCTCTGCACGTCGTGTTCCTCATGGCCAGGTGAGTCGCCATGACGCAGCCAGCGCCCGACCGCCTCGCGAGCCATCTGCTCGCCGCGCGCTGCATGCGAGACGCCGCGCGCCTGGCGCAGGCTCTGCACGTCGTGTTCCTCATGGCCAGGTGAGTCGCCATGACGCAGCCAGCGCCCGACCGCCTCGCGAGCCATCTGCTCGCCGCGCGCTGCATGCGAGACGCCGCGCGCCTGGCGCAGGCTCTGCACGTCGTGTTCCTCATGGCCAGGTGAGTCGCCATGACGCAGCCAGCGCCCGACCGCCTCGCGAGCCACCTGCTCGCCGCGCGCTGCATGCGAGACGCCGCGCGCCTGGCGCAGGCTCTGCACGTCGTGTTCCTCATGGCCAGGTGAGTCGCCATGACGCAGCCAGCGCCCGACCGCCTCGCGAGCCATCTGCTCGCCGCGCGCTGCATGCGAGACGCCGCGCGCCTGGCGCAGGCTCTGCACGTCGTGTTCCTCATGGCCAGGTGAGTCGCCATGACGCAGCCAGCGCCCGACCGCCTCGCGAGCCATCTGCTCGCCGCGCGCTGCATGCGAGACGCCGCGCGCCTGGCGCAGGCTCTGCACGTCGTGTTCCTCATGGCCAGGTGAGTCGCCATGACGCAGCCAGCGCCCGACCGCCTCGCGAGCCATCTGCTCGCCGCGCGCTGCATGCGAGACGCCGCGCGCCTGGCGCAGGCTCTGCACGTCGTGTTCCTCATGGCCAGGTGAGTCGCCATGACGCAGCCAGCGCCCGACCGCCTCGCGAGCCACCTGCTCGCCGCGCGCTGCATGCGAGACGCCGCGCGCCTGGCGCAGGCTCTGCACGTCGTGTTCCTCATGGCCAGGTGAGTCGCCATGACGCAGCCAGCGCCCGACCGCCTCGCGAGCCATCTGCTCGCCGCGCGCTGCATGCGAGACGCCGCGCGCCTGGCGCAGGCTCTGCACGTCGTGTTCCTCATGGCCAGGTGAGTCGCCATGACGCAGCCAGCGCCCGACCGCCTCGCGAGCCATCTGCTCGCCGCGCGCTGCATGCGAGACGCCGCGCGCCTGGCGCAGGCTCTGCACGTCGTGTTCCTCATGGCCAGGTGAGTCGCCATGACGCAGCCAGCGCCCGACCGCCTCGCGAGCCATCTGCTCGCCGCGCGCTGCATGCGAGACACCGCGCGCCTGGCGCAGGCTCTGCACGTCGTGTTCCTCATGGCCAGGTGAGTCGCCATGACGCAGCCAGCGCCCGACCGCCTCGCGAGCCATCTGCTCGCCGCGCGCTGCATGCGAGACGCCGCGCGCCTGGCGCAGGCTCTGCACGTCGTGTTCCTCATGGCCAGGTGAGTCGCCATGACGCAGCCAGCGCCCGACCGCCTCGCGAGCCATCTGCTCGCCGCGCGCTGCATGCGAGACGCCGCGCGCCTGGCGCAGGCTCTGCACGTCGTGTTCCTCATGGCCAGGTGAGTCGCCATGACGCAGCCAGCGCCCGACCGCCTCGCGAGCCATCTGCTCGCCGCGCGCTGCATGCGAGACGCCGCGCGCCTGGCGCAGGCTCTGCACGTCGTGTTCCTCATGGCCAGGTGAGTAGCCATGACGCAGCCAGCGCCCGACCGCCTCGCGAGCCATCTGCTCGCCGCGCGCTGCATGCGAGACGCCGCGCGCCTGGCGCAGGCTCTGCACGTCGTGTTCCTCATGGCCAGGTGAGTCGCCATGACGCAGCCAGCGCCCGACCGCCTCGCGAGCCACCTGCTCGCCGCGCGCTGCATGCGAGACGCCGCGCGCCTGGCGCAGGCTCTGCACGTCGTGTTCCTCATGGCCAGGTGAGTCGCCATGACGCAGCCAGCGCCCGACCGCCTCGCGAGCCACCTGCTCGCCGCGCGCTGCATGCGAGACGCCGCGCGCCTGGCGCAGGCTCTGCACGTCGTGTTCCTCATGGCCAGGTGAGTCGCCATGACGCAGCCACCTGCTTGATTAGTGTATCTCACAAACCCTGGTGGCTATTGAACCGTAAAATGTCCGTAACAAATCAATGTAAAATGTCATGCAAAAAATTTCATGCACTGATTAGTTACTGGTTTTTTCATACCATTGTATAAATAATTAGAGATGTACAATTTTGTTAAATACAGAAGACTAGGCTAGGCTATAGGCTTTCAACTAGTATAGACTTTGTTGAATAATTTATGTATGTGGCTGTTTGTCTTTATAAAAAAAAAAAAAAAAAAAAATGGGTCCCTGACTACTTCTATAGATAAAGCTAAGATTTGGCAAAGACCATCTTACTAATGGGACACAAACTAGTTCAGCTTATAGCGTTCTACTAAACTCGGAACAGATACACAAAGTCTTCTTCTCTTTTTGATATCGTATGCCAAATTCATCTTGCAGAATATTTTATTATGCTTCATATTTAGATAATATAGCCTCTTTTATGACGGTTTATTACTACAGTAACCTACTGAGCGGTCAGCGTCACTACGACTGGGGTCTCCGCGCGCTGAAAGCTACGATCGGCAGTTGCAGCGCGTCCGCCGGGGAGCGCGGCGAATCCAACGCCAAGAATGCTCTGCGTCGCGCCTTGAGGCTGAACAGCGTATCGAAGCTCACGCATCAAGATGCCCAAAGGTAAGATTATAGTGGCAAAATTACTTGAAAGACAGTTCCCAAAGGATAGTAGTCAAACAAAATGTTCTTCAAAATACGCTTTCAGATTCGCGATTAAAGTCAAAGTCAAATTAATTTATTTCCATAGGATGTTATTACATCACTTAGATCCGTCATTACATTTTTTTGGTTGAGTTCACTAACACAATGGCGGAATCTGTGGAGAAGAGCTCACCGAAGAAACTCCACAGTCGTCGCATCTTTTGCGTTTCCTTTTTTAAATAAAAAAATAAAATATTACAAAATTAATGCTAATTAAATATCGAAAAGGCCTGCCACTCAAGCAATCTATTCCCATGGACATCTGTCCTCTAAGTAATCAGATATCCTATAGTAACCTTTTTTATACAATTTCTGTTTTATAATTATTTTAAACTTGCCTAAAGGCAAGTTTTTAATATCAGTAGGGACCTTATTGTAATAGCGTATACAATTGCCTTTAAAAGAATTACTAATTTTATGTAGTCGGCTGACATAAGCAACCAACTTGTCTTTATTTCTAGTATTAAAATTGTGTATATCACTGTACTTCTGAAAATTACTCATATTTCGTTTTACATGCACAAGATTGTCATAGATATATTGAGACACAAATGTCAGAATATTGATTTCTTTAAACTTTTCCCTCAGTGACACTCCAGGCCCTAATCTATAAATTGCACGAACAGCCCGTTTCTGCAGAATAAATATACTATTAGCATTCGCAGCGTGACCCCACAATAGAATACCATAGGTCTTATTAAGTTTGCAGGTGGCTTTGATTTCATAATTATGTAAGTTAATGTAAACATTAGTCGTATATGGTTTTTCAACTGATATCTATTTACAGATTTGAAAACATCCTATCGATAGTTTTTGCTGATGTCCCCGAGGAAGAGACTTCGGCTGACACCATCAGCCCCGCTCTTGAAGCGGCCGTTGATACCCTCGGCTTTATAAACAATACACTCCAGCTACAAAAATGCAAGGAACTGTACGAGCAACTCCAACAGAGAATGGGAGTCGTGATAGTTGGGCCACCTGGTTCAGGAAAAACTACGATTCGTCAACTTTTGAAAACTGTAAGTGAATAAGAATACGAGGGCTGATTGATAAGTTTCCGAAACGACAAAGAAAAACTTTAAAAATCTATTTAAAATAAATTTATTTCTCAACGTAGTTTCCTTCTACCTCGATGCATTTAGTCCAGTGCTTCTCCAATGCCGTTACACCAGTTTGATAAAATGTTTTCTCCAACCCCTCAAAATACTCGTCCACGGCAACAATGACTTCTTCATTTGATGAAAATCTCTGGCCACCTAACCATTTCTTCAGGTTTGGGAATAAGTGGAAGTCACACGGGGCCAGATCCGGGGAATAGGGTGGATGCGGTAGCAATTCGAACCGCAATTCATGGAGTTTGGCGACTGCAACCATTGACGTGTGTCAATGGTTAGGATCTCGGTTAAACAGCGCCAAACACTCCGATGAATCGTCCACTCGACGTTGCTTTTGGTCAACAGTGAGCAAACGCGGCACCCATCGCGCGCAATGCTTTTTCATTCCCAAATGTTGGTGCAAAATATTAAAAACGCGTTCAGATGAAATGCTCACCATCTCTGCTATCTCTCGCAAATTCAAGCGCCGATCATTCAATACAATTTTGTGAATTTTTTTGATCATGTCCGGATTCGTGACTTCATTTGGACGGCCAGACCTGTGGGCGTCTTCGCAGCTCTGTCTTCCACGTTTAAAATCAGTTACCCAGGTGTGAATTGTACTCAATGCAGGAGCAGAATTACCTAAAACACTGTCTAGCTTGGTTTTAATCTGGGTTGCTGTTTTCTGTTTTAAAACGTAAAAGTTTATCACCGCACGAATTTCGTTTCTTTCCATTGTTAAGAAAATTTACGACAGAGAAAGTTCTACGTCCTATCAAACAAATTCCACCAGTTCGATTAAATTCAAATTTGGCGTTCTATTTTCAAAAAGATGCCAAAATATAATGTAATATTTTTTTTTGCGTATAATTTTTTTAAGTTCGTCGTTTCGGCCAGTTATCAATCAGCCCAGGTACATCAAGTGGGTTGAAAAAGCAACACTTTTTTCCAGTTTCTTGTTGACCGAGCGAGCGCGAAGCGTCTCCGTTTCAGCTTGGCCAAATTGCTTTTGTATGTCTGTCTGTCTGTTTGTTCCACTCTACAGGTCGCGTTTCTCAACCGATTCTCGTGAAAATTTGTGAGCAGACTTTTTTTTGTTGAGTTTGTTTTTGGAAATATTAAAAAATGACGGAATAGGGGATCGGACTACTTTTTTTATTTTATAAATCCAAACTTCTTAGTTTCGTGGTAATAACCCGGTAGATATGTATGTTACGAAATACATAATCCTGGATCACTGTTTAACAAAAGAACCCAAGTCAGAATAGATAGAAGGTAACAGTACAGGAATAGGTACGTTTAGTGACAATATTTTGGTTCGCAGGCTCTAACGCAACAAGGCAAGACTATAGTCGAGTACGTGATATGTCCAAAAGCGATGAGCCGCAGCTGGCTACTGGGACACATCGACCACGACACGCGCCAGTGGACCGACGGAGTCATATCCTCTACTGCTCTGGAGATATCAAACCAACCCACAGGTAAAATAATATGACAATAGTTTTATTTTTAAAACCCAACACTCAACGATCCCGATTGTACACTATTACCAACAATATCAAACGATTTATGAATTTTTGAATTGCCGAAACCGCTTAATGATGCATTTGTTTGTCAAAAACGTTTAAATATATTAAGGATGTTAGTGGATGAACAATATGAACATCGTGTAGGCGTTTGTTAGACCAATTAACCTTGCTGTCCAAGCCTGTGACTTGGCTTATGTCAGTCATGTAATGGATATAATTATGCGAGCACGTAAAACATTGTCTTTTTAACATGGGAAGTGACGGGCGGCCTTTAACAAATATGTCGATGTATCTTGCGCTCACCTCGACTAGCACGGGCGTCAAGTACTTGAATAAACGTACGGTCACCTTCAAAAGTAGAGTCATATCACGTGTTTTTATACATTGAAATAACTTATTTTGTAATAGTTATTTTTCTTGGATTTTGTAGTAACGTATGGTGTGTACGGGACTTTGTTATTATAAATAATAATATGCAATAAAGGTCATCATAATGAAAAGATATTTCAAAGTATAAAAACACGTGATATGACTCCACTTTTGCAAGCGACTGTACCTACGTGTTACAGACGTTTGGTCATGGGTGGTGTGCGATGGTGACATCGACCCTGAGTGGATCGAAGCACTGAACTCGGTGCTGGACGACAACCGGCTGCTGACGCTGCCGTCGGGCTGGCGCGTGCAGTTCGGAGCCAACGTCAACTTCGTATTCGAGACGCACAGCCTGGACCACGCCTCGCCGGCCACCGTCTCCCGGATGGGGATCATATTGCTGAGGTATGATGATGCTGCTAAAGGAACGCTAGGAAAGTAAACAGAAGTTTTTAGAAGTAGATCCCTACTAACTAAACTTAAAAAAAACTTTAAGGCATTGATAGCGCGTACACTATCAAAATGTACATTATTTATTAGCCCTAAGAACCTCTAAGATATCGCATATTTTGCATTTTATTTCGTAATCAAAGAGATATTAGCGTTAGATTCAAAACGTGAAGAAAAAAAAAGAATTACTCAAATATCGCTCCATGAAGATGTCTTCACATCGTTCATTTCCTTAATTCAATTTCTTAATATAATTTAATATTTTCAGTGACGACAGCTCCTGTGCTCCGGAAGTGTTAGACAACTGGGCGCTGAAAGCGGAGTACGAGAATGAGACAGCGAAGGTGGCGGTGCCGTTGCTGCAGACGGTCATCAAGAAGTGCCTGCAGTGGCTCGCGGCGCACCGGGCCGACACCATGTTGAAGCTGCACAGCGTGGCCGTGGTGAGTTAATGTACGAGAATGAGACAGCGAAGGTGGCGGTGCCGTTGCTGCAGACGGTCATCAAGAAGTGCCTGCAGTGGCTCGCGGCGCACCGGGCCGACACCATGTTGAAGCTGCACAGCGTGGCCGTGGTGAGTTAATGTACGAGAATGAGACAGCGAAGGTGGCGGTGCCGTTGCTGCAGACGGTCATCAAGAAGTGCCTGCAGTGGCTCGCGGCGCACCGGGCCGACACCATGTTGAAGCTGCACAGCGTGGCCGTGGTGAGTTAATGTACGAGAATGAGACAGCGAAGGTGGCGGTGCCGTTGCTGCAGACGGTCATCAAGAAGTGCCTGCAGTGGCTCGCGGCGCACCGGGCCGACACCATGTTGAAGCTGCACAGCGTGGCCGTGGTGAGTTAATGTACGAGAATGAGACAGCGAAGGTGGCGGTGCCGTTGCTGCAGACGGTCATCAAGAAGTGCCTGCAGTGGCTCGCGGCGCACCGGGCCGACACCATGTTGAAGCTGCACAGCGTGGCCGTGGTGAGTTAATGTACGAGAATGAGACAGCGAAGGTGGCGGTGCCGTTGCTGCAGACGGTCATCAAGAAGTGCCTGCAGTGGCTCGCGGCGCACCGGGCCGACACCATGTTGAAGCTGCACAGCGTGGCCGTGGTGAGTTAATGTACGAGAATGAGACAGCGAAGGTGGCGGTGCCGTTGCTGCAGACGGTCATCAAGAAGTGCCTGCAGTGGCTCGCGGCGCACCGGGCCGACACCATGTTGAAGCTGCACAGCGTGGCCGTGGTGAGTTAATGTACGAGAATGAGACAGCGAAGGTGGCGGTGCCGTTGCTGCAGACGGTCATCAAGAAGTGCCTGCAGTGGCTCGCGGCGCACCGGGCCGACACCATGTTGAAGCTGCACAGCGTGGCCGTGGTGAGTTAATGTACGAGAATGAGACAGCGAAGGTGGCGGTGCCGTTGCTGCAGACGGTCATCAAGAAGTGCCTGCAGTGGCTCGCGGCGCACCGGGCCGACACCATGTTGAAGCTGCACAGCGTGGCCGTGGTGAGTTAATGTACGAGAATGAGACAGCGAAGGTGGCGGTGCCGTTGCTGCAGACGGTCATCAAGAAGTGCCTGCAGTGGCTCGCGGCGCACCGGGCCGACACCATGTTGAAGCTGCACAGCGTGGCCGTGGTGAGTTAATGTACGAGAATGAGACAGCGAAGGTGGCGGTGCCGTTGCTGCAGACGGTCATCAAGAAGTGCCTGCAGTGGCTCGCGGCGCACCGGGCCGACACCATGTTGAAGCTGCACAGCGTGGCCGTGGTGAGTTAATGTACGAGAATGAGACAGCGAAGGTGGCGGTGCCGTTGCTGCAGACGGTCATCAAGAAGTGCCTGCAGTGGCTCGCGGCGCACCGGGCCGACACCATGTTGAAGCTGCACAGCGTGGCCGTGGTGAGTTAATGTACGAGAATGAGACAGCGAAGGTGGCGGTGCCGTTGCTGCAGACGGTCATCAAGAAGTGCCTGCAGTGGCTCGCGGCGCACCGGGCCGACACCATGTTGAAGCTGCACAGCGTGGCCGTGGTGAGTTAATGTACGAGAATGAGACAGCGAAGGTGGCGGTGCCGTTGCTGCAGACGGTCATCAAGAAGTGCCTGCAGTGGCTCGCGGCGCACCGGGCCGACACCATGTTGAAGCTGCACAGCGTGGCCGTGGTGAGTTAATGTACGAGAATGAGACAGCGAAGGTGGCGGTGCCGTTGCTGCAGACGGTCATCAAGAAGTGCCTGCAGTGGCTCGCGGCGCACCGGGCCGACACCATGTTGAAGCTGCACAGCGTGGCCGTGGTGAGTTAATGTACGAGAATGAGACAGCGAAGGTGGCGGTGCCGTTGCTGCAGACGGTCATCAAGAAGTGCCTGCAGTGGCTCGCGGCGCACCGGGCCGACACCATGTTGAAGCTGCACAGCGTGGCCGTGGTGAGTTAATGTACGAGAATGAGACAGCGAAGGTGGCGGTGCCGTTGCTGCAGACGGTCATCAAGAAGTGCCTGCAGTGGCTCGCGGCGCACCGGGCCGACACCATGTTGAAGCTGCACAGCGTGGCCGTGGTGAGTTAATGTACGAGAATGAGACAGCGAAGGTGGCGGTGCCGTTGCTGCAGACGGTCATCAAGAAGTGCCTGCAGTGGCTCGCGGCGCACCGGGCCGACACCATGTTGAAGCTGCACAGCGTGGCCGTGGTGAGTTAATGTACGAGAATGAGACA
The DNA here is from genome assembly GCA_951230895.1 of Carpatolechia fugitivella. NCBI lineage: Eukaryota > Metazoa > Arthropoda > Insecta > Lepidoptera > Gelechiidae > Carpatolechia > Carpatolechia fugitivella. Next base: position 11,079,974 of record OX579653.1, on the reverse strand, counting down.
GCGAAGGTGGCGGTGCCGTTGCTGCAGACGGTCATCAAGAAGTGCCTGCAGTGGCTCGCGGCGCACCGGGCCGACACCATGTTGAAGCTGCACAGCGTGGCCGTGGTGAGTTAATGTACGAGAATGAGACAGCGAAGGTGGCGGTGCCGTTGCTGCAGACGGTCATCAAGAAGTGCCTGCAGTGGCTCGCGGCGCACCGGGCCGACACCATGTTGAAGCTGCACAGCGTGGCCGTGGTGAGTTAATGTACGAGAATGAGACAGCGAAGGTGGCGGTGCCGTTGCTGCAGACGGTCATCAAGAAGTGCCTGCAGTGGCTCGCGGCGCACCGGGCCGACACCATGTTGAAGCTGCACAGCGTGGCCGTGGTGAGTTAATGTACGAGAATGAGACAGCGAAGGTGGCGGTGCCGTTGCTGCAGACGGTCATCAAGAAGTGCCTGCAGTGGCTCGCGGCGCACCGGGCCGACACCATGTTGAAGCTGCACAGCGTGGCCGTGGTGAGTTAATGTACGAGAATGAGACAGCGAAGGTGGCGGTGCCGTTGCTGCAGACGGTCATCAAGAAGTGCCTGCAGTGGCTCGCGGCGCACCGGGCCGACACCATGTTGAAGCTGCACAGCGTGGCCGTGGTGAGTTAATGTACGAGAATGAGACAGCGAAGGTGGCGGTGCCGTTGCTGCAGACGGTCATCAAGAAGTGCCTGCAGTGGCTCGCGGCGCACCGGGCCGACACCATGTTGAAGCTGCACAGCGTGGCCGTGGTGAGTTAATGTACGAGAATGAGACAGCGAAGGTGGCGGTGCCGTTGCTGCAGACGGTCATCAAGAAGTGCCTGCAGTGGCTCGCGGCGCACCGGGCCGACACCATGTTGAAGCTGCACAGCGTGGCCGTGGTGAGTTAATGTACGAGAATGAGACAGCGAAGGTGGCGGTGCCGTTGCTGCAGACGGTCATCAAGAAGTGCCTGCAGTGGCTCGCGGCGCACCGGGCCGACACCATGTTGAAGCTGCACAGCGTGGCCGTGGTGAGTTAATGTACGAGAATGAGACAGCGAAGGTGGCGGTGCCGTTGCTGCAGACGGTCATCAAGAAGTGCCTGCAGTGGCTCGCGGCGCACCGGGCCGACACCATGTTGAAGCTGCACAGCGTGGCCGTGGTGAGTTAATGTACGAGAATGAGACAGCGAAGGTGGCGGTGCCGTTGCTGCAGACGGTCATCAAGAAGTGCCTGCAGTGGCTCGCGGCGCACCGGGCCGACACCATGTTGAAGCTGCACAGCGTGGCCGTGGTGAGTTAATGTACGAGAATGAGACAGCGAAGGTGGCGGTGCCGTTGCTGCAGACGGTCATCAAGAAGTGCCTGCAGTGGCTCGCGGCGCACCGGGCCGACACCATGTTGAAGCTGCACAGCGTGGCCGTGGTGAGTTAATGTACGAGAATGAGACAGCGAAGGTGGCGGTGCCGTTGCTGCAGACGGTCATCAAGAAGTGCCTGCAGTGGCTCGCGGCGCACCGGGCCGACACCATGTTGAAGCTGCACAGCGTGGCCGTGGTGAGTTAATGTACGAGAATGAGACAGCGAAGGTGGCGGTGCCGTTGCTGCAGACGGTCATCAAGAAGTGCCTGCAGTGGCTCGCGGCGCACCGGGCCGACACCATGTTGAAGCTGCACAGCGTGGCCGTGGTGAGTTAATGTACGAGAATGAGACAGCGAAGGTGGCGGTGCCGTTGCTGCAGACGGTCATCAAGAAGTGCCTGCAGTGGCTCGCGGCGCACCGGGCCGACACCATGTTGAAGCTGCACAGCGTGGCCGTGGTGAGTTAATGTACGAGAATGAGACAGCGAAGGTGGCGGTGCCGTTGCTGCAGACGGTCATCAAGAAGTGCCTGCAGTGGCTCGCGGCGCACCGGGCCGACACCATGTTGAAGCTGCACAGCGTGGCCGTGGTGAGTTAATGTACGAGAATGAGACAGCGAAGGTGGCGGTGCCGTTGCTGCAGACGGTCATCAAGAAGTGCCTGCAGTGGCTCGCGGCGCACCGGGCCGACACCATGTTGAAGCTGCACAGCGTGGCCGTGGTGAGTTAATGTACGAGAATGAGACAGCGAAGGTGGCGGTGCCGTTGCTGCAGACGGTCATCAAGAAGTGCCTGCAGTGGCTCGCGGCGCACCGGGCCGACACCATGTTGAAGCTGCACAGCGTGGCCGTGGTGAGTTAATGTACGAGAATGAGACAGCGAAGGTGGCGGTGCCGTTGCTGCAGACGGTCATCAAGAAGTGCCTGCAGTGGCTCGCGGCGCACCGGGCCGACACCATGTTGAAGCTGCACAGCGTGGCCGTGGTGAGTTAATGTACGAGAATGAGACAGCGAAGGTGGCGGTGCCGTTGCTGCAGACGGTCATCAAGAAGTGCCTGCAGTGGCTCGCGGCGCACCGGGCCGACACCATGTTGAAGCTGCACAGCGTGGCCGTGGTGAGTTAATGTACGAGAATGAGACAGCGAAGGTGGCGGTGCCGTTGCTGCAGACGGTCATCAAGAAGTGCCTGCAGTGGCTCGCGGCGCACCGGGCCGACACCATGTTGAAGCTGCACAGCGTGGCCGTGGTGAGTTAATGTACGAGAATGAGACAGCGAAGGTGGCGGTGCCGTTGCTGCAGACGGTCATCAAGAAGTGCCTGCAGTGGCTCGCGGCGCACCGGGCCGACACCATGTTGAAGCTGCACAGCGTGGCCGTGGTGAGTTAATGTACGAGAATGAGACAGCGAAGGTGGCGGTGCCGTTGCTGCAGACGGTCATCAAGAAGTGCCTGCAGTGGCTCGCGGCGCACCGGGCCGACACCATGTTGAAGCTGCACAGCGTGGCCGTGGTGAGTTAATGTACACAGCGAAGGTGGCGGTGCCGTTGCTGCAGACGGTCATCAAGAAGTGCCTGCAGTGGCTCGCGGCGCACCGGGCCGACACCATGTTGAAGCTGCACAGCGTGGCCGTGGTGAGTTAATGTACGAGAATGAGACAGCGAAGGTGGCGGTGCCGTTGCTGCAGACGGTCATCAAGAAGTGCCTGCAGTGGCTCGCGGCGCACCGGGCCGACACCATGTTGAAGCTGCACAGCGTGGCCGTGGTGAGTTAATGTACGAGAATGAGACAGCGAAGGTGGCGGTGCCGTTGCTGCAGACGGTCATCAAGAAGTGCCTGCAGTGGCTCGCGGCGCACCGGGCCGACACCATGTTGAAGCTGCACAGCGTGGCCGTGGTGAGTTAATGTACGAGAATGAGACAGCGAAGGTGGCGGTGCCGTTGCTGCAGCTGTCAAACATCGAATTTAAACCTTAAGGACGCGTCACGTAAAACATCCGACTTAAAAATCTCTTAATCTGACAGCTATGCTCTTATTTTAGGTTATAATTTATTCAGAATAATATTGTTACGGACAGCAATGACGTAATTCGAGGGTTTATTCGACGATGAACAACTGGTTCCAGGGCAAATCACACTATATTCCAATTCGCACGGTCACTCGTAGTCCGTAGGTATCGCTTAGGTCGCAGGTTTCTTCGTTCTTGATCGCTTTCAAGTTTTACTTATTATTTATTTACACTCCGATAGCGAACACTCGAAACTGAACTGAACTTGCGTAGAGCCGGCCGCCTTATTTATGCGCCGAAATCGGGTCTAGCATCTTCCAGAAACTACTAGCGCAGTCCTACATTATGACGAATATTCTGGAATAGAGTCGCCATCTAGTATCGAATAGACGTATTACGATAACATCTACGCACACAGCTCTATAGATAGTTCCCGACGCTGTGGAGAGATGGCGCTAACTGCTACTGCTAGACCGTAACAATATCATTCGTTCATCTGAATTCATCACTTCTCTTTCATTGGTCATAAAACGAAAAGTGTATAATGCGGAGATCGATGTTGAGTCACCGACAGGTGGCGGTGAACAAACTGTCTTAATTTTTAGATCGCGGTATAGAGATTTTTTCTAATTACATGACCCCCCAACGAAGCCTTTGTTATAATATACACTTATACCATAAAAAGAGTGTTTCATTTACCTAGCTATCACTCGGGGACTAGGTTCGTTCATGGTCCTTCGAGCCGGATCAGTTTTCCGGAGGGCACTTAGGGTTTAGTGCAGGTTTTTTTTTGGTGGTGAAAACCCACGGGCAGTGGATCGCTGTCGCAAACGTGGGAGGTTGCAGACCAGCTGCGGAGCTGGTGCTGAGGATCGACAGGGAGGAGCCTTGTCAGGATAAAGACGGCGCTGGGAGTGACGCTGTCAAGCGCAGAGGGTGCTGAGGATCGACAGGGAGGAGCCTTGTCAGGATAAAGACGGCGCTGGGAGTGACGCTGTCAAGCGCAGAGGTTTACCCATATTGAAGCATATCCTCTTTGATTGGAGGAGGAACAGGAGGGCTACATACATACAGCTGGAGGAACAGGAGGACGATTACATACATCAGCTGGAGGAACAGGAGGACGGCTACATACATACAGCTGGAGGAACAGGAGGACGATATGCAGCTGAGTGATGTGTGATTAAATCTATTTCAGTGTTCTGGAAAACCGTGAGTACATTTAACCAAGTGGAAAATTGAACTTTATTACTGAGAAGATTTTAACTTAGAATAATTTTAGGACTTAGAACCTATGCCCAATTTCGGTCAGAGTTAAAAGGCGGTAAAAACACTTAAAAAAAATCGTGCTTTTTTTATATTGGGCTGGGACTTAGTATTTTATGCCGTTTTTAAACTTGGAATTTTATTTGAAAAATTCTATTAGGCGGAGACTTTACAATTTATTCTGTCTTTTTATATGAACTTGTCATTTCAATTTATTTCGGATTTTTTAAAAGGATTTGTTGAAAAAATATTTAAAATGTCTACCGAGGAAATTGATTCAGGGACAGATAACTTGCTGCAGTTTCAAGAGGAAACAAGTCTCCGTATTAGCAAGGCACAAATAAATTTTAATAAATCTCCCAAAGAGCGGCTTACAAAAGCCTACGGTGAAAGCCGTTTGGAAACACTTGAACAGATGTGGATTAAATTCATGGATGGTCATTCGGATTTGTTACGAAAAGCACCGCGTAAAGAGTTTAGGAAAACAAACTATTACTTGGAAGATCAGTATGAAAAGACGGAAGAAACGTACATTAATTATAAATGTCAACTTAAGCAAATGTTGAGTTCATTTCGGGAATTTAAAAATGACGAAAACAAAATATGTGATAAACAGGTTAAGTTGCCCAAAATTAATGTACCTACATTTTCGGGAAAATACTCTGAGTGGAACACGTTCCGTGACTTATTCATGTCTTTAATACACAATCATAGTGATATAGATGATGTTCATAAGTTACATTACCTAAAAGGTTATTTGTCTGGTGAGGCGGAGCAATTGTTGCGGCATATTCCTGTTGCCAAGGATAATTATCAGAGATGCTGGAATATGTTAGAGGAAAGGTTTAACAATAAGAAATACATTTGTAATTTTATTTTGAAAAGATTGTTTAGCCAAAAAACACTTCTGAATGAATCGCCTAATGGCCTAAAGGATTTGATTGATACAACTAATGATTGTTTATCATCTTTAAAAAATATAGGCGTGGACGTTGAGAGTTGGGATGTGATTATAAATTATATTCTAACTTTGAAATTGGACCCGGAAACTAGAAGGCAGTGGGAGTTCAGTGTAACGAGTAACAGTACAGGTGATGAACTGCCTACTTTTGTCGAATTTAAAGAATTTTTGACTAATCGCTATCGCGCTATGGAATTTCTGCCTCCGGATAGTAGTAATAAATTCAGATTTAATAAACCGAGTTTCCATCCCAACAATCAACAAACCACTCCATTGCGATCATTTCACACAACAAATTTGTCCTGTTCATATTGTTCAGAAGAGCATAAGATTGGTTCCTGTCTTAAATTCTCTAAGGAACCAGTAGACTCGCGGCGCAATTTTGTAGCAACCAACAACATTTGTTTTTGCTGCTTGGGTAGTAATCACTCTGCCAGATTCTGTAGATATAATGTGAGATGCCGTATCTGCAAAGGCAAGCATCACACGGGTGATAGTGGTAAGGATTTCTTTGGGCACCGCTTCGTCCCAGTCTAGGCCAGCTAACCAAAGCTTTTGTATTATAATTTTTGGTACTATAATACTGGGGCCTGCCCAACCAATGGGATCATAGAAGCGGGAAATGTCCGAAATGATCTTTCTCTTTGTAACAACCTTTTCTTTCAGAGAAGGCAGATCCACGGCATAACGAAAGGAATCTTCGTTACGTTTCCAGGTAAGCCCAACTATTTTCATAACTTCATCTTCCTTTATTTTGAGCCCATCCTTTACAACTCTTTTTTCATCTTCGTTTTCACTTTCTTTCATGGCTTTCAATAACTCCTCATCATTACTTGTCCATTTTGATATCTCAAATCCTGCTTTACCTAACAGATCATTCATTTCTTTGTATAGCTTGATTCCTTCTTCCTTAGTTTGGCAGCCTGTTAATAGATCGTCCACATAAAATGAGTTTATGACCCGCTCTGCAGCCATTGGATACTCCTTTCCGTCGTCCACAGCCGTCTGCTGCAGAGACTTCACCGCAAGATAAGGTGCTGATGCCACCCCAAATGTCACTCTTAACATGCGATAATGTTGAATCCTTGACTTACTGTCCTCCCTCCAAAGAATTCTTTGGAAATCAACATTCTTGTCAGCGACCTTTATCTGCCTGTACATTTTTACTATGTCGGCTGTCAAACAAATTGGCGAAAGCCTCCACCGCATTATAGTATGTCGCAGCTCTGGCTGCAAACGCGGTCCAATATGGAGATTATCATTTAGTGATTTTTGATTGCTTCCCTTGCAAGAAGCATCAAAAACCACCCTAACCTTAGTCGTGTCCCTATTTTCACGCACGACTGCATGATGAGGCAAATAAATTGCATTTGGATTCACAATTTCATCATCAGGTACTAACTCCATGTGACCGAGTTCTACGTACTCGTTTATCACATCCCCATATTTCTTTTTTAAATCTGGGTCATTATTTAAACGCCTTTCTATCGAATAGAATCTTTTTTCAGCAATTTTGAAAGAATTGGTGACCTCGGGTTGTTCACTTTTGAAAGGAAGACGCACAATATAACGACCACCCTCATCTCTTTGAGTCGTTCCTTTAAAAAGCTCTTCACAATATTTGTCGTCATCATTCAACGACTTTTCCTTTGGTAACTCTGCATCAGCTTCAAGTTCCCAAAACCTTTTCAGTAGATGATTTTCATCTACCTGACAATGCATGACTCGTATTTCCTTGGTATGCTTGGTTGATTGATTAACCGCACCAGACAGAATCCATCCAAACATTGTAGATTGTGCCATTGGTGAACCAAGCGGCCCTTTTTTTACTCCTTGTTGGATTACTTGGCTGTATACCTCAGCCCCCAACAGAATATCTATACGATTAGGCGTATGATACTCTGGGTCTGCAAGAATCATCTTAGCAAGTTCATCCCAATCCACTGGCCCAATCTTATAAGACGGAATAAGAGAGGTGATGGATGTTAAAACATAGGCCTTCACATTGACGACCACCTTGGGATCAAAACGTGATGATATATCCATGTTAACCATAGCCTTACAAACCAAACCGTTTTCTCCACCTACTCCTAAAATCTTACTGATTATAGGAGATTTTTTCAAACCAAGTGACTGAACAACCGCTTCAGTCACAAATGATGCCTGTGAGCCTTGATCCAAAAGGGCTCGAACCATAAAAAGTTCACCAGTTTTAGCCTTGGCTTTAACCAGAGCCGTGGCTAGCAAAACCTGATTGTCATTTGATGAAAAACAAGTGACAATCGGCTCCGAAGTTGTAGGAGCTACTTCATCTCCTATCCGGCTCGAAGGACCAACAAAACCCGAATTAATCAGGTTTCCCGTAATGTTCTTATTGCTTTAATTTCTTCAAAAACCAAAGTTGCTCCAGTGAAACAAGTATCAATTCCTAGATTGGAATTGTGTGGTGCTGTTTTGTTAACGAAGTTGTTGATGGAGGTTGCAGCGGTTATAAAAGTTGACAAAGCTAATTTGCATGCCTGGACTGATTCTACCGTGGTTCTGGCATGGCTGAACAACCACCCGAATCGATGGAAAGTGTTTGTCGCCAATCGTGTCTCGGAGATTTTAACTCATTTAGACTCTCATAACTGGTCGCATGTTACTTCAAAGCAGAATCCTGCTGACATGGCTTCCAGAGGATTACGCCCCTCTGAACTTTTAAACGATCAGATGTGGTTTAAGGGACCTGATTTCTTACATGCAGAGGAAATAATTTATCAAAGATCAAGGGAGGAAATAAAAAGAGAAGAATCAGATCTCGTCAATAAAGAGAGGGTAATTCAAAGGTCTTTTCACACAACTGTGAAACCTCAGTGGGACAAGTTTTCGTCTTTGACACGTTTGGTTCGGGTTGTGGCTTACTGCAGACGGTTCTTGTATAATACAAAGAACAAAAGTAATAAAAGAAGTGGTTTTTTAACTACAGAAGAGTTGAAAGATACGTTGATGGTTATTATAAAACAAGATCAGGCTGAGAATTTTGAAAATGATATTGCGATTGTTAAAAAGGGTGCAACTTTGCCAAAGAGTAGCAGTTTGCGATTCCTAAATCCTTATTTAGATAATGAGGGCGTGTTGCGGGTTGGAGGCAGGCTTGCTCATTCTCAGTTGGACAGGAATCGGAAACATCCAATTTTAATGCCAAAGGATTCGCATTTATCTTATTTGATTGTGGCTAATGCGCATAAGCAGACACTTCATGGGGGACCGCAACTGATGTTGTGTTGTTTGCAAGCCAAATATTGGATATTAGGGGCTAAGCAGTTAGTAAAGGCTTGTTTTCGAAATTGTGTAACTTGTGCAAGGAATGCTAGTATTATACGATCACAATTGATGGGACAATTGCCTTCGGCACGTGTGACTCCTATGAGGGCTTTTAAGAATAGTGGAGTAGATTATGCGGGGCCAATTCAAGTACGGACGGCCAAGGGCCGAGGACATAAATCGCAGAAAGCATATATATGCTTGTTTGTGTGCATGGCGACGCGTGCGGTGCACCTTGAGGTGGTGACGGAACTTACAACTGAAGGTTTTTTGCAAGCTTTCAAGCGGTTTGTTGCAAGGAGGGGGTATTGTTCGGATATTTGGAGCGATAATGGCACAAACTTTATTGGCGCAGCTAGCGAACTTAAAAAATTGTTTATCGCTGAGAAAAAATCAATGCTAGACGAGGTAGCAGAGGCTCTTGCAACAAACGGCGTTAATTGGCATTTCATCCCTTCAAGGTCCCCAAATTTTGGTGGCCTTTGGGAAGCAGGGGTGAAGTCTGTTAAACATCACCTGAAACGGGTTATTGGTCAATCTACACTGACATTTGAAGAAATGTCAACAGTTCTGGCACAAGTAGAAGCATGCCTGAACTCAAGGCCACTGTCGTCACTTCCTTCTGATGAGAATGGTGAGGTATCGGTTCTCACACCGGGTCATTTTCTCGTTGGAGAATCATTGATTTCTCCACCAGAAAGAAATTATGAATCTGCTAACGTAGGATCCTTAAGAAGATGGCAGTATACACAGAAAATATTGCAGGACTTTTGGCGACAATGGTCTCAGGAGTACCTTACAAAATTTTATCATAGATATAAATGGTCTTCTCTGGGTCCACAGCCAAAAATTGGTGATGTTGTCGTAATAAAAGAGGATGGGCTACCACCATGCCAATGGATGTATGGCAGGGTGATTCAGACCCATCCAGGCTTGGACGATGTTGTGCGTGTTGTGACCTTGAAAGTTAAGAACGGTACTTTGAAAAGACCAGTGACCAAATTATGCCTTCTACCAATATCGGAATGAATTTTTGATACATTTATGTTTTACTTTATTTACAGTTAATTTCCGTGGTTAGTTATGAATGAGGGTCATGTTTTATTTTATTATTGTTATAGTATGGTGTTCTATTTAACTCAGTCTAAAAACTCAGTATATAATGGCTTAAATGTACAACTTTAAGTTAAGATTCTTTATGTTTTGTTCTATCTTTGGTTATGGTAGGCGGTTTTTTGTTTTTTGTAAAGGACAATTGTCACTTTGTCCTTGGTAGGCGGAATGTATAATGCGGAGATTGATGTTGAGTCACCGACAGGTGGCGGTGAACAAACTGTCTTAATTTTTAGATCGCGGTATAGAGATTTTTTCTAATTACATGACCCCCCAACGAAGCCTTTGTTATAATATACACTTATACCATAAAAAGAGTGTTTCATTTACCTAGCTATCACTCGGGGACTAGGTTCGTTCAAAAAGGATAGCTGGATTTTAAAATTAGAATTAGAGCATGACTTCCCGAATCGGGGCCAATGTATGCCTAAGATGTATATTAATTAATAACTTAACTAATCAGTTCTAATGACTTCAAAATTACTCAAGATATATTATGTATATCACTAAAAATAGTCACGTGATAAACTTCAGGACGGCATTCTCCCAGTGCGATGACTATAAGTAGCGGTATACAGGCTCGGCATCATCTAAAAATGTCAGCAAAATGTAAACGTTTCAATTGTGTTATTAAAGTATATAGTCTCGAAACGTTCACTGGATTACACTATCATAATTATATACTAAACACTTCAATAAACTAAAAAAAAAACTAATACACGTCCGCAATTATCAGATGCCGACAAACGACCTAATAAATATGTATTTCTACTTATTATCCTTTCAGGTGAAACAAATCCTTACGCAGTTCGAATACGTAGTACAGAATATAGGAGTTGGGGCGGTCTATATAACTCCAGAGGATGTCATATATTTGGCGCTGCAGCGCAGTATCATCGGCTTGCTCAAGGAAAATGCTGTTGATAGCTTTCAGCAAGAGGTGAGCGTTGCACTCGGATAATAATTTAATTAATACTAACCTAACGGGAACAAACCTTCTCCAGGAGAGTGTATTTTTCTTATTCAATGTACTTAGGGTGTAGTTTTTAGTATTCAAACGAAAGAACATATTTGTTTCATAAATAGCATTTGAATAAAACATATGTAATACTTTGTTTAGTGAAGTTAGTTGAGATAAGTCAAGTAAAATTATATAGATAACTCTACCTATATAATATTTTTTATCAGTTGACCTTACAGGTCGACAACCGACCTTAATTTGTATTCTATGAATGATTTGATTTATCATATTGTGGCGATCGAAAGCACAAAACGAAACCAGTCCCCTCCTCACGCCAATCCACGCTTCCTCACCCCGTCCCATAGTTGAGGGACGAGTTGGGAATATCGAAGTTGTCGCACACATTCAGACGTACACCGTACCTAGTAACCTAGGCGCGTACGAAAACCCTAGAAGTTTCGCGCGCACTTTACTAATGAATGGAGTAGTATGAATTTAAAACGCGACGATTTTATAGAGTTACCAAAGTGTGTCTAAAGGTTAAAATGTACGTGTCCAGATGTCGGAGTTGCTGGGCCCGGCGCCGGTTGACGTGGCTGGTGAAGAAGGTGGTCCAGGAGCGATGACGTGGGCCGAGGGCGTGCTACTGTCTCGGCGGCTGCGCGCGCGCGAGGCGGCCGTGCGCGCTGCGCTGCTGTCCGAGCGCGCGCACTTGCTCATACTCGGCCCCGACGCCTGCGCTAAGAAGTAGGCTTCACTTAGTTGGTTTACATCACTGGTATTCTAAACACGGCTCGGCCTAGTCTTAAATAAAGTCTAAGTTTACGTTCTAAAACGCATTTACAGCGCTTTCTTTAGCATTCCGATCTAGGTCTAGGTCAGCGCGCGCGAAATTCTTAATTTTTTTTTCCGAGCACAATATGATTCAGAAAGCACCCTAAGCTTTGTGTCTAAATAAATAATTGGACTTTTTAGTTTCTTTGTAGGTTATAGCGTTGTGCAATGACTGCTGACCTTGAATGCGTCAGTCAGTATCTTCCTTTCACTCACTCACTCCGTTATATTAACCCCTATCAAATGTTTTAAACTATTACATCTGTATTACCTGTTTTTATCTTAATAACTTGCTTTAAAAACTTTTTTTTTCTAATAAATATTATTTTTTCAGCTTATTGGCCGAATATATTTTAAAAGAATCTAATTCGACGGTGATCACAATTGATTGCACGCCTATCTTGGAGCCTGCGGATATTATTACGGAGCTGAAGAGGGTAAGCATTAAGTAAAGTGTCTTCATAACATTTCCTATACCCAAATCACTACATATTAGTTATATCTTTGAGTGACCAGTTTACATTTGATAGATATTTTCTCTTTCTAGCACAATGTGATACGTTCAGCTGGTAAAAATGGTGCAACCAAGAACGGCCGAGTAACGATATTAGCCCGTGCCTTGCACCGCGCGCGAGTTGACGCCTGGGGGTCCAGTGCCGTGCAGTCTTTCCTACTACAAGTAAGTAAAACCTACGAATATGGAAGAGTAAAACCTACTCGTATCACATTTGAATTGAGATATTCTGAGAATCGAGCTAATAGTTCAATGGATAAAATCATACAAAACAAAATAGAGGCGCTTTTAAAAATCTTTTGACAAGACTTTTTAATTAAACAGCGGTGTACTTTAGATTTCGTTTTTGTTTTCGTTTTGGCAAAATGCTATGTAAATTTATCTTTTATTGTTATTTGCTGCTACGTGCTTTCAGTTTATATAGTATTCTATTATTTCTATTCTCGAGTGTAATATGCATGGTTTTGCTATTCACAATTTATTCAGTTAATGTTTTTGTTTGCTTTGTAAGCAGTTAAGAACCAAATTGGCTTGCTTAGTAAAATGCTCTTAGCTCTGAAAACGTCTTTTTTTCTATCACGTAAACGTGAAATTATGTCTCTTTTATCCCGTTGAATGGGCTCGCCGCCGCTGTACTATAACTAAAGAGTTGTACGTAGAGTTGAGTGCGAAGTACGTCAGGCCTACTGCAGACTAGTAGCCTTTATTAATCATGTATATGTTGTCCCAGCTGATGCAGCAGAGCGGGGTGTGGGTGCGGGGCGGGGGCGGGGACGAGGAGGGCGGCATGCAGTGGTGCGGCGCGGCGCGCGTGCGCGTGCTGGCCACCGCCGGCGCGCTCGGCCCGCTCGCGCCGCGCCTCGCCGCCGGCTTCGGCATCGTCACGCTGCAGTAAGCTTACCTTATGTTGTCCCAGCTGATGCAGCGGGGCGGGGGCGGGGACGAGGAGGGCGGCATGCAGTGGTGCGGCGCGGCGCGCGTGCGCGTGCTGGCCACCGCCGGCGCGCTCGGCCCGCTCGCGCCGCGCCTCGCCGCCGGCTTCGGCATCGTCACGCTGCAGTAAGCTTACCTTATGTTGTCCCAGCTGATGCAGCGGGGCGGGGGCGGGGACGAGGAGGGCGGCATGCAGTGGTGCGGCGCGGCGCGCGTGCGCGTGCTGGCCACCGCCGGCGCGCTCGGCCCGCTCGCGCCGCGCCTCGCCGCCGGCTTCGGCATCGTCACGCTGCAGTAAGCTTACCTTATGTTGTCCCAGCTGATGCAGCGGGGCGGGGGCGGGGACGAGGAGGGCGGCATGCAGTGGTGCGGCGCGGCGCGCGTGCGCGTGCTGGCCACCGCCGGCGCGCTCGGCCCGCTCGCGCCGCGCCTCGTCGCCGGCTTCGGCATCGTCACGCTGCAGTATGCTTACCTTATGTTGTCCCAGCTGATGCAGCGGGGCGGGGGCGGGGACGAGGAGGGCGGCATGCAGTGGTGCGGCGCGGCGCGCGTGCGCGTGCTGGCCACCGCCGGCGCGCTCGGCCCGCTCGCGCCGCGCCTCGTCGCCGGCTTCGGCATCGTCACGCTGCAGTATGCTTACCTTATGTTGTCCCAGCTGATGCAGCGGGGCGGGGGCGGGGACGAGGAGGGCGGCATGCAGTGGTGCGGCGCGGCGCGCGTGCGCGTGCTGGCCACCGCCGGCGCGCTCGGCCCGCTCGCGCCGCGCCTCGTCGCCGGCTTCGGCATCGTCACGCTGCAGTATGCTTACCTTATGTTGTCCCAGCTGATGCAGCGGGGCGGGGGCGGGGACGAGGAGGGCGGCATGCAGTGGTGCGGCGCGGCGCGCGTGCGCGTCCTGGCCACCGCCGGCGCGCTCGGCCCGCTCGCGCCGCGCCTCGCCGCCGGCTTCGGCATCGTCACGCTGCAGTGAGCTTACCTTATGTTGTCCCAGCTGATGCAGCGGGGCGGGGGCGGGGACGAGGAGGGCGGCATGCAGTGGTGCGGCGCGGCGCGCGTGCGCGTGCTGGCCACCGCCGGCGCGCTCGGCCCGCTCGCGCCGCGCCTCGCCGCCGGCTTCGGCATCGTCACGCTGCAGTGAGCTTACCTTATGTTGTCCCAGCTGATGCAGCGGGGCGGGGGCGGGGACGAGGAGGGCGGCATGCAGTGGTGCGGCGCGGCGCGCGTGCGCGTGCTGGCCACCGCCGGCGCGCTCGGCCCGCTCGCGCCGCGCCTCGCCGCCGGCTTCGGCATCGTCACGCTGCAGTAAGCTTACCTTATGTTGTCCCAGCTGATGCAGCGGGGCGGGGGCGGGGACGAGGAGGGCGGCATGCAGTGGTGCGGCGCGGCGCGCGTGCGCGTGCTGGCCACCGCCGGCGCGCTCGGCCCGCTCGCGCCGCGCCTCGCCGCCGGCTTCGGCATCGTCACGCTGCAGTAAGCTTACCTTATGTTGTCCCAGCTGATGCAGCGGGGCGGGGGCGGGGACGAGGAGGGCGGCATGCAGTGGTGCGGCGCGGCGCGCGTGCGCGTGCTGGCCACCGCCGGCGCGCTCGGCCCGCTCGCGCCGCGCCTCGCCGCCGGCTTCGGCATCGTCACGCTGCAGTATGCTTACCTTATGTTGTCCCAGCTGATGCAGCGGGGCGGGGGCGGGGACGAGGAGGGCGGCATGCAGTGGTGCGGCGCGGCGCGCGTGCGCGTGCTGGCCACCGCCGGCGCGCTCGGCCCGCTCGCGCCGCGCCTCGCCGCCGGCTTCGGCATCGTCACGCTGCAGTGAGCTTACCTTATGTTGTCCCAGCTGATGCAGCGGGGCGGGGGCGGGGACGAGGAGGGCGGCATGCAGTGGTGCGGCGCGGCGCGCGTGCGCGTGCTGGCCACCGCCGGCGCGCTCGGCCCGCTCGCGCCGCGCCTCGCCGCCGGCTTCGGCATCGTCACGCTGCAGTGAGCTTACCTTATGTTGTCCCAGCTGATGCAGCGGGGCGGGGGCGGGGACGAGGAGGGCGGCATGCAGTGGTGCGGCGCGGCGCGCGTGCGCGTGCTGGCCACCGCCGGCGCGCTCGGCCCGCTCGCGCCGCGCCTCGCCGCCGGCTTCGGCATCGTCACGCTGCAGTGAGCTTACCTTATGTTGTCCCAGCTGATGCAGCGGGGCGGGGGCGGGGACGAGGAGGGCGGCATGCAGTGGTGCGGCGCGGCGCGCGTGCGCGTGCTGGCCACCGCCGGCGCGCTCGGCCCGCTCGCGCCGCGCCTCGCCGCCGGCTTCGGCATCGTCACGCTGCAGTGAGCTTACCTTATGTTGTCCCAGCTGATGCAGCGGGGCGGGGGCGGGGACGAGGAGGGCGGCATGCAGTGGTGCGGCGCGGCGCGCGTGCGCGTGCTGGCCACCGCCGGCGCGCTCGGCCCGCTCGCGCCGCGCCTCGCCGCCGGCTTCGGCATCGTCACGCTGCAGTGAGCTTACCTTATGTTGTCCCAGCTGATGCAGCGGGGCGGGGGCGGGGACGAGGAGGGCGGCATGCAGTGGTGCGGCGCGGCGCGCGTGCGCGTGCTGGCCACCGCCGGCGCGCTCGGCCCGCTCGCGCCGCGCCTCGCCGCCGGCTTCGGCATCGTCACGCTGCAGTGAGCTTACCTTATGAACCATTTCACGCTGCGAGGCCATTTGACGAACTGTTCCACTAAGCGAAGCCATTGTTGGCGTTGTGTGTATCGTCTGCGTGGACTTCAGAATGGGTCCGGAGAAAAAAATTAAAATGGGAATAGAAAAGTTACTACTGACGACCTTTATTTTAAATAATATATGTTCAAAAATAATAGAAAATAATTAATTAGACAGAAACAGATGCAAAATTTCTTCATCAAAAGTTCTTCAAGAACAATTAATGGGTAAACAAAATATGTTCTAATTGATTGATGTTGCAGGGAACCAGAAGAAGACGAATTGATTGAACTGGCTAGACATTATTTAAGACAAAGTGTCGACAAAAATATCTCGGAAAAGGATGTTACCGACTTAGCCTCCGTAGCTCTAGCCATGTTCAAAGAAGTAAGTTTAACAAGCATGATTTCCTAAAAAAAAAAAACAAAAAAAATGTTATTCAAAAATATAAAGCTTGCTGTAAAAGCAATATTGGTAAAAATAATCGTAAAATAATGTTTGGATTTTGTTCTATAAAGGTAACGGAGACGTTTTACTCCCGTCCTCACTACAAATGGAACGCGTCGCACTTGCAAAAATGGTGTGAAAACGTGAAATGGTATTCACCCAGTAACGCCGCTGAACTTATAGTGGTAAGTCTATTATTTTATGATAATCAATAGACCCGTCCATAAGATTCAGAGAACTAAAAAAAAATAATGTAATGTAAAATATACCTCAAGTCGGTAATATACAACGTGTTACAAAGAATACCAAAAAATGAATATTTTTATCAAAGGCATTTAATTAAAATTTTCCCATCTCTAGTGATCAGCTATGTCAAAGAATATTCGGACCAGATATGTCATTTTAGGTCAATGTGCCTATTTTTACCGCTATGGTTAAAAATGTTTACGTACTACTTGTATCATAACATTCACATTAGAACAATTAATTTCAAGATGAAAACACTACAATCAAATAAAAAAGCTTTGTTAAATAATTGTTATGAAATAATAAATTAATGAAATAATGACCTAAATATTTCAAAATAATATTTATGTTTGTAAATACGTAAACAAGATAATTAAGGCAAAAAAGAAAATGTTTTCTAACATAAATTGATTTAAGTACATCTGTTTTAAAAATGTAGGCACAAATGGTGTACAAATACTTTTCCGTTCTGAGAATCGATAGTCTATATTTTAGGTGACAATTGACACTAGAGATGGGAAAATTTTAATTAAATGCCTGTGATGAAGTATATTCTTTTTTTTTTTGTATTTTTTGTAACATGTTGTATATTTATTAATACTTTTAGGCTATCTCATCAGAAGCAAACATGATATTCAAAGATAGACTGGTTACCGAAGAAGAGAAGACTTCATTCTACTCAATAGCACGAAGTCATCTGAAGGGTACCAGCAACGACGGAACATACTTCATTTCGAAAATACGCGGTGATGGAGTTTACCTGGAAGCATTGGACCACAGGGACTGGTATCAGACTATGCAGAAGATTATAAATCAATGCTGTGAGTAATTTATGCAGAGTACTTCTATGTACCCTCGTATAAAACATTATTTCTTTTTTAACGTGTGATTGTCATATCTGATTTTCAGTGACGGAACATGAATACAATGTGTTTGGCGAAACAGGTGCGGAGGTGTGTTCTGAACTGGCTATATTATGTCCGGCAATAGCTAGAGCTGTAAGTAAAATCTGTTTGTTATACTTACAATTTCCTTGCCTTCTAAAGTGGTATTGCTTTTTGTTTATTTTTTTGCCGTTATTGCTTTTGTGGTTTTCACAGTCTAGTAAAAGAAAACTTGTGTTAACCTCAGCCAGAATTCTGATGAATATATTTGAATCTGTATGCTTGTTGTGCCAACTGCATCCTCTTTGATTGGAACCAGTCATCTTAATTAAAATTTGTAATGCAATTTCTACTAATATCTAATAGAGTAACGGCGGCATAGCGGTGTGCGTGGGCAGCGCGGGGCTGGGCCGGCGGGCGGCGGCTCACATCGTCTCCGCGGCTCTGTCTGCCTCTCTGATCTTCGTCGACCATCCCAAACAGTTTAACAATAACTTTAAAAACGTAAGTAAAGTTTTAGTTAGCTAATTTTGTCAAATCTACCCCATAGACCCCCCCCCCCCCCCGGTAATTATAGCAGAAAAATCTCAAGTTTTGGGGAAAAAACAAGTCTTAATAAAAAAGGCCTTTGTTCAGATGATAAACTAAAGATAAATTGTCAACAATTACAATATAACAACAATATAATTTGCAATTTTACATTATGCCGTTCCTGGACTACCAAGATCAACATCAACATTATCTAAAGCATGTTCCAGATTTTCTGCAATCTTTTTGACACACCCTATTGTAAAAGTTTTCAAATTGCCCATTAAACTTATCTACTTATTTAGTAAAACACATTTTTCCATCGCACTATAAGTTCTTTTTATGTGTGTTAATTTCCTTATGACTTCAGGCTTTATCGACATCCGCTGAAGGTACCAGAACGTTGTTGGTGGTTAATGAATCTGCTGCAGACAGTACTATTTTGGCGGCTATTGAGTCCCATACACACGCAGCACCTACGGAACAGCTTACATCCCACATGTTGGAAAGTAAGTTGATAAACCAAAAACCGAGAACTCGGTTCCTTATTTAAGCCCAAAATTTTTATCTACGTGTGTTCTTATGAAAATATTCGAAACACTGCTAATATTTTCAGACATAAAACAGAACCTCGGCATCGTATTATGCCTAGACAAAGACCAAGATAACTTGTCAGAGTTGTTCGAGAAATACCCTCTTGTTTACAACAAGGCTCACCTGGTTTGGTTGGAGCACTGGTCGGCGGAGACCCTGAGGCAAATGCCGCAGCTGGTCATACAGAGGTACCGCACCGCCACAGTATGCACTTAGGGTGGTTTAATACGCACTGACGCACACCGTACACCCACTGCAGGTAGAGTATTTGCACGTATTTAGTTTATTAGATTGTCATAGTTACTCAGTACCGCGAAAACGTTTTTTGTTTTAAATCATACATATCGTAAAAGTGTGTTTCCTTGCATCAAATATCGATACAGGCGATATTTCTATATCACAACGTGTTTCTATTTTATTTATATAAGCACTCGAGTACAGTAGTTATTTTGTTTCTATTTTGTGATCGTTACTAAATATTTAGTTTCTTTTACATTAGACAATATTATGCAACTTTTTAAACATTTCAGGATAATCAAAGATAACGTATCAGAATCGAACAAGGAGCAGCATGAAGCGATTCCAGTGGAAGGGTTCGTGAGCATCTACAACAGCCTGGACAGCGAGTGGATGCGCGCGCCGTGCCGGTACGTCAACTGCGTCAAGAGCTACTACCGCATCGAGAGCAGGAAGAGGGCGGCATTAGTGCAGAGGCAAAACATGCTTTCAGTAAGTCATTGTGTTATTTTCATGTAGACTGGCAGGCTCACGGACCAAGTAGGAAGAGGACTAGGCGCTATAAACATTTTCATACAGATTGAGTGTGACATCGCGCGGGGTCGAAGTCTGAGACGCGGGGAGGGTGACTCCGCCTTGACTCCGCCTTTTTATCTCTTGCCACCTAGTGGTGAAAACCAGAATTATCGGTCACGTTCATATTGCGGGTAGTTACACTATTCACAACTAGAGGGCGCAACGTGTTATAAACATACTTATACAGGGCCGTACTGAGATTTTATTTTTAAAAATAAGTACGTCCTCTCGCTCAAAGTCTTAGATCAAAGTACCTATATCGTTTACAGTGATGAACTTGGAAAAATTAGCGCGTGGGTCAGATTACAAACACATTTTTAAAACAAGAAATAATTTTAATAGATACAAGAAATAATAAAGAAGTAAGGCCAATTCTTTCTTTCTTTCTTTCTTCCAAAACTTCGTAAAAAATGGTATTCCGTCGTAAACAGAGTTGATAAAACTCCACCCTCTGCTTAGGCTACAATACAAGACATTTATGTGATGATAATTTCGATGTAATTACATATTACTAATTTACTATTTACTAATAATATGCATGTATGTTTGGATGTATGGATATTTGGATGTATGGATGTAATAGACGTTAATAAGCGACTTTTAAAACCTGTACATACCCACCCATAAATAGAACAATTTTATTTAACTGCTGTCTTTTCGTTTCTCGAATATTCTCACAAATCGAAAAATATCGTAACCTTGTGTTGACGTACCTTTCTACTATACATTTGCATAGAAGGATGATATGATTATCAAAAGGAGCTTGTTCAAACATATGTTCATGTTCTGCGCAAAAAATGTTTACACCTACAAGTGATTTTAAAGTATGTAAAACTATTTTGTCTTTTCTAAAAATTGGATTGTTTAAGGACTCAGTTTTCAAGCTTCTAATACTACATTCAGCGCGCACACAAATATCTACAATAGCTTTAGATGCGTAACAAAGGCCCCCTTGTTTATCTTCGAAATGAAGAGAGCATATTTTTGTGTACTTAGTGGGTACCCATTCTGCCTCACGGTTAACAGCTTTAATCCACCTTTGTTTCAAATCATTATTTGATGGAAATCTAAAAAAGAAATACTGTTATATTATATAATATCATTCATAAACTCGTTGACATTTCATTTTGATTGAAAATAATTATTATTTATTTTACTTCTAAATGCGGCCCGTTGTCGCAAGTGTTGCCTGTTTAGGGAAGGTTGGGAGATTTGGCACAGATTATAATTATAAATTAATACCTCAATCAAATAATAATATTGTCTTTTTTACACTTAAAAACAAAAGATATGTAATAATTAAGACGAAAAACTAAGAAGATGAAAGTAAACAATTCCAAATAGGTATGACTGCACGGGTTATTACATAATTAACATGTTTACTTATTAAAAGCGTGCGTCACACTAATATTACAAAATTTATAATACATTTGGATGTTTAGATGTTTGTTCCGCTTTCATGCGTTAACCACTGAACGGATTTGAATGAAATTTGGAATGGAGATAGTTGGTACCCTGGATTAACACATAGGATATGGAAAAAAGTCTTATTCCCATGGGAAAATCTTACATAACGCGAGCGTAGCCGCGGGCGGTAAGCTAGTGTAGAATCAAAATGAGATTATTTTGAGAACCTCTTTTATCTTAGCATATCGACATTTTAGGATATTTACTTGGTCCGTGCATAAAATCCTCCCAACAAATCGGGAGAATTTATAACACTACCACATATTTTCCTTACTAGTACATTTTGTGCACGCTAGATGGCGATCTCGCGTCATCTGACCGCGGGGATTTTTTCGACGAATATAATAGTTTAACAGAAAATCTAGTTTATAAATTAATAAGTTTTCTAAATTTCATGATAGAATCTAATGAAATATAAACATTAAAGCTCACATAGTCGCAATTACACTTACTTATTAACCAATCTTTATTAGCCATCTAGTAGCGCAAAGCGTAATTTACTCCTCGTATCAATTATTACAGAAAAGTTGGGATGAAAATACTGAAATAAGTTACTTACACGTGAAATTATAACTTTTCAGCTGTTTCTCCTTGCCTCTCAGAACAATTTCGACACATAGGTACACAACACTTCATATTTTTAGCATTATTTACTCAAATTTCAATAATTTTTGACCGCACGACGACAAGTGTTTTAGTCGCAAGTAATGGCCGCTAAGCCCCGCCCCCTCCGTGACGTCATGGCCGACTAAAATATCACGCGGCCTAGTTCATAGCGCCTAGTCCTCTTCCTACTTGGTCCGTGGGCAGGCTAGTCATCAAAATCTTAAACTTATCAATCTTATGATGGCTAATTTAAAGGCAAGACACAAAAAAAGACTTAAACCCAACGAATTTATCTATTTCGTAGTTATAACCTCTTTGGGCGTAACGTGGCTTTAGTTCTATTGAATTTCTGCAATGTAGCGACGTTCATTATTTTTGTTGTCAGTCTTTATAAACATTTTGAATCTCATATGTTTTTGTGTTTAGTGAAAATCTCGTACTACTATTTATTTTATTTTATTTATATTAGGGAAACTTACAGCTTAGATAGTAATACCATAACTATTAACTATAGCTAGCATACAATACTTGAGCCAATCACAAGCTTCCGCCTGTGAAACAATGTTAGATAATTTAATACATACACTCATAGATACACAACGAATTCAAACAATATTTGATGTTCGCATGCTGAAAACATAAGTAAAAATGTGTAAGATGAAAATTCATATATTACAAACATTTTAAGATTGAATGAATGAATGAATATACTTTATTGCACACATAGAAATAATAAATGACAGAGTAGAAGTAAGAATAGGTAGTCATGTACAGTTAGGCGGCATTAATGCTTCATAGCAATTTCTTCTTGAAGTTCACGAAAGGCGTGAACTTGAGCTTGATAAAACAGTCCACGAGATCTATTATTGTGCTCTAGTCTGGCGTAGAAGCTCTTCGTCGCGCTCGAAGCGAAGTAGCGACCCTTCAAACAGAAGCTGCCAAACAGGAAACAGCTCTATCAGACAAGCAGGCCAAGGCGAACCAAGCGTTGGACCAAATCGGTGCCACGGTCCGCGCCACTACCGACAAGAAGGAAGAAATGCATGTGTTGAAAAAGAATATTGAAGTTGAAAATGAAAAATTACAGATTCGGTATGTAGTCGTTTCGTTACTTATTATGTTCGGTATTTGATTGATTGCTTGATGTGAATCATTTAGCCTCTCTTTTTCAGGGCAGGTCAGGAAATTAGACTGCGCGAAATGAAATTCAAAGTTCAGTATTTGTAGCAAACATCTAACTTTTAGGTATAATATGTATAAAACACGGCTATATATTATAGTATGTTTGATTTTGCAGCAAAAAAGAAATAGAAGAAGAGCTAGCTTCAGTGGAACCCATCATCGCTGCAGCTCGCGCCGCCGTCGGCGACATCAAGCCAGAATCGCTTAGTGAGGTAAGTCGAGTAGTTTCTATATTCTCTATCGGTTTAGGTTAAATAATCTAAAAGTAATCAATTGTGATATACTTATATTTTTTATTGAAAAAGAGACGTAAAATTATTTACGTCCCTAGTCAACTTCACGTAGTAGAATAGAATAGAATATACTTTATTTATTTACTTTATTTTATAAAGTTAAAAAATGTTTAAACAGTTTGTTATATTATATAGGTAATAGTTGTAAGAAGAGCGGTGCCTCCTGACACAGGTTTATAACTTAATAGGAGACACCTGCCCCTGGTGAAATGTAACCGCTGTTACAAATAAAGATATATTTTTTTTTGCACAAGGATATAGCTTGAAAGTACAAAATATTATATAGGTAATAGTTGTAAGAAGAGCGGTGCCTCCTGACACAGGTTTATAACTTAATAGGAGACACCTGCCCCTGGTGAAATGTAACCGCTGTTACAAATAAAGATATATTTTTTTTTGCACAAGGATATAGCTTGAAAGTACAAAATATTATATAGGTAATAGTTGTAAGAAGAGCGGTGCCTCCTGACACAGGTTTATAACTTAATAGGAGACACCTGCCCCTGGTGAAATGTAACCGCTGTTACAAATAAAGATATATTTTTTTTTGCACAAGGATATAGCTTGAAAGTACAAAATATTATATAGGTAATAGTTGTAAGAAGAGCGGTGCCTCCTGACACAGGTTTATAACTTAATAGGAGACACCTGCCCCTGGTGAAATGTAACCGCTGTTACAAATAAAGATATATTTTTTTTTGCACAAGGATATAGCTTGAAAGTACAAAATATTATATAGGTAATAGTTGTAAGAAGAGCGGTGCCTCCTGACACAGGTTTATAACTTAATAGGAGACACCTGCCCCTGGTGAAATGTAACCGCTGTTACAAATAAAGATATATTTTTTTTTGCACAAGGATATAGCTTGAAAGTACAAAATATTATATAGGTAATAGTTGTAAGAAGAGCGGTGCCTCCTGACACAGGTTTATAACTTAATAGGAGACACCTGCCCCTGGTGAAATGTAACCGCTGTTACAAATAAAGATATATTTTTTTTTTGCACAAGGATATAGCTTGAAAGTACAAAAGATAGATGAAGGGGTGGTACATATAGGCGGCCTTGTTGCTAAGGTAGCAATTTCTTCCAGGCAACCTTAGGGTACAAGAAAGCTGCATTGGAACTGTGGGACGGTGCACACAAGAAAAATAATAATAATAATAATAATCATTTATTTCAGGCAATATTTACATAAAGGTCTTAAATATGTAAACAGAGGCCCATATAATAAAACAGAATAGGATAAGCTATAGTAGTAGTACGAGTAACATTTGTCACGGTGGTTTCTTTCACCGTAACAGCGTCAAGTGTGAGGTTTGAATCGGCGATGGCGTCTTCTGGATGGGAAATACTAACGACACTCTTTACTTATGTGTTTGACAATGTCTTTTGAATTTATATGTGTAGGTGCGATCTTTAAGAGCGCCACCGGACGTGGTTCGCGACGTATTGGAAGGTGTACTGCGGCTGATGGGCATCGCCGACACTTCGTGGCACTCCATGAAGAGCTTCCTGTCCAAGCGGGGCGTCAAGGAGGACATCAGGTGTGTAGTGCGCTCATGCTACCAACCAAATCTGGTACCGAATTATTATATTCCTTCTTTCATGCACCAATAATGGAGTAACTTGTACCTGGTTTCTTCTTCATATAAATTTTATAGACTTTAGATTTTACTTCGAGAAAAATCGAAACGACGCAGGCGTTAAAGTCGCACAACAATTACGAGCGCTATGGTAAAAAGTGTCTTTCAATAATTCTATAAATATTGTTAACAGGTGTGGAACGACTATCTGATTATTTTCGTCTAGTAAATCATCGTGGGGACTATTGGACTAGACGTTAAGTTCCACTAAAACAACTTTTTTATAAATTTTCTAGATGCCTAGACGCGAGCCAGATCAGCCCGGAATCGGTGGCATCAGTGCAGCGCCTGCTGGAGCGGCGCGGCGCGTCGTTCGAGCAGGCGACGGCCAAGCGCGCGAGTGCCGCGTGCGCGCCGCTCGCCGCGTGGGTGCGCGCGAACCTCGCCTACGCCGCCGCGCTCGCCCGCGTGCAGCCGCTGCAGGCGCACCAACGCCTGCTGCATAAGTAAATACACTTGTTTAAAAAGACTACCTACTTCATCTTTTTCATTGTGTGGGCTGTAAGGTCGACCACTGACCTAACAAACCCTTCTTCTCTTGTCAGAGATTACATAGTGCAAAAAGTCAGTAAAATCTACTTGCCATTCTACCAAAAATTTGTTAGCTCTCCTTATACGTGACTATGTTGTATTGACATAATTAATTCTACTAACCCACCAATCAAACTCCACCTTATTCTAGAAACCTGCAAGAGGCGGAATCCCAGCTAGCGGCTCTATCAAGCGGACTAGCTACCGTCGACGAACGCGTGGCTTCTCTAAAGGAGCAACTCGGCCAACACACTCGCGACGCGGCCGCCATAGAGCTCAGCCTCACCAACGCCACCAAGACTATACAAGCGGCGCGGTCTCTGCTCGACCAGCTAGCGCACGAATACGCTGCGTGGGAGACTGATGTGAGTGGTTCAAGTGTCATGTGTAAGTATAAGGGGCCGCTCTAAAGGAGCAACTCGGCCAACACACTCGCGACGCGGCCGCCATAGAGCTCAGCCTCACCAACGCCACCAAGACTATACAAGCGGCGCGGTCTCTGCTCGACCAGCTAGCGCACGAATACGCTGCGTGGGAGACTGATGTGAGTGGTTCAAGTGTCATGTGTAAGTATAAGGGGCCGCTCTAAAGGAGCAACTCGGCCAACACACTCGCGACGCGGCCGCCATAGAGCTCAGCCTCACCAACGCCACCAAGACTATACAAGCGGCGCGGTCTCTGCTCGACCAGCTAGCGCACGAATACGCTGCGTGGGAGACTGATGTGAGTGGTTCAAGTGTCATGTGTAAGTATAAGGGGCCGCTCTAAAGGAGCAACTCGGCCAACACACTCGCGACGCGGCCGCCATAGAGCTCAGCCTCACCAACGCCACCAAGACTATACAAGCGGCGCGGTCTCTGCTCGACCAGCTAGCGCACGAATACGCTGCGTGGGAGACTGATGTGAGTGGTTCAAGTGTCATGTGTAAGTATAAGGGGCCGCTCTAAAGGAGCAACTCGGCCAACACACTCGCGACGCGGCCGCCATAGAGCTCAGCCTCACCAACGCCACCAAGACTATACAAGCGGCGCGGTCTCTGCTCGACCAGCTAGCGCACGAATACGCTGCGTGGGAGACTGATGTGAGTGGTTCAAGTGTCATGTGTAAGTATAAGGGGCCGCTCTAAAGGAGCAACTCGGCCAACACACTCGCGACGCGGCCGCCATAGAGCTCAGCCTCACCAACGCCACCAAGACTATACAAGCGGCGCGGTCTCTGCTCGACCAGCTAGCGCACGAATACGCTGCGTGGGAGACTGATGTGAGTGGTTCAAGTGTCATGTGTAAGTATAAGGGGCCGCTCTAAAGGAGCAACTCGGCCAACACACTCGCGACGCGGCCGCCATAGAGCTCAGCCTCACCAACGCCACCAAGACTATACAAGCGGCGCGGTCTCTGCTCGACCAGCTAGCGCACGAATACGCTGCGTGGGAGACTGATGTGAGTGGTTCAAGTGTCATGTGTAAGTATAAGGGGCCGCTCTAAAGGAGCAACTCGGCCAACACACTCGCGACGCGGCCGCCATAGAGCTCAGCCTCACCAACGCCACCAAGACTATACAAGCGGCGCGGTCTCTGCTCGACCAGCTAGCGCACGAATACGCTGCGTGGGAGACTGATTCAACTGTCATGTGTAAGTGTAAGGGGCCGCTCTCAGAGATATAACTAGAAAATGTCTCCATGCCGTCAGATCGCCGAGTTTAAGACGCGCTGCGCGGTTTGGATTGGCATAGTGTAATTACAGATGATTTGATTTGGAATTCGGATTGTAGTGACCGTGGCGCAGCGCTTAAGTTCATAATAAAGCGACAGCCGATTATTGGTAGCTCAGTCACAATCATTTTTCAGAATTTCAAATAACTGACTTGTTGGTGACCTGCACGTTCTATTTCGTCTTTTTCAGCTGGAAAATATCTCCAAGGAAATATCTGAGCTGACTCTAAGGTCGTTACTGGCGGCGGCTTATATAGTCTACCTTCCCGACGTGACCGAGCCCCAAGCCAGAGAGTACGTGAGCAGATGGAGCCAGCTGATCGGTTTCGACGACCCCGCCTTCTCCGTCATCAACTTCCTCGCCACCACGGAGAAGCAGCTGAAGTGGGACGCTGATGGCTTACCTCTGGACAAAACGGCGATCAAGAACGCGATTTTGATCGATCAGGTAATTTGTTTGTTTGTAATTGTTTGTTGTGTTTGTTTAACCGGTATTTTGTCCGCGACTTTGTTCGCGTAATTTTAGTTTTTTCCCGTACGAACGATAGGTTTTCCCACAGGAATTATATTTTTTTCCATTTGTTTGTATATTACTATTTTGCCTTACTCATGTGTTTAAATAACTTTAAAAACTATGGAGTTTCTTCTAAACTTCAGAAGGGTTGTACTGTCAGCTATGCGGTGATACAAAACAGTTTATAATCATAATAATATTGACAACCGTGAACGTTTTAAAAAGTATATTTTCTTTTAGTTCCTAGCAACACAGAAATGTGGATTTACGCCGCTTATCATTGATCCGGACGGCGACGCGATGGGCTGGTTAAAGAACACTCTAGCTGACGTTCAGGCCGATTTCGTGTCTCAACACAACGAGAAATTGCAGACTTCAGTACAATATGCAGTGAGGTAAGTTACATTCATTTATCGGAAATGGTAACATATGGACTATGCAAGAAATATAAAATTTTACTTTTGGCTTAAGAAATTAGAAGACATTTATTTACTTACACAAAACAAAATTACAAAAAATATGTGCAGTGCAACATTTTTGTAGTTTGTATTGTAATTTTTTTAAAAGGGTAGGTGCCAGGATTTACTTCTTATGCTAGCACTTCACGTTCGAGCAGTGAGTGCAAGATACACATTTTACGTGTTATTTGTTGTCATCATAGTTTGCAGAGCGTCTGCTCGTCTCGCCCACATTCAAAAATCGTATACTATGCCATCGCCTAGATTGAGCTAGCATGACAGTTGTCATTTTGTTGTTAGACTGGGCCGCGTGCTAGTAGTGACGGAAGTAGACGGCGTGCACCCGAGCTGGCGCGCGCTGCTGTCGGGGCTGCCGCTCAGCAGCACTGCGGGCGCGCCGCCCGCCGCGCGCCTGCTGCTGTACTGCCGCGACTGCACGCTGCCCGCGCGCCTGCCGCCCGCCGCTGCCGCGCGCCTCGCGCTGCTGCACTTCACGGCGCGGCGAGATGGACTCACTGGTCAGCTATGATTGTGGTCTGATGAGAAGGATTGTGAGGCTTACGGTCACAGCGCGCTATAGCGGAGTGAAGCGGCGGAAAATGTTCCCTAAGAGAACTATGCCACGCGCGCCGCTCCGCTGCCGCGACATTGTATTGCGTTTTAGACCAAATAAATCAATACTTTAGCACTAAATTCGGCTAGCACTTAGTGTAAATGTATTATTTTTAAGTAGTTTTACAATTCAATAGAGAAAATGCGCTTTAACACAAGAAAAATGTCGAAAAGATCCGCAAAAGAAAATCTTTTTTTTTTTCGTTATGGCACTAGTTTGTCTTTGTGCCAGTGCCAAGTGGAGCATTCTTTATAAGCGATGTCAGTTCCAGAGAGTTTAAAGTAAAGAGTTTCTTAACCTAGACCGTGTAATGGGACGGAGCCGATACTACAATACGAAATATATTAGCCGTGTGCGCTGTGACCTTTAAGTGGCAATGGGCGGGGCACATGGCATGGAGAACTGACGGGTGCTTCAGCAGAAAACTTCTCGAATGGCGACCACGCACCGGAAGACGCAGCGTGGGTAGGCCCCACAAGGTGGACCGACGATCTGGTGAAGGTCACGGGAAGCCGCTGGATGCGGGCAGCGCAGGGCCGGTCGTAGTGGAGATCCTTGGAGGATACCTTTGTCCAGCAGTGGACGTCTTTCGGTGAGATGATGAAGAAGGATTGGATAAAATAGTATCAATGACCACTGCGTTCCGAGAGGATCTCTTCGATACTAAATAGTCTCTTCCAGACCAACAGCTTCGACATAGACAACTTTTATAGAAAAAGCCGACTGTCTATAAGAGGCTTATAGCCTGGGCTTCCTGGATGGCAAGTTTAGGTCCTCCCAGCACCCGGCTTCTCAAATCAAAAATCAAAATCAAAAATCTTTATTTCTTTAACTTAAAGTTATCTATGAAACAAATTTGCTGGGGCCTCCTTTTATGCATATACAAATGCCTGTGCCAGGATGCCCCGCTCTTCCATATCATAGAAATATAATGTTATTAAAAACAGAGAATTTCTATAGATATACTTATACTAGATTTAATTAAGTTACTAGACTTAGTGAAAAAGAAATACAAGGATAATTCACTAGATATTGTGTTTCAGGAGTGTGTGCATGCGTGTGATTGTGCGTGTGTTTGTGTGCATGTATGTGTGTGTGTAAGTGGGGGGTGTATGTATGTGTATGTATGCATGTTATGTGTGTAGATAGAGGGGGAGGAAGGCAGGGAGGCTAGCCCTACGCAGTAATAATGCTTGGGATCAGGACACCTACTAGCTTCTTTCCCTCCCTCCAAAAGTGTGTTGATGATAGGGGGGGATTAGTAATTAGTTACTCCTTATCAAATATTACACTTCGGTGTACCATTCATTTTAGAGGCTGCAGGAATTTCTCACATTCATCATAGCTTATTGATTTTAGCCATGAAATTAAGGTTTCTTTGCATTCATAATAAGTTTTACTGTATATAGAAAGTTCTTTATTAAGTTTATTGTACAAGTAGGTTGACCTTTTTTTGTATTGCGTACTCGCAAACATCGTCTTAGTTTGCAGATTAGCAACCACCATATCTTTCCTCCTCTTGCTTTCTATAGTTGGATCATAGACTATAGTTTTATGAGTTTTTAAAGTTGTATGTAAGAAATAGAGCTTGCGAATGGAAAGTAAATTACAGCTTTCATATAGTCTCTCGGTAGAATACCACAGTTTCTTAAAATACATAACTTTCAGCAAAGCTCTCTGAACTTTTTCTGCCTCGAGTAAATGTGTTTTAAAAGTACCTTCCCATATGCTTCTTGACAAGAGCATCGGACATTCACATAGAATATTAAGCAGAGCCTCCATGTCATCCACACGTAATCTACAGTAAGGGTTCTTCAATAGACCCATCCTGTTTAAATGCTTATTTTACAATAGGGAACATGCACATTTTTTTAAAATTCATTTATCGAAATATTTCAAGTTTCAGATAAACACACAAAAAATAATTTTCCAAATATCTTGCTCAGAAACAAAGTTATAAGGCTTCAAAGTTGATGGTTAGACGACACATGTGACGTGGTTGGTATGTGTCGCGGGCCATACATCCACCATAGAAAATTTTGTTATCGTAGAGAGATATATTTGTTTAATAATATTGTGACTAGTTTGTTTTTCGATCAATTTCGATTCTGTTTTGACTGTCAGTATTCTATTTTTGTATACTTTCAGATGAACTGTGAAAAAATCTAATATTTTTTTTCTGTTTGTTCCCTATTTTAGACCAACTGGTTCAGCATGCATTACAACAGCAAAATCCGGAAGTGAACGAAAAAGCTAAAGAAATCAAATTGAAGAAAGCTACTTTACAAAAGCAGCAGCATGAGCTTCAAGTGAGTAACATGTAATTCTTCACTTATAACATGATTATTTGTCTTCCTATTATTTGAATAGTTGCTTTTTTTCCTTTACAATAATACACCTGCAACGTTCCTTATCTTTTTTTCCATCACTAGGAAAATCTCCTAAGAGACTTATCAACGAACAGCGACATCCTGCACGACGCGAATCTTCTCGCGTCTCTCAACAAGACTCGCGCGACCAGCACGGTGATAGCGGAGTCGCTGCAAGTCGCGCGCGGCGTGGAGAGGCAGGCGCGCGCGGCGTGCGAGGCCTACGCGCCCAGCGCCAACCGCGCCGCGCTGCTGGCGCTCGCTGTGAAGAGCCTGGCGGCGCACAGACCGCTGGTGGCGCTGCCTGTGGATACTATATTGGACGTGTTCGTGGACGCTATTCGGAGGGAACCGGTAAGTCTCTCAATGCAGGCTCTGAAGATTCGCGAAGCCAATTTCCGAAATGATGCGCAGTTGAAAACTAATCGGTACATCAATGATTTTAAGTACTTTCAGCAATGTTTTTTATTTATTTATTTTATTATTTATTGTACACAAGAACATTACAAAAAAAAAATACGAACATAAAGAAAAACGATACAACAGGCACTGCTTATTTCTAGCGAAATGTGTTCCAGCAGACCTAGGAAGAGAGAAATCTGGTACAAGAAAGCGGATAAAACGTGCACAATAATTTAGATGTAATATGATATATTACGTAATACAAACAATACAAGCTTAACCTAAATACATTTAAAATAAATATATATATACATACAGAACAATATATATATAGAACAATAAACTACATATATAACTACATACACGGATACATATACTAAAATACCTAACCTAACACGGATTACTTGCACAGAGAAAGATAATGTTCCTTCACTCGTTTTTTGAACACAGATATTGAAGGGCTGTTTTTTTAAGGGTTTTTTTTCTAAAAGAACGCTCGATAATACGAGTACTTAGGCTTGACTTCATCAATATCGTTGTAATTTTTTTTTCAGGACCAAAAGAACATCGACAATGATTCAGTGGTAAAGTACGTAACCCGTCGAATCGTAGAGCGTGTTTTGCTTGGCTTGCACAAGAAAGACAAATACATCGTCGTTCTCCACTTACTAAAACAAGTGTATGACAACTTTGTACCGGAAAAAGTACGTATTTATTACAAACTTTTACCAAGAATATGTTTTGTTTATAAGAGTACGTTTTATTTATTTATTTATTTACGATTTACACATACATGTATATAAGTTTTCAATTCTAATATAGTTTGTTTTTAAAATTTTAGCTTTGGAACATATTCGTTGGGAATTTCGACATTAGTGAAGACCAAGGTATTATTAATGATATTAGAAATAGCTTCCCCTGGATACCTGATCAATGTGTTAAGAAAATGGCACAGTTAAAGGTATGTTCGTATTATTTTAAATAAATGTTTGCTTTTATTTTGCTAATTGTTTCTCAATCCTATTCATTAAATAATAAATCTTACAGGCTGCAAGCGAAGACCTATACGAAAGACTATCACTAAATAACTCAGAACTATGGTCAGAATTTCTTGATTCCGGGGATCTAAGTACCCTCGGCAGACTGAAGTTGAGTGCATTTGAAACGGTGGCTGCCGTGGCCGTGCTGCGACCTGACAGCTTGTACAGAGCAATCGTAGTCTTCGTCGATCAGGTGCTGGGTGAGTTACAATCGTGAATCATAAAATTACAATTAAGATAGTATTAAATTACTTTAGAAGATGATAAAAGAATAATGCCTTGCAAAGTGTAGAAACATCTTGCTTTTCAGTCAATCAGGTGATTCATCATGCAGTGACTTATCCTAATCGAACCGGAGACATTTCACGAAGTGTCTTTTCGGCATTGTTCCTACTTTGATTTTAGAACCTCTGGAGCTTAAACCGAACGATTTGCTGCTAGGCCCTTGAGGTTGTTTTTTTAATACTCTGTGATATTTTAGGAGCAGGCGTGGTGACCGCAGGAGAAGGCATAGCGCGTGCGGCGCGGTGGGCGGGGTGCGGGGGGCGCTCCGCCCGCCCCGCGCTGCTGCTGGGCGCGCACGCCGCCGACGTGCTCGCCGCGCACGCGCACGACCGCGCGCTCGCACAGGTACTTGCGCTGGCCTGCCAGTCTCGCGTAAACTACAACGGCTGAAAACGCTAAAAATAAAAGCCGATTTATATTTTATTTAATTTTACTTTATTAAAAATATTTAAATTTTATTTTAAATTTTAATTTTGATTTTAATTTTTAATTTATTTTAATTTTATTTTGATTTTAATTTTATGCTATGGACATTAGTCTGAAATAAAATTATTTTATTTTATTTTATTTATTTATTCGGGATACTTACAGCTAAATATTACAAACAGAAGACATCAATAGTAGATTGTTAACCAAGGGGTGAAAGCGATCAATTACATCCGAAGTATTTTGGCGCACGAGCGTAGCGAGGGCGCTTATATTAAGGTGGGGTATTATAATTGACTTTCAACTATTTCTTTAAAATAAAATAGATTTGGGCAAAATGTTAACCATTTTTCAATGATGGAAATGAAAAATAATGGCTCAAAAGCTGGCCAGCCGGCGCGGCCACAGAAAAAAATAAAAATAGGCGGGAAAACAGTGATTATCATTTGTTTCTCGAGTTCATCTGATTCAGATATGCAAGTCGCTATTTTTTTCTTTAGCTGATTCGTGTTTTTATTTTTACTTGTATTCGTAATGAAAAACACAGTGTTTACCTCAGGTTAAAGACTTATTTAGTGCCTCGAACTATTAGGGCCCTCGTTACGCTCAGGCCCCAAACCCCGTCTCGGCGCTAAATAAGTTACTTTCACCCCTCGTATAACAATGTACTATTACACATGGGCGTACCCACGCTGGGGTCCCTCAACCCTGACTTTCGCTTATAATTTGAAACATAATTATTTATTTCGTAAAAACGTTTTTGCCGCATTTGCTCGCGGGTTAAGAGGGATCGCGCAGAAAAAAGCATTTTTAAATCCTGCTATTTCTCGAGTTTTCTTAATTTTGCCCCAACTTTAAGCTCATGTATTTACACATTTGATTTACAATTTAAGGGCTTGTTAATTCGGATGGGTGCATGCGTGCCTCCCGTATCCTATCGTTTCATATACGAGTATACTCCACCATGTACGTGTATACACCGTGAAATTTAACTGGTTTTTCGTGTGTGTGAGTAAAGAGAGTGTTCAGTCCAGGAACAAAAAAATATATAAAAAACAAACAAATAACAAAATAAAATCAAATCAAAGAAAAAAAAAACAAATTGCATTGCAGTGTTGTATTGTTGTAATTGTAAATTGATCAGCTAGCCGCGCGGTTTTGTATGAACTCAAACATGCAACAACTCAAGATGTAACTAAATAACCCTTTTTATAATATTTAAAAGAGTTTCAAAAAATTCATGCAGAAATTTTTCATAAATATCCAGTATGTAAACACCACAGTAAACACGATGAAGGTCATGAAAATGCCGCGACCACTCGATAGCGAGTTGTAAAATACAAGGAACGCCATCTGTCGCTACACGACGTAAACAGTGGTCAGTGCAGTTAGCCGGTGTAATTCTATTGTCATTTTTATTTATTGAGAAAGTACCTAGCACATTTCAAATGTGCATTTATAGAATGAACCACAACACAACAGGTAAGAGTTGAGGAGTTTCCACTTTTACCCTGTACTCCATCATCAGATTATAACAAAATTACAGATCTATTCATCAAGTTTACTTATCCTATCGAATGAAAAAAGAATCATCAAAATAGGTTTAAAACTGACCGAGATACGACTAAAATAATAGACGAACAACGATGCTAATGCTATATCCCGTTGAGGAATTTCCAAGTTTTGCTTATTCTACCATCAAATCTTAACATAATTTATATGGGACCACCTCGAAAGTACCCTCAATACCGGTTCACAATTAGCGGAGATATCGAATAATATGTATTTTTCAATACACCTAATGCTCGAAAATTTGTCTTACATTGATTGTTGTTTTAAGAGTGATCAAGTGTTGATATTTTATGATAAATGTGAATAGTACAGCAACTAAAACTGCGCGCGATATAATAAATGTTAGTTTTTATAACTTTTACATGAACAATTTTACCCGTAGCTTTTGAAGGGTACCTTTCTTACCAATTTTATTTTGATTATTTATAATCTGTTTCCTTACAAGTGTATTGAAAAACGTTGTACAAAACACGTATCTTAGGTTTTATAACAAACTCGTGACATTATAAACCCTCGCCTACGGCTCAGGCTTACAAAAGTCAGCTCGTTTGTAATTCGTCACCTACGATCCTCTTATCATACTGTACTACTATTTTTTAATGTATAAAGCACGACAGCCCTGGCAAAAATAGCCAGTGTCACTCGGGCTTCCGCGTATCGCATTGCGGCAAGTATGAAAAAAAAGAATATTGAGACGAATGAACGCGGGAGAAATACATGGATGCGCCTGACAAGAAAAAGGCCCTTACACCATCTTTGTCTTTATTTTTTATTTATTTATTTTATTCAGATAGAGAAGAATACGTAAGAGTTCATTAGTAGAAATGAACTCTACTATCGCCTCCGAATGACGTCAGCGACCTGTTATGTTTTTTTTTTTAATACTTAATGGCTTGTGCTCGAAGGTCCTGTAGTGAAACAGATATTAAAACCTCATAATAAAATTTAGTGGTGTTCTGTCTGTCATAAGGTGGGCATAGAAGAAGCCATGGCAGCGTGGGAGGCGGCGGTGGAGAAGGCGCGCGGCGGCGGCTGGGTTGCCTTAGTGGTCGGAGCGTCGCCCTTCACGCCCGACTTGCAAACCTTCCTCACTAACTTCGGATTACGCCCGGTGAATACCACATTATTTTATCTAGGAAAAAGAAGGGAATATTCGACAAGTGAACATGAATGTGATAAAGACTGCTAAGACTTTTTAGCCCGATTAAGCGCTTTTCTTCTCTTGAAGTTTATGTGATTTACTATACATCATAAAGTCAGTATTTTGATAGTTTATAAAACAAACGTCAGCTATTACGACGACACATGGTAAACAAAAATTAAATTGCTTCGTAATTTTCATTTTCAGTCTCAAGACTTCAGTGAAGACTTCCGTTTGTGGATCGTATCAGAAGACAGAGAAATACCACCACTCATTTCTAATACCTGCGTCAATGTAATCCTAGAGGTGTGTATAACCTAATTCATGACTTCAATCTGTTTCTGTATATAAGTATAGGTAGATCTGTATTATTATCTCAGCGGATCCTTTGGGGAGGTCTTTGTCCAGCGGTAGTTGACCACGGCTGAAATGAATATAATAAATTAATTAACCACGATAATTTCGTTTTTGGTTTATTCTCTGACTGACCCTGTTTACCTTGGAGTGCGTTCCAAAACGTGCGAGAATCACTCGAAGTGATAACGTTTTTCACTTTCACTACTTTCAAATCTCAGGAATGTAAAGTAATTGCCTGTTTTGGAACGATCTTTTGATTATGAACGTGTTAATTGAAGTAAGTGTCAATACCAGGCCCCAGAAGGTGTGAAGCACAACTTGATCGGCACATTATCGGCGTGGGGGCAGTACGAGGGCGAGCCGCGCTCGGTGCGCGTGCACGCCTGTCTCGCGCTGCTGCATGCGCTCGCGCAGGAGCGCCGCGCCTACATCCCGCAAGGTACACACTCCACACACCCACACATGCAGCCGGCGCGGGGGCAGTACGAGGGCGAGCCGCGCTCGGTGCGCGTGCACGTCTGCCTCGCGCTGCTGCATGCGCTCGCGCAAGAGCGCCGCGCCTACATCCCGCAAGGTACACACTCCACACACCCACACATGCAGCCGGCGCGGGGGCAGTACGTGGGCGACCCGCGCTCGGTGCGCGTGCACGTCTGCCTCGCGCTGCTGCATGCGCTCGCGCAGGAGCGCCGCGCCTACATCCCGCAAGGTACACACTCCACACACCCACACATGCAGCCGGCGTGGGGGCAGTACGAGGGCGAGCCGCGCTCAGTGCGCGTGCACGTCTGCCTCGCGCTGCTGCATGCGCTCGCGCAGGAGCGCCGCGCCTACATCCCGCAAGGTACACACTCCACACACCCACACATGCAGCCGGCGTGGGGGCAGTACGAGGGCGAGCCGCGCTCGGTGCGCGTGCACGCCTGTCTCGCGCTGCTGCATGCGCTCGCGCAGGAGCGCCGCGCCTACATCCCGCAAGGTACACACTCCACACACCCACACATGCAGCCGGCGCGGGGGCAGTACGAGGGCGAGCCGCGCTCGGTGCGCGTGCACGTCTGCCTCGCGCTGCTGTATGCGCTCCCACACAGCCTCCGCAATCGCGAAGAGCTTGATAATACCACAAAAGAGAAAAATCATTAATTTAGTTCCAGTTTTTCTACTCATACCATTTTCAACAACACGTCCACGTTCATTGTTAACTGGCAGCTTTCGAATCCCAAAGAACATTCTAATTCTTGTTAAATCGCAGGATGGAGCCGTTGGTATTCATGGGAGTGGGGCGAGATATCAGCGTGCACCAGCGTGATCCGCGCTACTGGCACCAACACGCAAATGGCGCGCGAGTTGAGCCTGGCGTTGTACAGCGCGCGAGTTGGCGCTGAACCCGACCGGAAACTACTGGGGGCTTTGTTGAAGGACTGCCTCGGCGACCACGCGATGGGGCATTCTTGGAAGCCGCGCGGTCTTGATATACAACTGCCTTTCACTAAGCAACTACAGGTATGTTGGGTCACAGAATGAATAATGGTAGTGTTGGGTTCGACTCTGACGTAACCCAGTGAAGGGAGTCGTATCATATCATGCCTTCACTTGTACGGGTGTATCTTGAATCTTCCGTCCTGCTCACTTACACAAACATAAGATTACCCACGTTAGTTTGAGCCGAGCTCAACGCATCTTCTACTGGATTTTACAGTCATATTGTATTTTGTTTAAACCTAGGCATAAAAAAAATACAGTTGCCCACCTCTGGCTCGTATTTTTTTTCTTTTCTTCACAAATAATAACTTATTTTCCAATAAAAAATAATATTTTGTATATTGATTCACAGACTTACTCATCAGCCTTTGAAGCGATGCCCGACATAGACTCACCACAACTCCTCGGCTTGCCGGCTAACTGCCGCGTCGCTTGGGAGAAGAACGCCGTAACTGATATTCAAGCGGGCTTACGTGGTAAGTAGTCCCTAAATAATAATAATATAATTGTATTGGAATGTAATTTAAAGAATTTGGCATCGACCAAATAAGTAATAATTTATTTATATACTTAACTACAAGAATTAAAAAATTAAATTGTTTTGCAGAGCTAAGTTCCACCGTAAGCGTACATCGCAAAAGCGACAACAGTGCGCCTTTGAAGAGTCTCCTCTCGTTGTGGAAAAAACTCATGTCTGGCAGTCCGTTAATCAAAGGCGATTTCAACATTGGAAAGGTAAATACTCAATACAAGATGGCTAGCTTGCCGAATGGGTTATAACCAGATATCTTTTTCAACACCAGTAGTCATCTAGATATCCCCAAAATATTTAAATAAAATTTTTAACATTGAAAACAAGACTTAAAAAATATCGATACGATATGTGGCGGTTCATTGAATGGATCTGCTGCGTTCGGAGCGTCCAAATCGGAAAACGGATCGGGAAAACGTGTGCTTGATCGGTTTAACTCGCGTGTTCTTCTATTACAACTGGCGTGAGCCCGCCTTGAACCCGCACTGCTCCTGACATACTTTTGGTGTGCCCGAACCCTAAGACGGTGTCTGTGTTGTTGTTGTTACAGGTTTGTGGCGGATGGTGGGGCTGCGTGAGCGGCGGCGAAGCGGCGGAGGCGGCGCGCGCAGCCCGTCTGCTGCACCACGGCCTCGCGCAGAGAGCGCGCGCCGCACTTCCCCTGCACAAGGTCAGTGTGGGTGTGTGGCAGGTGTGGGGCTGCGTGAGCGGCGGCGAAGCGGCGGAGGCGGCGCGCGCAGCCCGTCTGCTGCACCACGGCCTCGCGCAGAGAGCGCGCGCCGCACTTCCCCTGCACAAGGTCAGTGTGGGTGTGTGGCAGGTGTGGGGCTGCGTGAGCGGCGGCGAAGCGGCGGAGGCGGCGCGCGCAGCCCGTCTGCTGCACCACGGCCTCGCGCAGAGAGCGCGCGCCGCACTTCCCCTGCACAAGGTCAGTGTGGGTGTGTGGCAGGTGTGGGGCTGCGTGAGCGGCGGCGAAGCGGCGGAGGCGGCGCGCGCAGCCCGTCTGCTGCACCACGGCCTCGCGCAGAGAGCGCGCGCCGCACTTCCCCTGCACAAGGTCAGTGTGGGTGTGTGGCAGGTGTGGGGCTGCGTGAGCGGCGGCGAAGCGGCGGAGGTGGCGCGCGCAGCCCGTCTGCTGCACCACGGCCTCGCGCAGAGAGCGCGCGCCGCACTTCCCCTGCACAAGGTCAGTGTGGGTGTGTGGCAGGTGTGGGGCTGCGTGAGCGGCGGCGAAGCGGCGGAGGTGGCGCGCGCAGCCCGTCTGCTGCACCACGGCCTCGCGCAGAGAGCGCGCGCCGCACTTCCCCTGCACAAGGTCAGTGTGGGTGTGTGGCAGGTGTGGGGCTGCGTGAGCGGCGGCGAAGCGGCGGAGGCGGCGCGCGCAGCCCGTCTGCTGCACCACGGCCTCGCGCAGAGAGCGCGCGCCGCACTTCCTCTGCACAAGGTCAGTGTGGGTGTGTGGCAGGTGTGGGGCTGCGTGAGCGGCGGCGAAGCGGCGGAGGTGGCGCGCGCAGCCCGTCTGCTGCACCACGGCCTCGCGCAGAGAGCGCGCGCCGCACTTCCCCTGCACAAGGTCAGTGTGGGTGTGTGGCAGGTGTGGGGCTGCGTGAGCGGCGGCGAAGCGGCGGAGGTGGCGCGCGCAGCCCGTCTGCTGCACCACGGCCTCGCACAGAGAGCGCGCGCCGCACTTCCCCTGCACAAGGTCAGTGTGGGTGTGTGGCAGGTGTGGGGCTGCGTGAGCGGCGGCGAAGCGGCGGAGGTGGCGCGCGCAGCCCGTCTGCTGCACCACGGCCTCGCGCAGAGAGCGCGCGCCGCACTTCCCCTGCACAAGGTCAGTGTGGGTGTGTGGCAGGTGTGGGGCTGCGTGAGCGGCGGCGAAGCGGCGGAGGCGGCGCGCGCAGCCCGTCTGCTGCACCACGGCCTCGCGCAGAGAGCGCGCGCCGCACTTCCCCTGCACAAGGTCAGTGTGGGTGTGTGGCAGGTGTGGGGCTGCGTGAGCGGCGGCGAAGCGGCGGAGGTGGCGCGCGCAGCCCGTCTGCTGCACCACGGCCTCGCGCAGAGAGCGCGCGCCGCACTTCCCCTGCACAAGGTCAGTGTGGGTGTGTGGCAGGTGTGGGGCTGCGTGAGCGGCGGCGAAGCGGCGGAGGTGGCGCGCGCAGCCCGTCTGCTGCACCACGGCCTCGCACAGAGAGCGCGCGCCGCACTTCCCCTGCACAAGGTCAGTGTGGGTGTGTGGCAGGTGTGGGGCTGCGTGAGCGGCGGCGAAGCGGCGGAGGTGGCGCGCGCAGCCCGTCTGCTGCACCACGGCCTCGCGCAGAGAGCGCGCGCCGCACTTCCCCTGCACAAGGTCAGTGTGGGTGTGTGGCAGGTGTGGGGCTGCGTGAGCGGCGGCGAAGCGGCGGAGGCGGCGCGCGCAGCCCGTCTGCTGCACCACGGCCTCGCGCAGAGAGCGCGCGCCGCACTTCCCCTGCACAAGGTCAGTGTGGGTGTGTGGCAGGTGTGGGGCTGCGTGAGCGGCGGCGAAGCGGCGGAGGCGGCGCGCGCAGCCCGTCTGCTGCACCACGGCCTCGCGCAGAGAGCGCGCGCCGCACTTCCCCTGCACAAGGTCAGTGTGGGTGTGTGGCAGGTGTGGGGCTGCGTGAGCGGCGGCGAAGCGGCGGAGGCGGCGCGCGCAGCCCGTCTGCTGCACCACGGCCTCGCGCAGAGAGCGCGCGCCGCACTTCCCCTGCACAAGGTCAGTGTGGGTGTGTGGCAGGTGTGGGGCTGCGTGAGCGGCGGCGAAGCGGCGGAGGCGGCGCGCGCAGCCCGTCTGCTGCACCACGGCCTCGCGCAGAGAGCGCGCGCCGCACTTCCCCTGCACAAGGTCAGTGTGGGTGTGTGGCAGGTGTGGGGCTGCGTGAGCGGCGGCGAAGCGGCGGAGGTGGCGCGCGCAGCCCGTCTGCTGCACCACGGCCTCGCGCAGAGAGCGCGCGCCGCACTTCCCCTGCACAAGGTCAGTGTGGGTGTGTGGCAGGTGTGGGGCTGCGTGAGCGGCGGCGAAGCGGCGGAGGTGGCGCGCGCAGCCCGTCTGCTGCACCACGGCCTCGCGCAGAGAGCGCGCGCCGCACTTCCCCTGCACAAGGTCAGTGTGGGTGTGTGGCAGGTGTGGGGCTGCGTGAGCGGCGGCGAAGCGGCGGAGGCGGCGCGCGCAGCCCGTCTGCTGCACCACGGCCTCGCGCAGAGAGCGCGCGCCGCACTTCCCCTGCACAAGGTCAGTGTGGGTGTGTGGCAGGTGTGGGGCTGCGTGAGCGGCGGCGAAGCGGCGGAGGTGGCGCGCGCAGCCCGTCTGCTGCACCACGGCCTCGCGCAGAGAGCGCGCGCCGCACTTCCCCTGCACAAGGTCAGTGTGGGTGTGTGGCAGGTGTGGGGCTGCGTGAGCGGCGGCGAAGCGGCGGAGGCGGCGCGCGCAGCCCGTCTGCTGCACCACGGCCTCGCGCAGAGAGCGCGCGCCGCACTTCCCCTGCACAAGGTCAGTGTGGGTGTGTGGCAGGTGTGGGGCTGCGTGAGCGGCGGCGAAGCGGCGGAGGTGGCGCGCGCAGCCCGTCTGCTGCACCACGGCCTCGCGCAGAGAGCGCGCGCCGCACTTCCCCTGCACAAGGTCAGTGTGGGTGTGTGGCAGGTGTGGGGCTGCGTGAGCGGCGGCGAAGCGGCGGAGGCGGCGCGCGCAGCCCGTCTGCTGCACCACGGCCTCGCGCAGAGAGCGCGCGCCGCACTTCCCCTGCACAAGGTCAGTGTGGGTGTGTGGCAGGTGTGGGGCTGCGTGAGCGGCGGCGAAGCGGCGGAGGCGGCGCGCGCAGCCCGTCTGCTGCACCACGGCCTCGCGCAGAGAGCGCGCGCCGCACTTCCCCTGCACAAGGTCAGTGTGGGTGTGTGGCAGGTGTGGGGCTGCGTGAGCGGCGGCGAAGCGGCGGAGGCGGCGCGCGCAGCCCGTCTGCTGCACCACGGCCTCGCGCAGAGAGCGCGCGCCGCACTTCCCCTGCACAAGGTCAGTGTGGGTGTGTGGCAGGTGTGGGGCTGCGTGAGCGGCGGCGAAGCGGCGGAGGTGGCGCGCGCAGCCCGTCTGCTGCACCACGGCCTCGCGCAGAGAGCGCGCGCCGCACTTCCCCTGCACAAGGTCAGTGTGGGTGTGTGGCAGGTGTGGGGCTGCGTGAGCGGCGGCGAAGCGGCGGAGGTGGCGCGCGCAGCCCGTCTGCTGCACCACGGCCTCGCGCAGAGAGCGCGCGCCGCACTTCCCCTGCACAAGGTCAGTGTGGGTGTGTGGCAGGTGTGGGGCTGCGTGAGCGGCGGCGAAGCGGCGGAGGCGGCGCGCGCAGCCCGTCTGCTGCACCACGGCCTCGCGCAGAGAGCGCGCGCCGCACTTCCCCTGCACAAGGTCAGTGTGGGTGTGTGGCAGGTGTGGGGCTGCGTGAGCGGCGGCGAAGCGGCGGAGGCGGCGCGCGCAGCCCGTCTGCTGCACCACGGCCTCGCGCAGAGAGCGCGCGCCGCACTTCCCCTGCACAAGGTCAGTGTGGGTGTGTGGCAGGTGTGGGGCTGCGTGAGCGGCGGCGAAGCGGCGGAGGTGGCGCGCGCAGCCCGTCTGCTGCACCACGGCCTCGCGCAGAGAGCGCGCGCCGCACTTCCCCTGCACAAGGTCAGTGTGGGTGTGTGGCAGGTGTGGGGCTGCGTGAGCGGCGGCGAAGCGGCGGAGGTGGCGCGCGCAGCCCGTCTGCTGCACCACGGCCTCGCGCAGAGAGCGCGCGCCGCACTTCCCCTGCACAAGGTCAGTGTGGGTGTGTGGCAGGTGTGGGGCTGCGTGAGCGGCGGCGAAGCGGCGGAGGTGGCGCGCGCAGCCCGTCTGCTGCACCACGGCCTCGCGCAGAGAGCGCGCGCCGCACTTCCCCTGCACAAGGTCAGTGTGGGTGTGTGGCAGGTGTGGGGCTGCGTGAGCGGCGGCGAAGCGGCGGAGGCGGCGCGCGCAGCCCGTCTGCTGCACCACGGCCTCGCGCAGAGAGCGCGCGCCGCACTTCCCCTGCACAAGGTCAGTGTGGGTGTGGGGCTGCGTGAGCGGCGGCGAAGCGGCGGAGGCGGCGCGCGCAGCCCGTCTGCTGCACCACGGCCTCGCGCAGAGAGCGCGCGCCGCACTTCCCCTGCACAAGGTCAGTGTGGGTGTGTGGCAGGTGTGGGGCTGCGTGAGCGGCGGCGAAGCGGCGGAGGCGGCGCGCGCAGCCCGTCTGCTGCACCACGGCCTCGCGCAGAGAGCGCGCGCCGCACTTCCCCTGCACAAGGTCAGTGTGGGTGTGTGGCAGGTGTGGGGCTGCGTGAGCGGCGGCGAAGCGGCGGAGGTGGCGCGCGCAGCCCGTCTGCTGCACCACGGCCTCGCGCAGAGAGCGCGCGCCGCACTTCCCCTGCACAAGGTCAGTGTGGGTGTGTGGCAGGTGTGGGGCTGCGTGAGCGGCGGCGAAGCGGCGGAGGCGGCGCGCGCAGCCCGTCTGCTGCACCACGGCCTCGCGCAGAGAGCGCGCGCCGCACTTCCCCTGCACAAGGTCAGTGTGGGTGTGTGGCAGGTGTGGGGCTGCGTGAGCGGCGGCGAAGCGGCGGAGGCGGCGCGCGCAGCCCGTCTGCTGCACCACGGCCTCGCGCAGAGAGCGCGCGCCGCACTTCCCCTGCACAAGGTCAGTGTGGGTGTGTGGCAGGTGTGGGGCTGCGTGAGCGGCGGCGAAGCGGCGGAGGCGGCGCGCGCAGCCCGTCTGCTGCACCACGGCCTCGCGCAGAGAGCGCGCGCCGCACTTCCCCTGCACAAGGTCAGTGTGGGTGTGTGGCAGGTGTGGGGCTGCGTGAGCGGCGGCGAAGCGGCGGAGGCGGCGCGCGCAGCCCGTCTGCTGCACCACGGCCTCGCGC
Source organism: Carpatolechia fugitivella (assembly GCA_951230895.1). Classification (NCBI taxonomy): domain Eukaryota; kingdom Metazoa; phylum Arthropoda; class Insecta; order Lepidoptera; family Gelechiidae; genus Carpatolechia; species Carpatolechia fugitivella. The sequence goes on along the minus strand of OX579653.1, from coordinate 11,035,997 downwards.
AGAGAGCGCGCGCCGCACTTCCCCTGCACAAGGTCAGTGTGGGTGTGTGGCAGGTGTGGGGCTGCGTGAGCAGCGGCGGTGAGGCGGCGGAATGTCAGAGTTTTTTAAAACCACAAATGATTGAAGAAGAAAAGAAGTAAGCGGGCTCATTGTGATTTGAGTTGATGACTTCGCGTCCGAGGCGCGGCTGCAATATTACCATTTTAGAAATAACGGTTAGGTTAGTTAGGAAAAAAAGTTATTTGAGTTAATGATAAAATTTAGGTACTGTTCTCCCAGGTGCCGGAGGAATGGCAGTTGCTGTGGGCGGGTCCGGACGCGCCGCACGCGTACATCAAGGAGTTCTGCTTCCGCGCGCGCGCCGCCCTCGCCCGCCTCCACTCCAGTGTCGACGACGACTACATGCCCGCTGGTACTAATAGGGAATCTTACTGCCTTTTTTCCCACTCATCATCATCATCGTGTCAGTGTCAGTGTTATAGAGCCGCCAAAGGCCACTGACTTGGCTCATGTAACAACTAGATAGTATCCGGGACCAACGGCTTAACGTGCCTTCCGAAGCACGGAATCATATTTCTTTTTGGACAATCAGGTGATTCAGCCTGCAATGTCCTAACCAAACTGGGGAAAGTCTCACAAAGAGACATTTGCTTGACAGTGTCCCCACGGGGAATCGAACCCGGATCCTCCGTAATGGGCGTCGGAATCTTGACCACTCGGCCCACGGAGACAAATACAAAGAGGAGCTGCCCTAAGACGTTTTCTATATGATAGCGGAGGTCGCCATTGGGAGGGGGTGTGGGGAGATGAAGTTCTGCTAACCACCTAGCGGTCAATAGCAAAACTAGCTTTGCAACTAGACACTAATAAACCGTACTTAATTTTGCTATTACACACAAGATGGTTCTGTTCGTTAGTTCGTTACGCTGTATAATGTTGCCAGGCAAGTGAAAAAACAAAAAAATTGGACCATTTTTTAAAAATTGATCTCCCTTCGTTTTTGTATTATGTAGTCGTTTTTATTGTAGGATTACCTTATATGAGCAATTGTGATATACAAGATGGCCCATTTAGATGGGTCAGTATGGGTAACTCTGAAACTATAAGACATAAAAAGATCTGATAAGAAGATCTCTTAATTATCCTGTAAATTTAAGTGTGCAATAAAGAATATATATATAAAAGAATATATATATACTCACCGGCACATCTAACCGCCCACCTTTCATTTCAGGGTATACTTGTGATTCTTTATAATTCTATTAGTTACAGCTGATGTCAGTTAAAAAGTTGTTAATTTAACGTTTATTTATGTGTGTTTAATTTATCGTAAAATTATCAACAAATCAATAAAAATGTATAACAATAAGCGTAGTTAAAAATTAACCCGAAATACAAGGGTGGGCGGTTAGATGTGCCGGTGAGTATATAAAAAGATCTGTTCAATTTTGACACGGGATTTCACGTAAGTCCTTTATCATCATCACTTACTTACTACCAAGTATAAGGAAACATCCTTGCCCAAAATGTGATATTTTGATGTCATATATTCAATTATAAATATTGAGTAAGTTCATCAATATTATCTGCATTATTTAATTGTATGCTACAAAAATAAATATTTTTATACAAATATATTTTTTTAGATTCCATATCTGGCCACCCAGCTTACTATACAAAATACATGAATGAATGATCATGAATGAAACAGGTCATATAACCTTCTACAGTCAAGAAGTTATTCTACTTGGCGATAGATGGCGTCGCTATCGCCGAACATTCTCGAAGGAATAAATTACGAGCATTAAAAATTGCATAAAAAAAATACATACGAGTGGAATTATGTATTTTTTTCGTTAGAAATAGTTGTATTACTCGTACTGTTGCACGATACAACACAGCACATAATTTTTGTGTCACTAATTTCAATTAAAATGGTTGTAATCAAACCAAGTCATATTCGTGTCGTATCCATAAAATCCAAAGTAACACTGACAGAAGCGACGCCTGGTGGTTAATAGCTAGTAGTAAGAGTAATTAGACCGCTATGAGATGGGTCTAAGTTGCTTGTGGCACCTCCTCTTTGTATTTGTCTCCGTGAGTCGGCCACTAAAGGCGCCACTTAAACATGACGTAAATGGAAGTTTTTTTTTATGTCTTACGGCTCTAGGTACGGAACCTTTCTGAATAGAAGTTGACAGCAATGTTGCCGGTGCGGATATTTTTTTTACTGCCTAAAATGGTGGCGCCATCTACAAATAGCTTTGCGGATGCAACCTTATCTATAGTATCGATACGTCAAGGGGTTCGGGGATGGTCAAAGGCTTCACGTCCAGCACGTAGTTCTCTATTCTTGCAGTTACCACCTGGAATTACCGCAGGATGGAAGATACGCGAGTGAGTGCAAACGCTATTACCCTATACTTGACCAAGCATTGCGTATGACTTTGAATATCACGTACCGTTTACTCACGCGAAAGACGACCACAGACTTGATTAAATGAACACAACAGTTAAGGATTAATTATAACAAATCAAACAAAATACAATACAGAAATGATTATTACACGAAGTAATGTCACGCCTTTCTATTTGTTTGCTTTGTTACCGTATTGACGTTTAGTAAAAAGTAGCTGAATGATGCGACTAGTCAGTTGACTACCCTACTGATGATCTTGAGCCTTTTTTTTTTTTTTTTTTTTTTTTGACGATGACCTAATGCTTGTGTCGCAAAATCGACGTATCAAGCGTAACCGGACTTTTGGGGGAGCGGAAGGCTCTTACCCCTATCTTGAGCCTTTGTGTTATGGTTCCACGCGTCCCTATGGGTTAGCGTGTAGGTTAAAAGAGAAGTTTTATGCATGCTTGTTTTTCGTGCAGTTTGCGCAAAGCACTAAACTACAGGTGTTGTGTACAGAGCTGGACCTGCGCAGCTTGTTGGTGGTGGAGCGCGCAGTGTGGGCACTGCGCGTGCGCACGGCCGCGCGCCTCGCCTGCCCCGTCGCCGCTCTCACGCTGCTGGCCAAGTGGGGCGCCGGTGAGTTACAGTGCAAACTATGAAAGATCTACAAAGGGAATTTTTTTAAAAGATCGTAAAAAAAAAAAACTAATAAGACGAAAAAAATTTAATGGCACTGACAAATCATGTTTCAAGATTGGGACACAATGTCAAGCTTTTTGGAACTTTTTCATTAGCTGTCAGAAAACTTCCCATCATAGCAGGTTTGTCTTTTTAGCATTTAGAGAATTTCTGTAGGAATGGGGGCCTTACATCTCATTTATTTTAACTAGCTCTACCATAGGCTTTTAGCCAGAGCAGTAGACATCTTTCGGCCGAAATTATGAGTATGTTAGATGTATTTTTCAAATGAGTAATAACAGTACCTCGTCGCAGATGTGGAAGAGGCTAAAGCTACAGGCGGCATGTTAGTGACGGGGCTGTGGCTGAGCGGCTGCGCGTGGGCGGGTGGAGCGCTGGCCCCCGCGTCCCCCCGCGCACCCCCGCACGCGCCCGCGCCGCCGCTGCTGCTGCGCTACGTGCTGCAGGTGAGCACAGTCCAACTGCAGACGGCGGCATGTTGGAGCGCTGGCCCCCGCGCGCCCCGCACGCGCTGTGCACGCAGGATATGATATAAGTGCCGTTATCTACACTGCGACCAACAACAGTCCTTTAGTATTTCTATAGTAATCGCATCGTAAGAATGCCGTCCTGACAGCAGGCAGGAAATATGAAAACCAAATGGGTGCAAAAGAGACAGAAGAAAAATTTTACGTGTATGACAGGTGTCAGGACGGCATTCTTACGATGCGATAGGTATATCAGAATTTAAATTATATCGATAGTTTCTTATTCATCATTATTCAGTAGGGGGTAGTTGTAGCATCGGGCCTCATTAGTCTTCGTGCCATATAGTTTGGTGCTGGCGGTGTGATTCTTTTTAGAATATATTCGTTCTCTTTTTAACTACCTAGTTTAAAAAGAGAGCGATAGAAACTTCATTCGGGCTTGGCCGGGGAGTTTTGACGTTCTAGTCTGCCGTCCGCCGTCCGCCGTAGGGTGCGGAGCGGACGTTATGTTCATTACTAATGCTACAAACGCTACGATAGTAAAGTTATTATAAATAAATACTTGTGTCTTTAGAACAGTGAGTTTATATTCATAAGTAGCAGCTCTCAGTAGAGAGTTGTTACAATGGTAGCATTTTCTGCGTATTGCTCTATGATAGGAAATCCCATCTTTTAGGTTAAATTAAAGCAAGTATTTCCATGTTCGCAGAGCGAGGAATCATCCTTGGAGCCGGAGGGCACGCTCTTAGTGCCGGTGTACAGCAACGCCGCGCGGGAACAGGTACGCACTACCACTAGCGCCACCACCATGCACAATCTGTTCAAGACAAGAAATACATAAATAAAATCATTTTTACTTGTAGATTGATCTGATAAGTACTGCTTTCATAATATCCCTATTGCATGCATAATTTTTTTTTTAGATTTTTTCATAGTTCATCTGAAAGCTCGTATACAAAAATAGAATACTGACAGTAAAAACAGAATCGAAATTGATCGCAAAACAAACTTGTTACAACATTATTAAACAAATATATCTGTCCCTCTCTACGAAAACAAAATTTTCTATGACGGATGTATGGCCCGCGACACATATGACGTCGTCGGACCTCTCTGTCTAACCATCAACTTTGAAGCCTTATAAGTTTGTTTCTGAGCAAGATATTTGGAAAATTATTTTTTATGTGTTTTTCTGGAACTTGAAATATTTCGATTAATGAATTTAAAAAAATTGTGCTTGTTCCCTATTATGCACCTCTTTCTTTAAACTATATAGGTGCTATCAATCAGGAATAAGAAGTATCGGTCGATTCAATACATTGTAAACAAATTGATCAATTGATCTTTGTGTCGTGTTCTAGGGACAAACGATAGGTAATAAAAAAACTTTAACAGTTTGTAACCGACACGAATAACACTTATATGTTACCTAACACAGCAAACTGATTTCTACTTTAGAACTGAGGTAGGACTAGTGTTTCCAAAGAAGAAAACTCCAACTGAATAGTTCTACCGTAGAGCTAATGGGAATAAACCCGTGCTATTTACTTGCAGGTGGTGCTGTATGCGCGCACGCCGCTCGCCCGCTCGCTGCCCGCGCACGCGGCCACGCTGCACGCCGCCGCCGCCTTCATCGCACCACTCGACTAACAAAAAATTACCCACACGACACAACGATCCAAACGACCGTGATCCATCAAATTTTTAGTCATTCAAGTTTAATTAATTTTGCAAATAAGTAGGTATATTTATATGTAAGTAGATATACTTGTTTTGAAGAAATAATATAGTATTTCGTTGAATAAATGTTTCCTTCGCACAAAAAAACTATAGATATTTTATTTGGTTATTATGCATAAGAAGAATAAATTATATTAGAAGTAAGTGAGAGAAAATGTCGCTTACAACATTTTCATACAAAGGAGTGACATTGCGAAGTATCAGAAGTATTTTCTTTCAACACTCAAACATAACATTACGACGAGTTGCGACTGATGGAACCAGTTGCGAAAAGGACGATCTGCAGCTACCAATCAATTTCGAAATACGTAATATACATACATAAATAACTCTTATGTTTTAACTCTGTTTTTTATGTGTATTTCGCTTTAAATGTGTATGTGTATTTATTATTAAATAAATATCTTTATTATTAAATATAAATCTTATTTTTTGCATGTCAATCAAGTGTATTCAACGATAAAAAGATGACGTACCTTATTCACAATAATAGACAACACACATATCAAACATGTATATTTGTAATAGTATTTAATATTTTATTATCAGATGTGTGGTATTATGACTTTAAATCAGTAATTGTAAATTTTTATTTAATTATATAATTTATATGCTGTGAAAACATTAAAAGTTGTACTTAATTTGAAGTTAATGGGGATTTCTGGATTTTTTTTCCAAAAATCCCCATTACAATCTTAATCAATACTCAATGGGGATTTCTGGATTTTTTTTTCCAAAAATCCCCATTGCTAATCAATACTCAATGGGGATTTTTGGAAAAAAAAAATACAGAAATCCCCATCAATGGGGCAAGTCAATGGGGATTATTGGAATAACCCATATCTAATACCAGTTTATAATAATAGACAACTTAGGTTTTCCTTAATTCGGTTTTTATTCATGTTTCTAAAATTATCTTTAAAACAAACAAAAACATTAAGTATTGAGCAAAACATATAAACATAAAATCAATTAAAAATATTCTTAAACACATCAAACAAAATCATTTCACCTTCATCTTATCAAATCTAAGAGATCTGTTTTAGCTTACGCAAATACGTATAACTATTAAGTTGGTACTACATACAAGTACAATGCATGGTCTAATTAAACTACAAAAGATAGAACACAAATAAAGTTTGGTAGGGAAACTTCATTTGATGGGCGATAATTGACCCGACAAAATGACAAAAGTAGTCACAAATAGTCTCTTATTTACAAAGACTTGTAACACTACAAATATAAATCGAATTAGAGAATCATTTCGTTTCGCTGCTGCACTGTGTCGACGTCTTTGATAACGTTGATAATGAAGACGGTGCCGCTGTGTGTGAACGAGCAGTCTCTCTCGCCCCCCCCACTGCTGCCATTATTGTTGGTGTCCTGCAACAAATAATAGAAAATATTTAATCCTTATTAAAAAAATAGCTACTTTAACAAATTTTGAAAAAACAAAGGGAAAAAAATATATTATAAAGTCACGTTATCTCTAAAGCTTTAGTTAGCTCACAAAAAATTACACACTTTTTTTTTTAGTTCACTGACCAGATTATTTGAAGACTCTTGTACGCGTACAAGGCAAGGAATCCTTTTAACGATCGGTATACCAATAAACAACTAAAATTAAAAACAACACTACACACCATACATAAATAAAACTGTACAAGTATACCGAGTGTTCGCAGGATTGGCCAAATGCAGCTTTAGCGATGAGAAACCACTTCCGGACAAATGATTTTTGTAAAGGGTCTTAGATTTATTTTTATGTTTTTTTTTTAGTTTTCGTGATAATTCCCTAAATTTAAAATAAATAAATAAATATATGGGGACATCTTCACACACGACCGTCTGATCCCAAACTAAGCAGTGCTTATACTATGGGTACCAGACAGCTGATATACATTACATAAATAGATAAATACATACTTATATAGATAAACAACAAACAGACACAAGGCAAACATAAGTGCTCATCACACGAATGTTTGCCCTGGTCAGGATTTGAACCCGCGACCCTGTGCATCAGAGGCAGATAGACTACCACCTGGGCTACGGAGCCGAAATATTTTTTTTTATCCTTTCCCACTCTTCCCTTTATAAAAATCATTCGGCCGGAAGTGGTTTCTCATAACTCAAGCTGCTCAGGTTTTTCGTTTGGCCAACCCTACGCTGAACACCCTGTATAAATAAAAGAATGATCCTTAAATATTAACCTGCCCAGCCTGGAGCAGCTTGGCGGACGGTATTCGGCTCACCATCGCGTTAGCGCTCGCATCTTCTACCTCTGACGCCATTGCATTATCGCTATGAGGAACACAAAACAAGTTAAAGCTACCTTACAGTGTGAATAGTTATGAAGACACACAAGTGCGAAATGGATACATAACAAAGCCTCAGTAATTTTATTGATTTAAAATTTCGCGTACGATTACTAATTATGTAGATGCTTACCTATTATCGGAATTTTCGTTGCTATTAATGTTAGTGTCAGTTTCTTGGATTGTTGGCAGTGTGTCTTGGTTATTTGGCGATTCATAACTGAAAAAAAAAACATTAAGTGTCTTGATACAAACATTTAAAAAAGCAGTGAGGAAAAAAACTAAAATACGATTAGATTGAATCACTCAAGCAAACATTCGCAAGACACGTTAGTGCTAAGATTTAAGATCGTCCGTCCTTTTCACCTTTTAAAGATTAAAAAGGGACGGACAGGAGCTGTCAAACATCGAACTTGAACCTTATGGACGCGTCAATTATACAATTTTAGAGAGCTCGTAACGTAAAACATCCGACTTAAAAATCTCTTACAGCTATGCCCTTATTTTAGGTTATCATTAATTAAAATAACATCATTCGTTCATCTGAATTCATCACCTCTCTTTCATTGGTCATAAAAACGAAAAGGATAGCTGGATATTAAAATTAGAATTAGAGCACGACTTCCCGAATATCGGGGCCAATGTGTAAAGACTATGATCGGATCAAATAATTCGCATAGCATGATAGGTAAAACGAGTAAAAACGGGTAGACCGGTACCTGGGTGGTTGCAAACTGCAACCGTACGAAGGATTGTTGAAGACTCTCGCGGCTTGACGTCCAGCAGACTCGCGCGCATCTCTTGCTGGAGGTGATGGGATCTGCTTTATAAACGGCGCCCTTTCTGTAACGTTACACAAGACTGTCATAAAAATAATGTAGCTTCAAATGCAGGTATCCCTTGGTCCCCACCAACCCCGCTTACTTACGTACGTAAGCTGTTTTTTTGTTTAAGTAAACTTTTTTCTATAAGTAATATCGCATAAGACGCTATGCGCATTTTTTTTACTCTTAGTGTCGAAATTGAATTAAGTATCTGGAAATAGCTATTTAATTACCATCGTCATTCCGAAGTTGATTTATTGTTGGTGCAGCTGCGACGTCGTTGTACGAGGGCGGCAACTGAGGTGCGCTGGCTTCTACGTCGATTGGTGAAAGGACCGATGTTCTCGTAGCTAAAACAATACTCGGTAATATTACGTTACACTAGCAGCGGTCCGCCCGCGGCTACGCTCGCGTGTGTAAGATGCTTCCGTGGGAATGAGACTTGTTCCCGAAAAAAGTATCCTATGTGTTAAATCCAGGGTACAAACGATCTCTATTTCAAATTTTATCCCAATCCGTTCAGTAGTTTTTGCGTGAAAGAGTAACAAACATCCATACATACAAACTTTCGCGTTTATAATAATATTAGTAAGGGTGTATAGTCCTTGCAACAGTTTATGAGCGCTGGCGATAGTGGCGGGGATGTAACAGATACTGAGTCGTGGCGATTAGCGAATCTAACACTTGCCTAACCTGAGACCAAATTAAATAAACTTACATGCACGAATCTTGAATGTGTTGAAATTGCGTAGAATATAAACAGCTGCTACGCAAATAAGCACGGCTAACAGCAGTCCAATTGCGATCACGGCCCATTCGTACGGCAGAAGAAGTTGCTCCTCGGTGGGAGAGAAGCACTTGTTGTCGGTTTGCCCTGGCACGAGGCTGGAAATTAAAATAATAAAACAATATTAAAAAGTTGGAAAAAGGGATTCATGGAAAGTCTGCCCGGGCCAGTTACCATAAGCTTTGACCTTATTTGCTAAAACCCAATGCTGAGAGTATATTTTACGATTTCGAAGATATTCTGGATGCGTGCAGTAAATTCACCATTTTCTTTCGTTTTGTTGTGGAATCATCATCATTACATTGAGCCGTCCGTCAAAGAGATCTCTAAAAATTACATGGTATATCTATCGACTTCTTACTTGCATAGGTAAATAAGTAATGGCCGAGACGAACGGCTCTACGTGCCTTCCAAAGCACGAAATCTTTTTTTTTATTCTTGTTAATGAGCCTGCTACGAGTATATCCTAACTCACCTTAGATAAAAGTCAAACAAATTAAGAGTCACATAGAAAAATACCCGTATTCGAAACCAGAACATTCGAACTGACAGTCAAACACTCCACCACGGAGGAAGGATGTGTTTAGGTTAAACTGACGCTAATTAGTAGGTACATACATACCACAACAGCGATGGCTTGTAGTTAAACTCTACTTTTTTAGACAAAGTTTATAGCAGGTCTAACTTAACTTGCTTACCCTGCAAAACAAGCTCCGCACGCCGTGACGGAGGTGATACAAGTTGTCGTGTTCCGACTAGTCTGCCGGTTGAGTTGCTCGCAGCTGAGGCAAGGGCGGCACGACAGTAGAGTCACCTCGCAGAAGAAACCCGTGGGACACTGATGGTCTTCCTTGCAGCCCACGAAATGCGGAGATCTGCGTAGTCTGAGAAGGGGGTTCGCGGACCTAATCAAAAAACCAAAAACGTACTTACATTACAAAAACATCTCTCTACTTTGTTCAAGTTGATAAACTTATCCAAAAACTTTAGTCGGGTTATTATAGGATGAGTTCTGACAGCTTCAAATTTTTTCATATAACGTTAAACTTTTTTTTATAATATTCAGTTTAAAAACCATAACAGCTAGAATATTAAAAAAACGTGACTTCACCTCTTATTTTATCATTAAACAGTATGTAATTTTACTTAATAAATAATTAAATAAACGAAATAATATTAATAAGTATTTAAAATTTTAATCTGTCAGAGCTCATCGTAAAGTAACCCAAGTATAGCAAAGTTCTGAAATTTTATGAAATTATTTCCGATCGTTACCAACCTAAATAATTATGCTTCTTGGTTATATTTATTTTATTTTATTAAATTGTAAGTAAAAGAACAATAAAAGTTAGAACGAAGCTTCATTAGGTAGGTGTACCTAAGCTTGAGGAATAAATATTTTAGGTACCTAAGTGTAAATAATTTATTTCCTAGGTGTACAAGCATGTTACAGGTAGGTAGGTATAGATAATAAACTTTATCTACTTTTTATAAACAACAAATAGAGTGTTAAGCATTTTCGTGATCGTGACCTTCGTGACCGTAACTAAATTATTGTATCTAAGTTAGACTTCGTCTACACACGTGACTTGATATTTGGATTTTATAGACTTTATTTTTATTACGAACTACGTAATTAAACTACAACAACACAGGATTTTGATACAGTTACGTGTAAAAGAATAGGTGCAGTGATTTCACAATTTATTAGGTTAAGTACTTATATTTGTGTCAAGATTATTACTTACCCAGCCATATTGGAACTATAACACTTTTTAGACAAATACAAAACAAAATATCCCTAAAAATACGACGTAACTTCTCAAAATGCCCGGGACTTGTGCGTGTGAGGGAAAGGACGGACGCAATTACAATACAAACAAAACAAGACAGGACCGGTGGCCGCGAACATGTCTCAACATGTTTGATCTACAAAGCGCGCTCGGGACACGGGGATAAAAAAATAAGCGCTCTCTGCTCGATAGATAGAATAACAAAACAGGTACCTACCGCTTACCTCTGCCCTGCCATTGTTGTCAAATGAAAAGTAACCAGGTCAGGACGATTAGCTAATGGTTGTTAACAAAGGGCGAAGGATGCTAGAATGAAATTGCTATCTAGCATTAAGGCAGCATATTTTCACCTTCTGCTATTTTATTCTATGTTTTTGGGTTTTTATTGGTAATATAGGTAATAATAAGTAGGTACTATACTTACGAAAGCTTTTTTATTGCTTATTTGTATCGCAAATATCTAGAGAAAATAGTACATTGTTATACGAGGTGTGAAAGTAACTTATTCAGCGCCGAGACGGGGTTTGGGGCCTGAGCGTAGCGAGGGCCCTAATAGTTCCAGGCACTAAATAAGTCTTTATCCAGAGTGCTTTTCATTACGAATACAAGGAAAGTAAAAATAAAAAAACCGAGAAACAAATGATAATCACTGCTTTCCCGCCTATTTTTATTTTTGCCGAAAATATTGGGCCCCTCAGTTCAGACGTTTCGGCAAAATTCGAATTTCATTAACTTTTTAACAATTTAATTTTGTGTCGTTATTTCTTTTTAACAAATTTACCGTGATATTGAACTGAAATATACATAAGTCGTATTGATATTATTTCTTTAGATAGGTATATTCATGTTTTGCAGATTCTTTAGATAGGTATATTCATGTTTTGCAGATTCTTTAGATAGGTATATTCATGTTTTGCAGATTCCTCAGTACAGATATTCATGAATTAAGGGTCCAAGCTAAACCACCATATATGCAATATCGCGTTCTTAGGATTTGGAAATTTCTTAATTTATTTAAGAAAATATTAACTAAACTCTCAAATTAAAATTATTATACTAGGGATAGTACTTTCTAAGATTTAGGCTATGCCACTTTATGCAGGCATCAGAATTGAGGGCCCAATTATTTGAAATTTAAGAATCTTTGCTTTAAGTTTTACCTATGTTTCACTAAAATCCCTGTTATCTCGTTTCGCAATAATTTATAAAAATGGGCCCTCAATCCAGATGCACACGCCAGCTTTTGAGCCCTTATTTTTCATTTCCATCACTGAAAAATGGTAAATATTTTCCCCAAATTTAAAGAAATAGTTAACAGTCAATAATAATAAAGTAATATATTCTTTTCACTTCTCATGCTCTGAAAGTGCTTATTTGTGCAGGATATAGGCTGCACAAAATCGAATTTTGTGCACAAGTGCATTAACGTATCTACTCATAAATGTATCTATATTAAGGCAAAGAAAATGAGCCATACAGCCAAACACAATAAGAAGTTCATACATAGAATTTGTTATTTTATAATATTTACTTTAATTTATTTGCCTTATGTGTTTTTAAGACATAAAAGATATTAAAAATACGGCAGGTTATTTAATTAATTTAAGAAAATTATTATTACAAAATTAATTTGATAGTAGGCTGTATAGGTCTGCAGCCCAAGCCTAATATCAATGTCGTAAGATTTAAACAAGACATGTAAGATTTTGCGGGCAGATAAGCAAAAGCTGTTGTGTCGTTTTAATTTTTGTTTTATTTAATGTAATGTTTCTGTGTACAATGAATAATAAAATAAAGCGGCGGGAAACAGATCTTGTTTTTTCGTGCGTTTATTAATTTCTTCAATTTGCTAAAATTGTTAAAAATGTCCAGTGAAGAAGAGGATTTAACACTCTCCTAATACGCTTATGAAAATTAATGCACAGAGTTGTGCAACAGATATCAACGCCAAAGTTTCGGGAAAAATATCTTATGTTATACTACTGTTTTATTTCCTCGCAATCGAAGTGAAAAGAAGAGTTTATAACTCGTCCACAAAACCATTTTATCCTCGATATTACTATCAGCCTTGCCTTCGCCTTCGGCTCGGGCTGCTAAGTCTCGGATAAAAATGGTAAGTTTTGTGCACTTGTTGTAAAATCTACTATTATTAATTATCAAAATAAAAGAAAAAAACGTTCAATAATAAATTGTTTTATTTGTAAAAAAGATCCTCTTATACAAACAATGATTTTTGTTCAGAACAATAATATCTATTATGTATTGACCTTTGACTAGAATTGGCCATCAAGGGCGTCGCCAGCCAGCGAGTTAGGTGGTCATGATTAACATAATTTGCAAAGATAAATTATAAAAATCTTAATTGAAAATTAATCTTTAAGGGTTTTTTTTAGTTTGTTTAATTTATAAAGCGGGCAATGGAGATGTTCTAATGTCTATAGGGGCAGCCGCCCCTGATGGCCAAACGTGTTATCGCGTCAAAGCAAGTTCTTTTACAATAATAATATTTACATACTTAAGAGTATCAACAACACAACTGCAACCTAACAAGTGCATCACAGCCCGTTCTTAGTTAGGCGTTCTTGAGTTTGGTAAAGTATAAAAATCACACTAAATTGTAATATTATCAGTAGGTACCTAATGTATACATGTGAAATATTTGTGCTTCATACCACTACTAAGCACCCTAAAGAACAGATTTATAAGTCATCAAGAAGTATTCGATTTGGGTGTAGTGAAAAACAGAGTCTGACAACTATCTTGTAAAATAATATTTTAAAACACACCATATTAATTAATAGTACTAATAAATTTAAAGGCACTTGGCTTAAAAATAATGTAAAAAAACTGGTACGGTAACGATTGTGATTACAACGTAGTGAATATAAATTAACGACATTAAAAAACTAAGAAATTTTAATAATTTCGTTACTCATAAGATATTTTCAGCTGCATGCAAATTCTATAAAAGCAGTCCAATACTTAGATACAAAATAAAATAATAATTTCCACCATCTTCTTCATCGTTGCGGAACCTGAAACCTCAATATCGAGAGTATAAATCTCGACCACTTGGCCACAGAGGCTCATGTAACCAGACGCAATGTTGTGTTGTGTGTGATGATGATGACCTGAATTGATATGATTACTAAAATGAATGCATACATAATCTCTAATCTATAATATTAAATAAGAACAAAACAAACTCTATTAGAACGTAAGAAGATCTATCAAAGAATGATAGGTAAAGCTTTAAATTATAATTCCATAAAAGTAAATAAACATCATCACGAATTAAATCAAAGTTCGATCACTTCCGTAAGAACTTCGCATTTCGATTTATTGGTATTTAAAAGCACCTTAAAAGGGTCACTTTTCGCACTCTATTGTACCACTGCCAATAGGACATAAAACATACAGGGTGCAAAAAGTGACTCGTGTATTTATTCGAATAATATCGTGGAAGACGCGATAATAGAACACAAAGGTGTCCTTTCTTAAACATGTTTTTAAATAAATATCTATTGGCTCTAATAACTTTACTGCAAACACTTACAATTTAAAATTATGTTCGTTTTGCTACATTACAATACAAAAGTTATGAAGATGTGAAGATGTGCAACTGATTTCGCAAATGCAAACTGGCTCACAAATCAGTTGTTCACTTTCAATTTAAAAAATAAATAAAACTACAAATTGTTGAAAGTGAGAGAATCTGAGCTCAGACATGTGTTTGCAGCAATGTTCGCCGTTATTTAACAAAAATCATTTTGATACCTTATTTCAGATCAGTTCATTAGATTCTACAGTTGATTTAAAAAATATATCAGAATTTATATACATGGTGTAAATAAATTAGCCGACACTATTGCAAGAGATGAACCTACCCATGAAACTGAATAACTTTCCCCAAGAAACATAGGCTGACTGACAATAAAAAAATGGCCCCTTCATACAAAACCGCGGGACCAGCTGATTGATTTACTATAGTAGATGGATATTTCTTGCAATAGTGTCAGCAAATTTATTTACACCGTGTATTTTAGACATACTCAAATTGATTTTTGTTTCCAATTAATATTGTATCGTAAACTGTAAGGTAAATAATTTGGTTATATTTGAGTTTATACTGTCCCACTGGAATATCCTTAAATTATTATGCTGTGTCTTAAACGAACACAAGAAATATACTAAAAATGAACATTGTGTACAACATCAACTTAAAAACCACATCCGAAGCAGAATCCAGCAGCTCGTAAACATTTTGTGATAATGTTAAAATGCTGTCTTCAAGTTGACATTTTAACTTTATTTGTGAACCTTACGCTACGTCACGACATTTTCTTTCAGCGCATAACATTAGCGGATTTCTAAGCATTTTGTTAAAAAACAGTTGCATCTAACATAAATATTTTAATGTGTACCTATTTACTAATAAAAAATTATATGTTATTAAAACAAGATTTATAGAAAATGAAAGAGTTGAGCATTGTAAGAAATCAATCAGAATACGTTGAAAGAGCATATACATCGCCAGACAGAAGACGCGGTATTCATCAAAATTATCTAATAAAATTCAATTTATATTACATTAAGTAACATTGGCGAGATCACAATAACAAAAGGATAACTAAAACAATTTTCCTGGGATTTACAACAATAAATTATAAAACTACAGTACCACTGCACTATATCTCGTCCAAATTATTAAGTGATTTTAAATGCACGGAATATTATGGCAGCACAAAATCTTATCAGCTAGTTCACGTTCTACAAAAATAGTGCGTATATCACGTTTTGAGCACTATAGTTTAAATTACACATAAAGATAAAAAATAAATGCATAACAATCTCGTTTTGCATAAATTGAGCAAGTCTTTTTCTTTGCAATTTGAGACGATATTTCGTGGTCCCAGTTTGGTGTGTAAATTGATAAGCTAATTTCACTAGGTACTGAATACTTGTCTTTAGACACTAGGAGCACAGGGGTCGTGGGCTGGTTTATAGCGTGACGTCATTGCGCTGGTGCACGGCGTTGACGTTGAGCACGTTGATGACGACGTGCGGCGCGGCGGCGGCGGCGGGCGGCGCGGGCGGGGGCGCGCTGCCGCTCGAGCCGCCGCTGTGGTTGTTGTTCGAGTCCTGCACAGTACAAACCAACCAGCCAATCAGACACGATAACACACATTCAAATTACATGTACAGTCAGCTGAGGCCCCAGCTCGAAACCGGGGAAATTTTATCAGGTGATTATTTATATTTTTACGTAAGATTTTATATACTTGTACAGTTTATTAACCTGCACAATTATACGAAATTTCATTACAAAGCATAAACAATTTACCCGAGAAAACTTTATCGATTTCGACCGGTGGGGGTCACGTAACTCGTCAGCTGACTGTGCTACTTCTGGCAGTAAGATTGGTACTAATAAGCAGCGGTGACTTGGCACATGGCCTTGGTAGTTGGTACGAAAATAGTAACAAGTCATCTTAGTCAGTTTAAAAATAACAAACAACGTGACGAAACATCCTGTGATCGAAGTTTACTTGGGAAATCGACTCGGTTCAATATCAAAGGTTAAGTAACCTTCAATACATAAATAAACAATCAATAACTACCTATAGGTACATTCAGGACATGAAGAAGAAAAGCTAAGATATTGTGGTCGAAACATTTATCGAAATAGCACGTCTAGACATTAACTACTTTATCATTTATATCAACGCGACTTATAGCAATCGCCTGCATTTCCTTCCTGATGATAAACCGTACGTAAGTGTTGTTATTTTAAGCCGTTACTTTAAAAAATAATGACGCAACATTATTGCGTCAAGTACGTACGAAGATGAGGCGTGTTGTGAATCTGCCTGCGAGGCGGCGTGTCCGCTGCGAGTCGGGCTTAACGGTAGAAGACGTCGCAGGCAATATTGAGTCATGCGTTCGTTAAGGCGAGACATTCAAAGTAATTACCAATGACGAAAGTAATTACTCATTGGGGGGGCATGGCCCGGTCAACTGAGTGAAAAGGTAAACAACAGAATGGGATAGATGATGAGCACGCGCTCGAAATAAAATGACGTTATCGTCACACGTTTTGCTTATTTATTGGACAACTACTTACTATTTTTTTATATATTTTTTACAAGTGATTACTGTCGTAATTGCCTATATTGTGCACTTAATTTTACGTGAATAATTTTTAACAGTCCGGAGATAAAATGAAAAAGGTAAATGTTTAGAGCAATGTTTGCGAGCTTTTTCTACAGAAAATCTGTTTCTGAGATTGTACCACTGAAGAAAATACATACGATCAAAAATGTCATACCCAAAAATCGATATTACAACCATAAGTAGAACGAGATATGTATATGGAAATCCTTTAGCGACTTTTTACCGTATGGGGCACCTTAAGAAAGAGCCGAATGTTCGCAGCTCGTATTTCAGATGTTAAACGACCTCAAATGAGTGTGATCAAATTCATCGATAGGTGCAATGATGCGCACTAGTTCGTTCTTGATTGAGTAACAATTCGTCAATTTTACTGTTTTATACTTTTGCTATTAGTAGTAGAATATGCGAGCAGATTAATATTATGAATTTATGGATTATAATTTGATTATTTGTGTGCTGACTGTACAAGGGAAAATGCTATAAAAATAGTTCGAAATAGATATACTTCTCAGATCGCGCGTAGACGTGCTATACATACCCATGTATACCTATTGTATAACACGTCTACGCGCGATCTGAATGCATTCGTGGCCAAAATTGACATGTACATCAGGGCTGCATTTAAATCGCGCGCGGACTGTACCTGCATTATGTAAACATATAAAATAAATAATCACCTGAGAAATATATCTGTTTCGAACTTTTTTTATAGCTTTTTCCCTTGTAGGCACCTGCGTTCCGAATCAAATTGTCAACACCGTCGGCGACCAGAAAAATGTATGTTACGCGTGTCTTGGAACGCAGGATATGTATGTGAGTGTGTGAGTGACGTACCTCCACGCAGCGAATCTTGTTTGGCGGCGGCGAAGCAGGCCGGTCGCGCGCGGCGCGCCGAGCCACGCTCCCCGCGCCGCTCGACGCCGCGGCGTCGCCCGACGCAGCCGCACCGCTAGCACTGTAACGCAAACAGACACTCAAAACAAACATCAGGTTTCGAAGGAAACATTAATTAAATTTTCAAACGAATTATTAATTGGTCAATAGAGCCATAATGTAAATATCCAGAGCCGCTCATATAAAAAAGCTTTTAAAAGAATTTATTTTTTATCTACTGTTCACAGCTATATAAAACAAATTCAACTATTGTGCAAGAAAAATTAAATATAAAGTCAGTACACAGTACCTATCTATACCTACTTATCTAATTAAAATTATTCTAAAAATCTGAAAAACAATTTGAAAACTACAATAAGGACGTATTCCGATTCAGACTTTCAGCGCTGTCAGCGATCAGAAAAGCAATAAAACGTATGAGTTTTGACAGCTGACAGTGATTCGGAACGCGATTACGGGTGCTTTAATCGATTTCAGCGCGTCTCGGAACGTAGGGTTACTTGGTTCTTATTAAACTGGTAACAGAATACTGACAGTGCGGGGGCGGCGGGGGCGGGGGCGGCGGCGGGCGTCCAGTCGCTGGGCATGGTCTCCTCGTCGAGCGGCTGGAACGCGCCCGGCTCCTGGTCCGAGTCGTCGCTCAGCGCAGAGTCGTAGCTGCTGACAGATAATGCATTCAATACTACCTAGCTATATTGTTGTCATCCAATCCAATACGCTCTCACTAAGGGCCTACACCAAGTCTGAGTGATTAGGCCTTAACCTTTGCACAAATTAACGCAACTACACTCGCCTGAAAAAGCGGGAAAGATTCAGAAGTACACGCGATTAAGTGAATTATGTGATACGGCGTAGTCTCGTCAATTTGAAGAGCTGACAAAATAATAAAGTAATAATAAATTGGACTTGTTAATGTGACATGGTTATTTTATTTTATGACGCACGTTGCTTGCCGTATTTAGAGTTGCCAGGCGTCCGAATAAAGCCAAATATTTGTTAGGCTGTCCGGCTTTTGTCATGCTTTATAAATTTGTCTTTATTTATTGTTGTTTCATTAAAATTTGAAAATAAATTTATGGTAAATGTAAAAAAAAAAGATATTCTAGTTTAAAAAAAAATTTTGCCTGAAGACGGGTGTCCGACCATTTTACTCAAATGTCCGGCTAAACTGGCTGGTCAGTCAGGCTTTTCGCTTTTTAAACCTGGCAACCCTAGCCGTGTTGTTATCGTGTGCGTGTGCGTACCTGGGCGGCGGCACGTTGCGCACGTAGGCGGGGTTGGTGTAGACGCGCGCGCTCTGGCTGCCGGCCGCCTCGCGCGCCGCGCGCCCGCCCGCTGCCTTCGCCGCGCGCTTCACTAAAGGCCTCTCCGCTTCTACAACATAAACAATATTATTACTAGTGGCTCTGTGAGCTGTAGACCTCGCGAGTCTGTATATCTTTTCAAAAATTTATTTTTCTCGACAAACATTCCCATCCCCTTGATTTTTTTTATTTTTAAACTTTATTTTATTTTAATTTATTTTATTTATTTATTTTATTTATTTTATTTTTTCTTATTTTATCTTATTTTATCTTATTTTATTTTGTCTTATCTTATTTTATTTTATTGGTTAAGAAATGTGACCTGTAGAGGAAAAAACAGCCTCGGCGGTAGACCTTGTAAGCTGGCAGCCCCCATAACTCCGTCATTTCTTAAAATTTCCAAAATCTGACTCGACAAAAAAAATCGATTAATTTATCGAACCTGCTCACAAAATTTCACGAGAATCGGTTGAGAAACGCGACCTGTAGACTGAAACAAACAAACAAACAGATGGACATACAAAAGCAAATTTGGCCAAGCTGAAACAGAGACGCTTCGCTCGCTCGGTCAATTATTAAAATAATATACACACATACAAATCACGCTTTGGGGATAAAAGGGATGAGCAGGCCCGCATTAAGACCTGATGTCTTTACAACAGACTTTAAAATTGTGTAAAAGATATGTAGAAGATTTTAAGTCCCGCCCACAATATGATTGGGCTGGAAGGATGTTGCTATAAATTCGCTTCACTTAGGATTGCAAAAAAATGCCCAAAATAACCCTCCGTCTCAATCTCTTAGCTATAAAAATAATAACCTATAGGATACATTGATATAAAAGAAATAATTCACGAGATGCTTACGTATTTTTTATACTTAGTAATAAAAATCTATCTATCCGCATATATTTATATTTGCGTAAACAACTACAGTACGAATGTGTTAGTGTACTTACTTGTGCTGCTTAGTAGCAATGGAAATAAAAAGGCTTTGTTTAATTAGACACTCACATTACAGATAAAGAACATAAAACAATATTATTATATTGGTAACGCGTGTAGTATGTTGTAGGTCGTAGTGATTATGTTCAACTACAACTTCCGCAGGTAGCAGCCGGGACAAAACCAAAAGCCTCACATAGAAATTTTTGTTCGACAGTGTTGGATAATGGGCATGCTCTGTTAAAAGTAAAAATTTTTATTTTTCATATGATGATTTTACATCACTTAGATTTGTCATATATATATTTTTTCATAGAAAGAGTACTTACCAGAATCAGGGGTCGGGTGGTATGCGTAGTCGCCCGGAGCATAGGGTGCGGGGGGGTCGGCGTCGGGGGAGGCGGGGCGCACGGGCTCGTAGGGCGCGTCGTAGTTGTAGGGCGGCGGCTGCGACGGGTGCGGCGCGGTCGGCGCCACGGGCTTACCCCCCAACGGGGCCTCCACTGACGTATTCGTCGCTGGAGCGAGACCATTCTAATTAATTTACTTAGGTATTGTAGCATGATAGGAAAATTACATTCTAATCGGAAGGGTCCATCATAAACAACTTCACCGATTCTAATTAAAAACAAAGATTACACCGTCCGACAAATAGTGCTAACAACTAAGATCTAATCGCCCTATCTAAAAAGACAGGTTTCAGTAGGGAAGTATCAAACCAATGTAATGTCGACGACCGACCGCCCTCACAAACCTGGTGTTAGAGTTATGAAGCCTTCAAAGGCCTCTGACATCGTTCACGTGGCGACCAATGCTGCTTGAGTTCTGAAGCATGGAATCACCTTACTTGAAACCAGCGCCTCCGACAGCTACACGTCACGGCTTGGCAATGGACAGACGCAGGCTTATTTATGGTGGTAACTTACAAGGGAGTACGCGGAAGGAGTCGGTGATGCGTAGTGCGTAGATGACCACGGCGCCCGCGCAGACCAGCAGGCAGGCGATCACCAGCAGCCACAGGTACATACCACGCCGCGGCTACGCAGTGGACAGACGCAAGCTTATTGATGGTAGTGACTTACAGGCGAGTACGCGGAAGGAGTCAGTGTTGCGCAGCGCGTAGATGACCACGGCGCCCACGAAGACCAGCAGGCAGGCGATCGCCAGCGGCAGTAGCAGCCACATGTACCACGCCCCGCCGTCAGCCTCGGGCTGGATGCAACCCGAGCCCATGCGGTCGTCCACGTACCTGCCACGAACTCTCGTTAAACATACATAAGCGTAGAAAACATGCAAGAAAATTAATTAACTCTTACAGAATAATTTACAGATGCGTTATAATGACATTAACTTTTCATAGTAGGAAGAAGCTATTGTATTCCGGCTATTTATTCAAGTTAGATTTAATTGATTTGACCATGTTTTTTTATAAACAAACACTGGTGGGACCCTCTCCAAGGATCTCACTTATAAATATCATCATCAGGTTCGTACACAAAACATTAAACATACAATGAAAAGCACTGTCCATCGGACAATCATAGTGTCTGCAATCTGCATCTGTACGGGCTATGGCAGGATTCTCGGAAGTTTCCACGGAATAATGGTAACTTAACGGGACCAAGTATTTGCTAGAGGAAATATTTTCTCGACTCAACTGTTAGAAGTTACAGTTTCATTTGGTTAGCAGATATCTACATAGTTACAAAAAAACATTCAAATAAATAGCCTCATAAACAGTATCCACCACCTGTATGATAATTAAATAAAACAAAACAGGAACAATAAAAATAACAGGAAAACTAAATTACTTGCTTAAATAAATGGTTATTATTGTTGCAAATAAATATATTTATTAGGTAACTGATTGTATGTAGCTAATAAGAACAGGAAAGGGAAATAAATATTTAAAGTTAATACTACGATAAAATAAGAGAAAATTCGCGTGGTAATAATTTATCAACTTGTTTGCACTTGTATTTATTTACTTGCTATGTTAGTCATGTAGGTACACTAAATGTTAACAAAAAGATAAACTTTTGCCATACGATCATAAAACCTTTTTTCTTACTGATCAGCTGTTTTGTAAACAAGGTCTATTCTATGGTAGGTGAGAAAACTCCACCTTCAGATCAGAGCCTCAGACGGGTACGGACCTTTGCCTAACACGTTACCAGGGAGAATGACGGATGCACGTAAAAGGAACGCTGCTGGACGATTTGTTTAAAATGCGTACAGTAGCCTAAGACAGTAACATACTAAAGTAGTTTAAAAAATAATAATAAAATGTTTTTATTTCAGACTTTTCAATCCATAATTGTGTTAGTAGTGCTTAAGCCTAAGTTAATATTAGGAGAGAGAACTGTGACAGACCGCATACTGTGACAGACAGCTGTTAATCAGCCAACCCCTACACGAGTTACATGTAAAAAAGTAAATCTTTCCATTAACAAAGAATCCAATCTTCCCCCAACCATTTTCAAAATCCTATTGGAGCTTGCCCGCACCCTGCTCACCAGGGATGTAGATTTCTTTCTCATGACTGCAAAGAAGTCATCAATTCTAGCGTCGGCAAACATCCCTGAGGCACTGCAGTAGCGGGGAAGCCTCACTAGGGCCCTAAAGACATTGTTATAGAGGACCCGGAGAGCCCTGTATGTCCTTTGTGTGTAATTGACCCATAGGCTGCCAGTGTAGAAATTTTGACAAAAAGCTTTAAACAAGGTAAGCTTTACTTCAACTGAACACCTGGCAAACCTATGTGCCAACATGTTCCCACGAGCTGACAGAGCCCTCCTCTCCCGCTCAATGTCCTGATCATCTTTAAGTGTATCAGTGACTATGTGTCCTAAGTACTTAAACTGATAAACACGTTCAAGAGGTGCACTATTGAGAAAAAGTGATGGCACTATACTTGGTCCTTTCAAATTGCCTCTAAATACCATGTATTCACTTTTCTTTTCATTATACCTCAGACCGTGTTCCTCGGCATAAGTAGTACAAAATTTAAGCAATTTTCTAAGACCACTAATTGATGGAAGTTTACTTATTTATACATTATTATAGTTATAAATAGGAAACAGAAACATTACATGATCTCTAGGTGCTTTCGTGCTGCGTCATTTTTATTTGACGCGAACTGTACAACAAACAGGACACTCACCCTTTAAGGCATTGTCCACACTCGCTGATCAAGCGCACGCAGGAGACGTCTCCCGTCGGTGGTTGCCGATGCAGGTCCTCGCAGCGCAGACACTGGCTGCAGCGGTTGTCGTCCTGGCGGCAGAAGAAGCCGCTGGCGCACTCGCCGTTGTCGCTGCACGCCACCGGATGCTCCTGCGCAGCGTTCAGCGCGCACGCCGCCGCCATCATTACTATCCATCTGAAACAAAAACGAAAATAATAAGTCTAAAAACAAAATAAGCTGCAGAAATTTTACTGTGCCTATGGCGAGTTGCGTTCAAAAATATAAAGAGATATTGGACTGCGTTATAGAGGCTTGTTCCCAGACAATACGCGTTGTCTGATCCGACATTTCAAAATATAAAATATTTGCTTTACATCGATTTCTGTGCTCAAATTCAATTTTAGGATTACGTACTCTGTATGTACAATGTAATTATCATGAACTTCGTATGTTTGTAATTTATCACGCCAATAAGTTACGAATTATGTACAATAGCCAGCATTATGTGTCTGGAGTCTGGAAACTTGCATTATTACTTAAATATCACCCATAAGTGTCCAGCTGCACGTGCTGGCTATTGTATAAAATTCCTTTTACAGACATTATGATATTGGGGCTAATTATTACTGTCGAGATCTAATCCTTAATTTAAGATCGTCCATCCTTTTCGCCTTTTAAAGATTAAGAAGTGACAGGCGACGGTAATATTAGAGCTATCAAATAGGTAAGCGCCGTCGATTGCACAATTTTTTAGTCCTCGCTATTGACACCCTTCGTTCGGCATCCTTGAATTGAAGTAGGTATACAGGACATTGATATACATACAGATCACTGTCTATAATTCGTAATACATAAAATTAGATAAGGATAAAATGGCATTGCTCACTGATAACAAAATTTCCCCACGAATTATTTATATCTTCTCATAAATACCTATTTCCTGGAGTCGATCATTTTTAATCAAGACTACAGTACAGAGCCTCCAAAATAACCTGCAGCTGTTCTTACACACCGTCAGTTTTATTTTGTCGCAGAATAAATAATGTACTAAGTAAGTACTATGTATGCATAATCCTCCCGAGACTCCTCTACGGAGCAAATGTATGGTGGCACAGGGCCAGCATCAAAAGCAATCTCAAAGAACTCAATCAAGTACAAAGACTAGCGGGCCTTATGATAACAGGGGCAATCAGAACCACGCCGACTGCGGCGATGGACATGATTCTAGGATTTAATCCACCCGACCTAGAAATAAAAAAGAAAGCATTAGAACAATTCTATAGACTGAAATCCTTTGGAATGTGGAAACCAAAACATGTAAATGGTGGACACGCGGTCATAGGAAAAGAATTTGATGAAAAAATGTCATTGATCTTTGCCAACAATGATCTCATCAAGAAGCAAAGAATCTTTGATAAGAAATACAGAATTCACATAGGGTCAAGAGAGAATTGGGAACTAAGTCAAGGGGAGGACATAACAATGTGCTTCACAGACGGGTCAAGGAAAGAATCAACAGGATTATCTGGTGCTGGCATATACATTACCGATAATACTCCTGTAAAGATGTCGGAAAGACTAGGCAAATTTGCAAGCATATTTCAGGTTGAGATATTTGCCATTCTAGAATGCACCAGACAACTCCAAACTGAGGAACCTGGCTGCAAAGACAATGTGATCATCTACAGCGACAGTCAAGCGGCCTTGAAGGCGCTGGATAAGCCAGAAACTATGTCAGCCCTGGTAAAGGAATGCAAACAAGCATTAAATTTACCATCGAGGAGAAGAAATATTACATTAGCGTGGGTGCCTGGACACCAAGGCACTGAAGTTAATGAGATAGCGGATGAACTGGCCAGAACGGGTGCTGATGAAACCTTCACTGGTCCGGAACCTCGGCTACCAATACCTCGAAAGAATAACAATTGGAATGATTAAAAAGAAAATAACCACAGAAACAAACGCCAGATGGAGGGAGACAAAAGGTCTTCGACAGTCAAAACTGTTTATTAAGGCGATTGATAAAAAGCAGACCAAAAGACTACTAGAATGTAAGAAAAATGAGGCGAGGCTGGTCACAGGGATAATCACTGGACACTGTGCACTAAACAGACACCTCACTATAATGAAGAAAGCCACAGATCCGTCATGTCCCGAATGTGGGGAAGAAGAAACAAGCATTCACCTAATTGCGGAATGCCCTATGTATTCTCTACCAAGATGGGAGATACTAGGAACCGATAGGATTGATAGGGAACAATTAAGAGACATTTCAATAGGGAACATAATCAGACTTTGCAGAGCATCGGGAAGTTTCGAGGGGTCGACGCTGCCGGGGCACCAGTAAAACCAGTGCTCCTCGGTTGTCTCCTAGAGTAGCGGGGTGAGGACTAACCTGTTGGACCGCCGAAGGGGGCGAGTTGTGTGACACCATGCGATCCGGAGGATCCCACGCTAAGGAAGTGTGGGAGCACTACCGAGGAACTTTGGACGGGGGGAGGGGGGGGGGGGGAGCTCCGTGGAGGGGAATCTCCGGGTTCCCTTCATGCGGAGTGGTACCCCCTTCTGTCTGGGGTGAATCGGTTAGGACGCTCCAGCAAGCGCTTACCTGGAGCGGTGGGAGAGGATACGTGTGGGGGCAGAACTTGTCCGGGGAGAGCGAGGGAACAGGGCGAAATGTCCGATGCACCGCGAGTCCGAAGGGCGACAACCGAACTGGGAATTAGGGGTGAAATAGTTCTACACACAGAGCAGGTCACCCGTCTGCGCTCCGTCGCAGGCGTCCCCCATAAGACATACATACATACAAGTACTATGTTGTAGTTTTATCATCAGCTCTCATTGTGTAAAAAACAAAGTTCTGGATGCTTTTATGCATAATAGGGTATCGGACTGTTCCTAAATTTCCCATATTTTTATGAATTATTTTTAAAATATAGATTAGTAGCATACGATTCGCGAAGAAAAAAATAGAATCGGTTGAAAAAATTTACAGTGATTTAAAAAGTTTCAATATGTCTGTCTCTTTCAGAAACTATTTTTTGTATGGAGGTCATATGGCGTTACTAGCAAGTGACTAAGTGGGTATGTGCCTCCCTGTATAATCTTGAATTTCAAACCTTTATAACTCGGTCAATTTTAAAGATAGAGCAAAAATTCTTTTAGTGTTCGATAGCAGAAACTAAGAAGTTTGGATTTATAAAATAAAAAAGTAGTCCGATACCCTATTAAATAACACATTGAAGACAAAAACATTTGAAGCTAACAAGACCTTTGCAGCTGTGATCAGCGGAGAACTCTTCAGCACCAAACTTTGAGTAGATATTACACCAATATTCTAAAGAGCAAACATAGCTATCTAACTAAACTACATGTATCACGCTCGTCTATGTCACTACGCCACAATATCTAAATAGTATTCCAATACTAGCGGTCCGCCCGCAGCTATGCTCGCTCGAAGATTTCCCGTGGGAATAAGACTTTTTTCCGTAAAAAGTATCCTATGGGTACAAACTATCTCTATTCCAAATTTCATCGCAATCCGTTCAGTAGTTTTTGCGTGAAAACATCCATTTATACAAACTTCCGTGTTTTATTAGTAAGGATACCTAGCCTAGGTACAACGTGTTCAAAATAACGCAAAACCTTTCAGGTGGTAGGTCACCCGTGAAACTGAACAACTATTGTTGCAAAATTTTTTAAATTTCTTTTACATTCATACAAATTGACTCGAACTTGAATTTTTCGTCCATTCTGGACAGGCCCACAACAACAACATCAACATCTTATCCAACCAACTAAATGGCCTTAGTACTCTGTGTGACAACAATACTTATTACTCTAAGGTTACATACAAGTCAAAGCTTTGATCGCAGTTGAATTAAAGTGTAGTTGTGGTTGTGAGGTTTGATTCATATTAACAGAGCCAAGGAAACTGGTACCATTCATTGCTTATTGAAGGCTGATGATTAATAGAATCAGGTAATGAGACCTATTAATATTTTGTTGGAGAGATTGATGTCATCCATACTAAGTAATAAGTACTAAGCTCGTTTGCCCTTTATAAAGCCTTGATAACGTGTCATGCGGTGGTCTTTATATCGCTTTGATAGATAATTAAATAAATAGAATAGAAAAATATTTAGCGCAGGGCATAAAAACTGGTAAGAATAACAGGTACAAAATGTATAAAAGCTAAATTCGAAAATAACAAATCGCAGGCACTGCAGGCATGAGGAAGAATACGAGTAAAGCCACAACAACATAATATACAATACAATATAAATAACGACATTTAACTCAGTAGGTAGATAGTAAGATACCTAGAAGCTATTCCCCACCAGTTTACCCGCCGCGAGATGACTTTGAAACATTTTGCATGCACACAGTAATAGAAGAGGTAAACTTTGGTAAAGATGTAATTTATTCAAATAATATACCTACTTTGTGTTAAGTTACAAAGCGTTGAGCTGAGTCAATTACTAAAGCAATTGTTCTGAGAGCTGAGTAAGATCAGAAGGACCGTGTAGTAGTCACAACAATACCTACCTACACACAATATTATAAAATAACACAAGTGGTAATAGAGCGCGCAGACGCAGGCAGCCTGACGCAGGCCTCCTGCCTGATGACGTGGCACCGCGCGATATGGCCTGATCTTCAATACCACTTGCTTTATCTGTCAATTACACTACCTACTGCCCGCAAGCGCGATAGTGTAATTTTGCAATCATCATAATGAGGGCAGCTGCGACACTTGTCCTGCAATGTAAGTACTCGGACACGTGGCTGTGCTGTGCGTAGTAAACAAACAGTAACTTATGGCGTTGCAACTTTTATGAGATAAAGCAAGTTGTTTATTTACGACACAACGTAATTGAAACAATAGTTCATGACACGTGCGTAACGCTGCAACGTAACATAATAAAGCTATCATATTCATTATAAAGAACTTACACGTGTCACTTATTTAAAAAAATATATAACATTTAGTATCATTATCACGAATATTAAGTACATAATTCGTAAATTCATCATCATGCATTCAATGACATGCATTATTTTATTTATTGTAATAAAAACAACCTTGACATGTTTTCCTTACGTTCACCTAATAAAATATCAAGTTTAGTTTGAAATAACGGTATAAGGATTGGAGCCACATCCTATTGGACGTAATTTCCATAAGATAAAAACAAACAAAAGTGAAATAAGCGGACAAATACCTACACACACCGAAGCAAAACATATGAGTAATACTGTTCGAGATAGGCGTACAAAAAGACGACAGGATAAAGTGAGAGAGCAGCGCATGAGTTCGTACGTAGGAAGGAAGAGAGGAGAGATACAAGTCGTCGATCTGCTTATTCACTGCACTATTTTAATTTACGCTAAATCCACACGTGTCCTCGAGATCCCAAGCGCTACAAAACAGGAGGTGATGCAATGAACAGAGAAAGCTCTAAGAATAGGTAGTACCTATTAGGTACCTACACTGAACTGATTTAGTTAAACTAACTGAAAATACCTAATTAAAAGTTTTATTTCAGATAATAAGATGTGGATGTCAACTCTAAAATAAGATCATTAGAGCCAGGTCAAACGTCTATTTTTTTTTAGGAATACAAAAGTTACATATTTTCGATTTCGAATTTCCGTTCAGGGTCAGACATGTTACCTACCTAAATCCTATCCTACCAATGAGCTAAATCTTTGTATCCTACACACATCTGATATTATTGCCTAAGATAACAAGTACAATAGAACTTTTGTCAAATACGTACCTACTTGCCTAGCCTAACTTAAATAAAAAAAGTGACAAAAATTAATGAATCTGAAAGAGGACAGAATCTGTCGTAAAGTGATTTTGGCAAAAATGGGACATCCGACCTCAAAAGGCTCTTGTCAACTTGTGGTCGTAAAACACGTTCAAAAATAAAATATAATATTTTGACGTAATAATTTCGAAATTTTTTAACTGATTTATGAATTATTAATAATTTTATTTATAATATTATTATAGATGATGTTCCTACAAGGCAAAGGTAGAAAAATTAGGGGTTTTTGACCAAGCAAAAAGAAAAGTTGTTTGAGATATTTTTTTATCTTGTTTTGTCCCGATTTGATCAGTCTCAGATTTTCAAACTAAATAAAGTACAAACACTTTTAGGTTTTCGTGGTTGTTAAATAAAATACCTAGTAATTCTGTGGTACAGAAATAGCCAGCGTATGCTGTAATCCCGTAGTAGCAGCAGCGGGACGATATTCGTAAGTGTCAAGGCGGTTGTGCTGCCTTCTGTACAACCACAATAAAGCCTTATTACTTACAACCGCAAAACAATAATAACTGCACGACGACCTATATAAATGATATGCTATTTGGACGAAGGTAATTTATAAGATTATCAATATAGAATAAACTTAGATCTCTACCGTTACTTTATTTATTATTGACATGACAACGAATAATAAATTATCATAATCATAATGTCAGAAGCTTACCGAAACATGCCGCTGCTATGACAATATTTTATATGGTAGTAGTCAATTACACTGATAAAACAATCTACGATAGTCTTGCAGCCGCCGCGCACGCACGCATAACTGAACCAATCAGGATCAGGAAACCAAGGAAGCTTTGATAAGGAGAGGGGACGATAGTGTCTGAAACAATAGAGGCACGGTAAGCCTCGAGTCATGTCTGGACACGTCAGTCAACTGGAGTCGGAGTACTCCGGTCGGCTGGCACCTGTTCCCGCCTGTGGCCCCGTGCGCGCGCGCTTGGCGGCTTCATGAATAGGCTTTGATAACAGGGTGCGAGCAACCTATTGAAAAAAAGCACAAAGACGCTGCCTTTTTTCAAAAGACTTTTGTATATTTTTATTCAGAAGAATTGTTACACTCGCGCGCTAACGACCTTCAAACAAACTATAGATTACGTGTACAAACCTCGTACACAACAAAATCAATGTGGGAGGGCATCTTTGTACAAAAAATAAATCTGGTCTAGTACGAGTTCGGAAGATAGTATAGGTCTCGGAGGAAAAAGGACTCCTCCGAGGTATAGGTACAATACAATACAATAATCTTTATTTCTTAAAGTTGTTTCTTAACATAGTGGCAGGAGCCTCCTTTTAAGCCGAAGGTAGGTACGTACAATGATGTTATATGTTCACTTCTTCACTTTTATATTCTAAAATCAAAACAATGTAGGTATAATAAATATAATAATAAATATGTGGGGACACATCTTCACACACGGCCATCTGACCCCAAACTAAGCAGAGCTTGTACTATGGGTACCAGACAGCTGATATACATTACATAAATAGATAAACCCCTCACTACTACAAAAAATCAATTTCCGTGTGCCTCGCAAAAATGAAAGAAGCTGTCGTAAAAAGAATTTGTTCTTTATCTCTCCAGCCAAGACTTGTTATGCCAAGAACAGTTTTGTTAGACGTGCGTGTAGTCTGTACAATGAATTGCTGCATGAATCCAATGCTGATATTTTTTCCTCGTCTATACATACTTTTAAGAAACAGACTCTTGACTGCCTCGCTGATTCGACTTCCTAAATCTTTTAAAAAATTATGTTTTTGTTTTCTCTAAAATTTTACATAGTGTTTTGTTTGCTTTCTCTAAAGTATAGTTTTATTCTGTAATTTAACTTTGAAACTTATTTTTATGTATAAATATAAGGGACTGTAGGTTTACATTTATTAACTTGTGTAATTATTTAAGCATTTGACTGTTTGTCTCTTAACAATAAATAAAAAAAAAGATACATACTTATATTAGATAAACAACAACCAGAGGCAAGCACCACAAGGCAAACACAAGTGCTCATCACACGAATGTTTGCCCTGGGCGGGATTTGATTTCGAACCCGCGACCCTGTGCGTCGGAGGCAGATACACTACCACCTGGGCTACGGAGCCGTTCGAGTATGTACTCAAAAAATCTTTAATATGTGTACCGAGTTCCAATTGATATTTCTATCTACCTATAATAGTATAGATTAATTTGTTACAGATTACGTCTATTCGAAAAATCTAATATTTAAAGCGAAATTTGTAGACCTTGGACAGGACTCTGAATTCATTTCAACACGGAATAAATCTTGCAACTGAATTTTGAACCACTTCCTTTCAGCGCGCTGCTGCTGGTTACGTAAAATTTTGATGTTTTACGATGTTGTTAGTTCTTCCTTTACCCTCCTGGGTGATCTTTTCTTCTATCTTACTAGAACCAACAAGCTTGCTCGTGTTCTTTAATCTGTGGTGAAGCCTTACTCGGGGGTCGCCGCCAAAAGGAAAAAGGTAAGGTTCCACATTACAAATTATTTGTATTTTTTTTTGAGACCTAGGAGACTCATACTCATTCATGACGATGCAATGGCTCGTTAGATCTAAACTACATAACCAAAGCTACAAACTTAAAACAGTTTCGGCGCCACGCGTCTCGCTTATCTCTCAATGTTTTATAAGGTGAGTCAAAGATGGTCAAAGTAATGTGCCCATATTACATTTAACCTATGACCTTCTGCCCTCGGATAAATCAGGCACATTGTAGGTTTTCCACTCTTCATTGGTTGGTATCATTTCCAGCGAACGATATGCTACTGAGAAGTGAAATGCTCTCCTTTCGTGTGTAAATATGTTAAAATATATAAATAATTATAATTATGTGGGGACACATCTTCCCACACGGCCATCTGATCCCAAACTAAGCAAAACTTGTACTATGGGTACCAGACAGCTGACATACATTACATAAATACAAGGTGTCCAAAAAGGGTATTTGCACTTTTAAATATCAAGAAATCGTCTTAATGAGGGTAGATAACAAAAAAATATATAATGTCATACGTGATTTATTGGAAATTTAGTTGCAATGGATTCGTATACCGGAGCTCAGCGTGCATTTTGTGTACGAGTTTATTATCAAAACAATAATTCGATAATAACAGCTCGCCGCTTATATCGCGCGCAATTCAATATACGGGACATTTATTTATCTCCCAGTGCGAATATCATTAGAAAATGGATTAAGACATTTGAGGCTACAGGGTCAACTTTAAAAAACTTTGATTGCGGACGTCCGAGAGAAATAAGGCTACCTGCAGTTATTCAAGAAGTTCACGAGTCGGTAAGGCAAGATCCCTCACTATCACTGCGAAAGCGAAGTCAATCCGTAGGTAAACATTGCAAAATCAACATTGCACCTGATTTTAAAGAAGGATTTGCATTTACGTGCTTACAAGATTCAATTAGTGCAAGAATTAAAACCCACAGATTATAAAAAGCGACTAAATTTTGTTCAGGAGATGTTTGCGCGCTTTACCAACTTCAACAATGTCTTGTTTAGCGATGAAGCAAATTTCCACTTAAATGGCCATGTCAATAAACAAAACTGTCGCTATTGGTGTGATAAAAATCCTCGTTATAAGCATATGCGTCCACTTGCAGCCCTAAGGTGGTAGTGTGTGCCCACACTGCAATGTCCGCCAAGGGCATAATCGGCCCCTATTTCTTTGAGGACGGTAGGGGACATGCACTTACAGTTAACGCGGACAGATATTGTAACATGATTGATAGTTTTTTGGCACCATCTTTACAGGAATTTAGAGGTTACAATTCGGCAACATTTTTTCAGCAGGACGGTGCCAAATGTCACACGAGTAGAAGGTCTATTGAAGCATTGAATGAGTTATTCCCAGAAAGAGTTATCTCAATAAACGGGAACCTTAAATGGCCCCCTAGGAGCCCGGACTTAAGTCCACTTGATTATTTTTTATGGGGTTACCTAAAGAGTAAGGTTTACATAAATAAGCCGTCAACTCTTAGCCAATTGAAAAACAATATTTCAAGTGAAATAACAAAAATCACTAACGTTTTATGTGAACGTGTCTTAGGCAATTTACGGCCACGACTTGAAGAGTGTCAAAATCGTAATGGACGTCATTTGGACAACATAATTTTTTCGTCGTAAACTTTCTATTGTATGTACTTTTTGCAAATAGTAATAAAATTACGAAATGATATATTTTTCATTTATGATTTTCGTATATAAACTGCCAACACCCTTTTTGGACACCCAGTATATAAATACATACTTATATAGATAAACAACAACCAGACACAAGGCAAACAAAGTCAAAGTCAAAATAATTTATTTCCATAGGATGTTATTACATCACTTAGATCCGTCATTACATTTTTTTGGGTGAGTTCACTAACACAATGGCGGAATCTGCGGAGAAGAGCTCACCGAAGAAACTCCACAGTCGTCGCATCTTTTGCGTTTCTTTTTTTAAATAAAAAATTAAAATATTACAAAATTAATGCTAACTAAATATCGAAAAGGCCTGCCACTCAAGCAATCTATTCCCATGGACATCTGTCCTCTAAGTAATCAGATATCCTATAGTAACCTTTTTTATACAATTTCTGATTTATAATTATTTTAAACTTGTCTAAAGGCAAGTTTTTAATATCAGTAGGGACCTTATTGTAATAGCGTATACAATTGCCTTTAAAAGAATTACTAATTTTATGTAGTCGGCTGACATAAGCAACCAACTTGTCTTTATTTCTAGTATTAAAATTGTGTATATCACTGTGCTTCTGAAAATTACTCATATTTCGTTTTACATACACAAGATTGTCATAGATATATTGAGACATAAATGTCAGAATATTGATTTCTTTAAACTTTTCCCTCAGTGACACTCTAGGCCCAAGTGCTCATCACACGAATGTTTGCCCTGGGCGGGATTCGAACCCACGACCCCTGTGCTTCGGAGGCAATACACTACCACCTGGGCTACGGAGCCGTCACTATAGGTATATATATCATATATATATATATGTTACTATAACCGTACGAAACTTGGTGTTTTGAAGGCAGGAGTGAATAGGCAACCATTAGGTATGCGTATTCTGAAGAAGAATTGTGAATAAGGCATGAAAACTACGTTTTCAGAGTATAAAAACCTTGAAGCCGACAACCGGGTAAAGAGATGCTAAGTACAGGTGGATGGGGCTGAATACTGAAAAGTACCATTTTGAGATTGTTGTTCTTCGCATTAAAAACAATACACTAAAATGTCAAAAAATATCGGAATTTGCAGCCAGGATTGCCTCCTCATGAGGAACTCCTCAACGGTTGGTTGGTAGCACGCGTTTTAAGAGCTTGAATTTAAAAATAATTTTAATTAATATTTATTCGCTTTGTAAATATTAAATTAGTAGACCTCTTTGTAGTAGACATATAAAACGTCATTGATACTAAAAAATCAATCATTTTTATAATATTTTTATTAACTAAATACTTACATTACTCGCGCATTCGAGTAACGATCAAACGAAACCGAGAGTTTGTTTTTTGACAAATGAAATGTAAGGTAACCAATCCGGTTCCCGTTCTCGCAGTTAGGACGAGACGGCGGCGGCGGCGGCGGCGGTTGAGAGACATGAGTCATCTCTCCGAGCAGGCGGCGCAGGCGCACGGCTCGTTGCTAGCCAAGTGCCAAGCATGGCGGCGTGTTACCTTCGACGATGACGGTGGCAACAAAACAAAAACAACATCTTGGTATTGGTGCTCGGCCATTTTAACTTGACACTTATCGCATTTACAGGCAATATATATATATTTTTTAAACTATTTATTTCGATTTGCAGACGAATACCGTGCGAACAGAGAATAGGTGAAAAAAAAAACCATTGATACCACAGAAGAAATATGTTGGTACGAATAAAAGCTATGAATATCATCAATCATAATGTCAGTTTTTAGCATAGGTGTTACATAATTATTAGAATTAGGATAGGTGCAACGCCCGACCTTCTCCTTGCCGATAACAAAACAACGGTCCTATGTAATATATGTATATATGATTTTATTCTGATGTCTAGTTATGCTGGTCACCTGCTGTTGCTAGGCATAAACAAGTGACGGGAGAGGATTACTCGGGGCGGGGGAATAAGGATGATGAAATGTTGCGCAACATGGTAATGAAAACAATATGTAAATAATAATTGGCTAATTATAATGTATGTTTATATATATATAGATAAAATAATATATAATAATATTTCTAAAATAATATGAAGGACTTTCGTTGATTGCAAAATAAAGCCTACTCACTCTTAATTTCCTTCGATTTTATTTGGGCGCCGCCGACGATACGAGAAGGGAAAGAGCTTGACAAATGAAATAATTGGTAAACATTATTATTATTAGTGTTATTGGTTAGGTGCACACTGCAGCTGTGTATATTTGCTCCCTAAACACCCTTCACAGGTTCCCGGATGATGGACTGCATGATGCATCCAAACTACTACGGAACTAAATGGCAGTTAGAGAAGACTTGAAGTGATTCGACCGTCAACAAGACGACTAGGACTTCTCAACAGCTAGCTAGCTTGGCATTGCAGTCATTATCAGAAATCAGCAACAAACCAGTCGCATTAGGTGCGATATAAAAATATTGTACCAACTTTATTTGAAAATGAAAAATAATATTATATTAATATTTATTTGTGCTAAATACAATTCTCCTCGCACTAGGATTCCCTGTGTCGCGAGGGCTACTTATTTCCAAAGCTTCCTACTAAATTATAAAAGTTTTTAAACTTATTATTACCTATGTTGACGAATGATTGGATTTTTTGATTTTACGAATAACGAGGAGCTCTCAAGGCCAAAGTACTTACGGTGCCAGTAAGTGTACATAAAATCTCTTCCAGACGTGTTTGGTTTTTGGATTTCTTGGTTTGCCGGTTGCCGCCTGCTATTTGGCCTAAATCGTCGACATATTATGCCAATAACTATCACCCGCGAATACGTGTAAAACAATGTTTGAAAGGGACAGTAAAACGGCTTGCTACTTGCTACAGATTGGATGGAACACAAAATGGGTCTATGTTGTGTTGGGTTCTTAGAATCAGGCTGACATATGAGTTTGATGCATTGCTGAGCGGCGCATGAGCTGGAGAAAATCAGATCCCAGTTGTACATACAACAGGATTACATAACCGTTAGCAGCAGTTTTAGACCAGCAGCTTGGATTCTGATACAGAAACTGGAAACTTCGACATTATTACGTTAATTCGCGCTCACATGTTTCGATAGCGAAAAATTCGATTTCACGTTCATTCGATAAAATATGAATCAAGTTTGCGAGATTTCAATATTTTGTGAATCGATGTTGCGAGATACCGTGAATCGATCAAAAGTGTTTCAAGTTTCTGTATCAGACTCAGCAGCTTGAGGTCATATTCATATGCTTCAACTGCATGCCTATCTGACTGAATTCGTTTCCCGATAATCCCTATAAGCACTAATGGCTGGTTTACACGTATTAAGTTGTCAAGTAGCAACTAAATTTTAATCTTCAGTTAGCCCAAGATGGACGATCAACAGCGAATTCAAATCTGTAATAAATATAATAAATAAAATAATAAAGTATAGTAAAATATCTATTTTTATATAATTAATATTTATTTATTTATTTATTTTATTTTATTTTATTTATTAGGTTACCAACAGAGTATACATTAAATACCACATAAACTATAACACAAATGAAAAGCTAAATGCTACTCCAGTTACAGGTAACGACGACATGCACGATGTACGCAAACAGAAGAAAAACATATATATATACATTATATATACTCATATACAGCACTAAAATCTATGTTGTAATTGCTAATAATTAGAAAAATGTAAATTAAAGTTATATAAATTCAGACAAATATTAAATTAGTTAATAATAAACAGGAAAGAACAGCACACTAAAGGTAAATTTTTTCGATACACCTACGATCAACTGTAATTAAATTAAATTAGAGACTAGCGCATCGTGGAAGTACAGACAATTTAAATGAAACCAAAGAATCAGCGAATATGTCGATGTCTTTAGTTTTACTCAAAGAATTATACTGTCTCATTAGCCGATTAAGTGGAGAGAAGAAGCCCAAGTTTGTCCTAGCCATCTTTTCCGAGAAAAGGGAATATTTTCCGGGTCTAGGTAATTGTCGTGGTATCTTAAAGTTTATATTACAAAGAAGTCCAAGGGAATCAATGTGACCTCTCACGACTTTCCATAGAAATGTATTATCCAGTAAATGTCTTCTATCCGATAGTGAATCCATTTTAAAGTATTTTAACCTATCCGAATACCTTGGCAATTTTTTTGCCATATGACAGCTGTATGACAAATGCCAAAGAAAACGTTTCTGCACCCCTTCCAGTCGCTTCACGTAAACATCATAATGAGGGTTCCAAACTACAGAACAGTATTCCAGCCCTGAGCGGACGAGTGCATTGTAAAGAACCACTTTGGTGGACATGCATCTGAAGCCCCTGATGTTACGGAGCAGGAAACCTAAGGTTTTAAATGCTTTGACAACAATATTGTTTATATGCACATTAAAACGGAGCTGAGTATCAAGACAAACGCCTAGATCCCGAATGCTTTGTGAAGTACTCAACGGTTTACCTTTGATGAGATAATTTGTGTGATCTGAATTCTTCATTCTTGTAAAATGAATATGGAAGCACTTCTCAGTATTAAGGTTCATACCGTTTATGTCGCACCACTCTACCAAGCGATTCAAATCGGACTGTAGTCGTTGAGAGTCATTAGGCGAACCAATAACCTTCAGAAGCTTTAAGTCATCAGCAAACATAAATGCCTCTGAATGATGAAAACACTGACCGACGTCGTTGATAAAGATATTAAAAAGGAGTGGTCCCAAATGAGAACCTTGTGGGACTCCTGAAATAGTTGCAAACTTGTCAGATGTATATCCATCAACAACCACGCGAGAAGAGCGATTTTCTAAATACGTAGAACACCATGCTAATGCGTTACCGGCAACACCACATGCGTAAAGCTTTTTAATCAGAAGATTATGAAGTACGCGATCAAAAGCTTTACTAAAATCAGTGTAGATCACATCTACAGATTTTTTCGAATCTATAGAGTGGCAAAGCTTCTCCACAAATGATATAAGGTTTGTGGCCGTGGATCGCGCTTCTGTGAACTTGTGTTGGTTAGAGGATAGTATTTGCTTGAAATGGGCAGTAAATAAAGGACACAGGAGCTTCTCAAACAATTTGGCAAACACTGGTAAAATAGAAATCGGGCGATAGTTCTTTGCATCGTTCACGTCCCCACCTTTGTGCAAGGGGACAACAAGGGATTCCTTCCAGTATGATGGAAAGGTGCCTGTAGATAACGATTTGTTAAAAATTATAGTTAGTGGCAAAGCAAGAGCATCAGCACAACCAACCGCAAACACTGAAGGGATTCCATCGAACCCAGCACCTTTATTTCTATCAAGTCTTTTTAAAGCCCTACGCACATCGCATACCTTGAGATAGATCGTACAGAGTGAGTTGCCCCCAATACTACAGGACTCGCAGTAAGACGAATTGTGTGCTTTGGAAGTGTTGTAGACCGATGAGAAATGCGACGCAAAGAGATTACAAATGTCTGGGCCATTAGTTGCAGTTTTGTCCTCCAATTTCATGTTTGCTGGATAGGTACTCCGGATTCGTTTTTTACACTTAACAAACGACCATATAAGCTTTGGATTTGACCTTAGAGAGCGTTCTAATCTTGTCATGTAGTTGGTGTAACACGAGTCCTGGAGGGAACGACATCTATCTCTTAACATGTTGAAGCTTATTTTGTCCAGAGGGTTATTATGGAAAATTCTCAATTTCCTTCGATATTTCAATTTTTCACGCAAAAGACGAACAAGTTGAGGAGTAAACCAAACAGGATGCTTATGAGAGAGGCGCTTCTTCTTAGGAACACACTTAGATATAATCTCCCTAACATGTTTATAGAAAACAGATACCATCTCGTCAACATTTCTGCAACCCGACATTGTTTGAACCCAATCAATACATCCAATCTCATTAGATATAGACTCGTAGTCTGCCCTAAAGAAACAAAAACGATACTCCTGATCTTTTGGAGTTAATGGAGCGTTTTCAGGAAAAGAAATACTAAACGTAAGAGGCGGGTGTAAGTTATCATTTTTAGAAAGAGAATCAAACGCTGCACGTATGTCAGTTACTGCAACCTGACTGAGAACCAAGTCCAGTATCTTATTCTTACTATTTAATACGTGATTATATTGATTAAGAGTGTTAAGAGCCATGAAGTCAATAAGCATGTTGCCATAAGTACTATTATTAGTATTGGCTAATAAAAAATTCATATTTGAGTTAAAAGACCACTCAATGGAACTAAGATTAAAGTCTCCTACTATCAATAATTCATGAGAGTTAGAGTCTGCGATTCGATTAGTATTGCTGATAAAATGATCCAATATGTGTTTTTGAATTGGAGGAGGCAGATACACACAACAGATCAAAAGAGATTTGGTGGACCCATCTGCAACCGGAAGTTGAACACTGACCCAGACTTCTTCACACTTAGACTCAAGACTATATTTGCGCTGAGAGGTAAGGCGTTTAGAGATAGCAATCAAACAACCACCACCATCTTTGCGACTATGAAAGCCGCTGTCTTCGCGATCCCGTCTATAAATTTTATAACGATCATCGAAAAGTTCGCTGTCAAAGACACTATTATTAAGCCATGTTTCTGTAAGAAGTATAACATCGTAATTACTAATCACTGCATTATTGAAAAGGTCTATTGTTTTTGTCCTAAGGCCTCTTACATTCTGATAATAAAAAGTAACATCACAGAATTTTAAAATTAATGACTAAAATCTAATTCATAATAAAGAGGAGATATATAAATAAAATACTTATTTCAGATTTTTCAAAGTAGACATATCACGTATGTAGACGTAATTAGAGTCCTCGGTTTTCCTGGTAAAGATTCGACCATTGCGGACCCAGACGAATTTGTAGCCCAATTCTTTCAGACATACCTTTCTGGCCTCAGCATGAAGATGCTTGTTCTCAACTGACAGATTTTCA
Organism: Carpatolechia fugitivella; assembly: GCA_951230895.1. Lineage (NCBI taxonomy): Eukaryota > Metazoa > Arthropoda > Insecta > Lepidoptera > Gelechiidae > Carpatolechia > Carpatolechia fugitivella. The sequence continues at coordinate 10,995,488 of OX579653.1, read as the reverse complement.
GCGATAAATATGGGTTTCTTGTCTCCAGCAAAACCTAGGTGACAGGTGTTCAATTTGTCATCCTTATTAATTTTATTGAATTTTATAGATGAAGCCAGAAATTCATCTCTGAGACGAGGGCTGCCGAATTTTACTAAAATGTTTCGGGGCCGAGAGCTATCAGGGTTCTGCTTGGCTACTCTAGAGCAATAATGAGTGTCCTGCTCTAATACAGGGTGTTTTATTATAGTGCCAAGCTGCTTCACGGTAGTGATTAGGTTTTCGTTCTTGTTTTCGGGTACACACTGAATTTCAATATTTGTAGCCCTTGACAGCTGATCAATTTGATGGACGCGTGAAGTCAAAGCTTGAACAGAAGAGCGGAGACCCTCATTTTCCCTGCGCAGCTCGGCAACCAATGCCTTTTGAGCTGTAAACTCAGCGCGAATGGTTTCAAATATCTCATTAAAATGAGTGATGGCCGTCTCAAAACCGTCGATCTTCTCCTTGATAACGTTGTGTCTTTCGTCATACTCCTTACGTAGTACAATATTATTAACTGACAGTTCAGCACGAAGTATCTCCTGTATCTGCTCAGCCGTAACGCATGAGCAGCTCCCGCCTCTGTGGACGCCTCTTAACATAGTTACATTTTTTATTGAAGGGGTATCCTTGTACTGTAATATTAAATTATTACTTATTTTTTATATTATATTATTATTATTTTTAATGATTAATACTTAATATTAATAATATATTAATCATTAATGTTTTTATACCTATATAATAATATATATTAAAATATATCCAAAAAATAAACATAAAACACTCGCACTTAACTTCGCACTTCGCATTTAACTTAAAATTAACTAAATCGCGCCTTTCCAAACGTGTCAAGTGACAGGCCACGCCCACCAACTTACCCGAAAAATTGAAAAAGTTCTAATCTACTTGTTTACTTGCACACTAAATTTTAACTTGCAACTTACTACTAAATTCGCTTATTACACGCATTAAGTTGCTTAAAATTAAGTTAAAATTTAGTTAACTACTAAACAACTTAAGAGGGCGGCGCCGACTAAAAAAAGCGAAAACACTAGTCACCGTTACGATCCACGAATGAATAATATTTCAATAATAAATGTAAAAAATACATATTTGGTATCACACAGAATGTATCTACACTTTCCGTGAAGCAAAAATGAAAAATAATACAGTTTATGAAGGAAATCTATCTAAAGTTGGCAAAAAATCGAAAAAAGGCGGGTTGGCGTTGTAGTAATTCTGATTTAAAGTAAAGTAAAGTAATAAAGTATTTATTTCCTCAACAACAATCACATTAATTAAGAACATAACAAGTGATACATATTACATTATATTGTTGAGGCTGGTCCCTAAACTAGGAGATCCTGTACTATAGGAAACCAGGCCTCCACCTCAGAACTGGACACAGGGTAAAAATATATAACTTGTTCGAGCAAGTAGACTAACAATATGTTGGGAGAAAACAAACAAAAGAGAAAAAAAAAAAAAAAAAAAAAAAAAAAAAAAAAAAAAAAAAAATTGAACTGCAGAATTCTACTTCAATCTCAATATAAGACAATTAAAAACTACAGACTACACTTCTCATGGCTCACATTCTATAAATTATGCATGGTTATTTAATTATGATATATTCAAATCGCATCTCAAATCCGCCATACATTTTTACTATGGCCGCGCGGCGTTCAAATATCATTCAATAAATACGCGAGGAAAGCACTTGAAAAATCAGTCGTCCACGAGAGCTCAGAGCAGGGTCACGTTTCGTTTCGATCCCGATCCATTGTGTGTCTGCATACTACGGTTGCATGTCAAAACACGTAAGTGTATTTTTTTGTTTTAATGAGTATTTTTTTATTAGTTCTTACGTTAATTCTTAGTGGAGACAAAATAAATTAATACAATAATGGTTGTTTTAGTAAAAATAGAAGGCGGAAAGATAAATACTTTATAAAAAAATACTTTCTAAAAAATGGCAGCAAAGGAAGATAAAAAAAGATATAATTTCATATTTCATATTTATTTATTTGCTTACAAATGGTAACAATTTGATCTTACTTCATAAATACAGTCTCTCATTTATAACTCGTGATAAGAAAGTAATAAAAATGATTTTGCCATGATTGCCAGCCAAATGTTTTTTTTTAACAATTGTATATTGCTATGCTTTCTAATGAAACACAATAATTATTTTTTTACATAAATTGCAAAAATATATAATTCACGGTGAGAGAATTATTTGAAGAAAGATTACGAAGTTATTCAACAAGTAGCCCTTAAAATAATAAAAAGCCACGCAGAGAAATAGATGTGTGACGTTACAACTTGTGGTCCCGCTGAGCGAAATATACATGTCGCCCGTTTCTGGCCCGCGGCTCAAATGTCCACTTTTGTGAAGTGAAGGGGTATTTTCGGCCACATTCAAATCTGCTCAGTGGGCGAGTTATGCATTGGTAAAAAGTAACAGAAACTGGCCTCATTCTTCTTACAAGCCTATGACAGCTGTCAAAATTTCAAACGGTCATATCTCGGAAACTATTGGTCATAGACCACTGGTGTGTAGGGCTAACGAACGAGATCTTCATTTTCGATGACAGCGGTCCAATTAAAAGTCATATCTCGGAAGCTATTAGTCCTAGACTACTGGTGTGTAGGGACAACTGAAAGGTCTCGACAAGATCTTCATTTTCGATGACAGTTGTCAAAATTAAAATAGTCATATCACGGAAACTATTAGTCCTGGACCACTGAAGTGTAGGAACTAATGAAAGGTCTCGACGAGATCTTAATTTTCGATGGCAGCTGTCAAAATTAAAACAGTCATATCTCGGAAACTATTGATTCTAGACTACTGGTGTGTAGGGACAACTGAAAAGTCTCGACGAGATCTACATTTTCGATGACAGCTGTCAATCTTCTTCTTATCCGGTACGCTCTTGACAGAGCGGTCGTGATCGTTAAGTACTCGTAGCAGTATTGGATGGAGGGGCAGATGTGATGCACTTAACGACATTTCGCTACCGCTGCCTGCTAGAGGTCATCCTGCTGCATTCGTTCACAGAACCCCCAATTGCAGCTGTCAATATTAAAACAGTTATATCTCGGTAACTATTAGTCCTGGACAACTGGTGTGCAGGGACTAATGAAAGGTCTCGACGAGGTCTTCATTTCCGTGTATAGTTTAATAGTTTCCGTAATATGATTGTTGTAATAATAGTTTCCGTGATATGATTGTTTTAATTTTGACAGCTGTCATCGTAAATAAAGATCTCGTCGAGACCTTTCAGTTGTCCCTACTACACACAAGTAGTCTAGGACCAATAGTTTCCGAGATTTGAGTTTTAATTTGACAGCTGTCATCGAAAATTAAGATCTCGTCGAGACCTTTCAGTTTTCCCTACTACACACAAGTAGTCTAGGACTAATAGTTTCCGTGATGTGACTGTTTTAATTTTGACAGCTGTCCTCGAAAATGAAGATCTCCTCGAGACCTTTCATTAGACCCTACACACCAGCGGTCCATGACTTATTGTTTCCGTGATATGACTGTTTGACTGTTGAATGGTTGCCTGGAAGAAATCGCTTAAAGTGATAAGACCACCAATTGCATTCTCCTGTATCGTCTGTGTTTGTATGAGTGTTTTTTATGTGTAATAAAGAATATTTGATTTGATTTGACTGTTTTAATTTTGACAGCTGTCATCGAAAATGAAGATCTCGCCCAGACCTTTCGTTAGTCCCTACACACCAGTGGCTTCAGTGGTCTAGGATCAATAGTTTCCATGAGGCCAGTTGTCCTGTTACTTTTTACTAATGGATAACTCGCCCATTGAGCAGATTTGAATGTGGTCGAATATACCCCTTGACTTCACAAAAGTGGACATTTGGGTCGCGGACCAGATTTTATAGCGGGCGACATATCCCCTAACCCGGCAAGCCGAACTTCATACGATCGCTGTATAGTCGTCTAGCGGACTGGAGGCCTGGAGCGTTGTGTAATAATAAAACTAGTGGCTCTGTGATCTGTAGACCTCGCAAGTCTGTATATCTTTTCATATTTATTTTTATTTCTTATCCACAATCACCCCCCCCCAAAGCCCCCACCCACCTCCGAGGGGGGGGTCAATCCCTTGATTTTTTAAAGTTTTTTTATTAATTATTAAACCTTATTTTTTTTTTTTTTTTAATTTCATTTTGTATTACTATTTATTTTTTATTTTATCTTGTTTTATTTCATTTTATTGGTTGAGAAGTGACCTGTAGAGGAAAACAGCCTCAGCGGTAGACCTTGTAAGCAGGCAACCCCCATAACTCCGTCATTTTTTTAAATTTCCAAAAACTGACTAAAAATAATAATATAAAAAAATAAAAATAATAATTTATCAAACTTGCTTACAAAATTTCACGAGAATCGGTTGAGAAACGCGACCTGTAGACTGAAACAAACAAATAAACAGATGGCCAGACAGATATACATACAAAAGCAAAGGAAACTTTCAGAAGCGGTATTTTATTCAGAGGAAATTTTAGCACTAACAAAATGTAGTTTCTTTGAAAGCCCTTTCTCTGAATTTTACATTAAACCTATCACCAGAATTTATATTACCTCCATTTAATTTAAATAATTTATTAAAAAATCCAATAAATTCTTATATTATTTCATGAAACGAACAGACAATTAATAGTAACTTTGCTGAATTTACCAAAATATAATAATAATTAAGTTGAATTATAATAAAAATAAATAAAATAATTGTTCATCTTCTTTTATTATTATTTTAAAGATTTTATTTCGGGAATAAAAAATCGTTTCATGATTTTCCGTGTCAAATGACTTGTGGCTGGCCACACACACAAAAAAGATAACTGCTGTCAGATTCTGACGTTTGTTTGGGTGACAGTAAAATGCGCCAGATAATGTGCACCAAATAATTGAGGTAAAAAAAAGTGCGCCAAATAATATGCACTGAATAATTGAAGCGTCAAAAAATGTTTACTTTATTTTTTGTGAATTATTTACTGCATTTTGTTGAAGCGCTTGAATAAAATGCAAGGAACAAAAACGTGCAGGAAATAATTCAGTACAGAACAAACCCCAGTTCTTGGCGAGCTGCAACAATGCGCACTCAATAACATGCAGGCAATAATACAGGTCAGAGTCATGGACACCTCTATAGAGTTGACACATTTCAGACCGATTTATCAGCTGTATGTCGAATCGATTTTGAAAACATTTCACCCAACCAATGTACAGCCCGATAAAACGAAGCCAATCCACAATGAATGCCAAGTCAGGGCGGGTGCTAGCGAAGCGAGCACGGGAGTTTGGGGCACCCCAATTCGGTTAGATTAGGTTAGAAGGGGATTTCAGACCGGAGCTAGGCCAACGAAGCGAGCACGGCTCCCTTCGCCATACCCTTTGGAGTTAGGTTATCTTGTGACCCCCATTCCTGCTTGCAGGCATGCCAAGAACTTGTCACATAATATACTTGCAGACTTTTAAAAAAATGGGCGTTCTTAATATTACGCATTAAATAACGTGCAGTCCAATAATTTGAGCTAAAAACCTGAATTATTTGCTGCAGATTATTTGTTGAGTATTATTTGCTGCACGTTATTCACCGCACATTATATGCACCCGCTTCAATGGTGCTGCCAGATACTTTTTTGTTTCCTACCATCAATATATTAAAATAATTATTGCAAAATAATGGTGGTAAATAAAAAACATTTTCTAATTCAGACCCGTAGTTAATAATATACTCTTTCAGCCTATATACTTCAGTTCGCTGCTAAAAATATCAAATATTAAAATACCACCTTCCATACGATTTCTGAAGATTTCCTTTGTCCAAGCTGAAACAGAGACGCACAATGATGGATCGGCGGAAAAAAATCCTTTTTTCAGAGTTCAACTTTAGGCAGATTTTGTATCATTAATAAATACTACAGTCTTCAACAAACAATGCTATATAATTTTTTTTTATTTTTATTATTGTGTTATTGGTTAAATTAAAGGCTAAAGTCAGACTTTAAAGAAACGTTATTTATTTCTTGAAAAATATGACTTTTTTTGCTTAGTTACACTAGATAACCAGTGTATTTAAAAAAAATATAAAAATAACTGGTAATACTACATACATTAGAGCATCTAAAACTAAATTTATAATTTGAGGAAAGTACTTAGTATTAATGTAGTATCGTTAGAGAACAAAGCATTTTTTTTTTACATAATTTCTTATTTCAATCGACCATATCTAGCTTGCGGCGCTTTCCGGCGGTGTCTTATGTAGTTTACGTGATAGGTACATTCCTATAGATAATTAACAAATCACTTCCAGCTGCTAATATCTGCTAACCTTGTTTTTGTAGTCCTATTAGTAAATGAGCTTCATATTGCCTACATTAAGAATTAATTTTTTTAATGAGGGTAAATTACCTAAAAAAAATAGTAATGGCTATAAAAGGGATAAACTTTTGTTTTATTTTTCATTACTTGTTCATAACCGGTACAGTGATAACAAATTTTACACTAAAATGGCGAATTTTACTATTTCTAACGACAAATTAGCCGAAATTGCTATCGCAAGCGGTCGCGATGTCAATAAGTGCGTTGAAGTTATTAAAAGCAATCATACTGATTTATCGGAGATCATGTTAGTGAAAATAAGTGAACATTTGATCAAAACCTTTTTTCCCAAATTTACAAAAAAGTGGAATGAAGCAGCTCGGAATAAGAAGTTCTTTTTTGCTAAAAATGAAAAATGGCTGTCAGTAAAGTTTACGGTTCTTAATGAAGATATTGCAGCAGGATCATCAAAACGATCTCACAGTGGAAGACCAGAAAAACCTATCGATGAATGTTGTGACCGAGCCAAAAGGTATAAAGTTAAAAAGCTATGCGAAACTGTCCAACCTGAATTAATTGCTGCAGCAGCTAAGAGAATAAGCGATCAATCAACAAGATGTGAAGCATTTAGTGCGGAGAAAGCGTGGGCATTAATGTTAGATGCATCATTAACAAGGCATCAATATGAAATTCTTAGAAAAGCTGCAAAGGAAATTGGATGTGATATTTTTCCAGCTTATCATAATGTCTTAAATGCAAAGAAAGATTGCTATCCTCCTCATATAGATGCAACAGAAAGCTACGCTTACGTAGGTCTTCAAGAATTATTAGATCATACTGTAAAGAGAATATATAAAACAAAAACTGACGATGAATTGGCAAGTATGAGTGAGGAAGTAACACTTTTATCAAAATGGGGTTGCGATGGCTCATCGGGCCACACTGAATACAAACAGTCATTTGTCGAAGATGGTGCTACAGATACCAACATATTTCTAACAACATTAGTTCCGCTCCGTCTTAACAACAAAATAAATAATTCTTTGGTGTATTGGAAAAATGAAACTCCTTCTTCAACCAGGTATTGCAGACCAGTACAGTTTCAGTTCATGAAAGAAACAACGGATGTCAGTAAAAACGAGATCTCAAGAATGGAAAGTGAAATAGCTAATCTAAATCAAACAACGATTTCCATGAACAACAGGATTTTTAGAGTGACTCATGAACTTCATTTAACCATGATCGATGGTAAAATTGCACAAACAATCACAGATACTTCTTCTAATGCAGTGTGCTATATATGCAAGGCGAAGCCGACTGAAATGAATAAGCTGGAACATTTAAAAACAAAAGAAGTAAATACGGACGCTTTTAAAGTAGGCCTTAGTCCGTTACATGCAAGACTGAAATTTATGGAATGTATTTTGCATATTGCCTATAATAAATCGTTTAAAAGCTGGAGAACCAATGCCAACACGCTGCCACTTAAAGAAGAGGAGAAGAAAAAAATACAAGACGAGCTTTTCAAAAGATTGGGAATTAAGGTGGACTTCGTTAAGCAAGGAATGGGCTCGTCGAATGATGGAAACACGTCAAGGAGGTTTTTTGATAATGTGGATATAGTGGCGGAAATTACAGGAGTCGATGAAAGGTTGATTCATCGATTTTCTATAATATTGCAGACAATCAACTCCGGGGCTTCAGTTGACTCAGAAAAGTTCGGGAAGTATTGTGAAGAGACTACAAGACTGTATGTTGGGTTATATGACTGGTACTATATGCCAAATACAGTGCATAAGGTTCTAATGCACGGCAGTCATATAATTTCAGCTGCTGCATTGCCAGTGGGAATGTTATCTGAGGAAGCCCAAGAGGCGCGCAACAAGGACTACCGTCGATACAGATTAAACCATTCTCGAAAATGCTCACGTGAATTGACGAACGAAGATGTTTTTCACATGCTTTTGGCTTCTTCAGATCCGTACACAAATAGTTTAAGGGCTATGCGTAGCCCAAAGCATTTGCCCTTGCATGAAGATGTAAAAGCTTTGCTGCATGGAGGAAATGAAGAATGATCCTCAAACTTAATTTAATGATTTTTATTCCTATTCATTACTGTGTATGTATTTGTATGCTTTCTTTGTATATATATATTCATTATTGTATATGTCTTAAAAAATGCACAAAAATTAATGATTTAATTTATTTTGTTATTTATTTTTTAGTTTTCTTTCATTTACTGCTTTTCTGATTTTTACGATACTATAATATAACTAAAACATTATGAAAAATATGCTTTCTTATTATTTTATGAACTAATATCCAACATTTATAACATTCCCTTTCTATAAAACAATTATTTCCGCCGCGCCATACAACGTCCACCACTGTGAGACGCTTCGCTCGCTCGGTCAACGAACCATTCTGTCTGATCTTATTATTCTTCTTCGCCCTAAGGTAGCGGTTCCCGTCTGTCTGGTCTTATTATTTGTGTTGGTGTGCCAAATAAATAAATAAAAAATAAATAATTAACAATTTTAATCATATAAAAAACCCTATGTTAAAAAAGAAAATGATGTCAACAGTTTCGGGAACGAGCAAACATTTGTTTTTCGAAATATGTTTTAAAGTGCTATCAGTTTATAAGGTAACAAACAACTCAAGATTTTCAATAACTTGGTTAGTCACTTTCGTCAGCCGGGTGGCGGCCGCGCCGCGACAACTTGTAGATGGGTGCGTGCGGTCACGCACACATAACTAGGGATACCTAACTAGCGCTCGCGTCGTACGCTCGGCGCAGTCTTAATACGTGTAAACCAGCCATAATGGCTGTAGAACTCGTGTACAACAATTTTGATTGTATTATATTAGTTTTTAGGGTTCCGTAGTCAACAAGGAACCCTTATAGTTTCGCCATGTCCGTCTGTATGTCCGCGGCTTAGCTCAGAGACTTTTAGTACTAGAAGGCTGTAATTCGGCATGGATATACATATTAATCATGCCGACAAAGCTGTAGAATAAAATCTTAAAAAAATATTTTTCAGGGATCCTCTGGTACAAGTGAAGTGAGGGTTAATTATTTTTTCTTGATTACCCTTTGGAACTGGAACTGCCTCTGTTCGGACAGAAATGATAATTATATTCTCTTCTCTAGCGATTTTCACCATAGTGCCGGAGTCCGCCGGGGGTGCATAATTTCTCCACTATTATTTAACATCTATATCGAGCTCATAATAAGAATTACCCTCGAAAAGTGGACGGATGGTGTTTCAGTGGGAGGTCTAAAAATAAATATCAAACCTACGTCATGCGGTTAACACATTGATTTAATGGGATGGCACAGCCTTAGATCAACAGCACTGTTTGCAACTACAATCCCTCAGATAGAAGAACTCATTTCCAGGTTGGAGAGAGTCAGACTCAAATTCGGCCTGAAATCAATCGTGGCATAACCAGGATGATGGTTATCAACCGCGCCGATAATTCGCCGGAAATAAAGCGAACTGTGAAGTGGTCCCTTCCAACGTAATATCTTGGAGCCCTAGTCACAAATGACTGAGGTTGTGCTGACGAAATACAACGGCGAATGGCGATTACCAGATCTGCTATGAGCAAAATGCACAAAATTTGGGGAAATCGTAACATAACCAAGGTCACGAAATCTCGGCTCGTCAGAACTTTAATATTTTCCATTTTCCTATATGCTGCAGAGACGTGGACCCCTGAGAGAGAGAGCGAGAAGAAAATAATCAACGCATTAGAGATGTGGTGCTGGTGGAAGATGCTTGGGATATCTTGGATAGATTTTCGCACTAATATTTCAATATTGGAGGCATTAAATATCGGTCAGCGTCTATCTTCCACTGTCCAGTCTCGTATTCTATAGGTAACTTTCTCCAGCCACGTATTGCGGCGGGGCGATGATTTCATCGAGCAGCGTCTCGTAGTGCAGGGAAGGGTTGAGAGTTGAGAGCACGAGAGCGCGCGGCAGATCACAAAGGTACAAACCAAATCCGTACTTTGTTGTCAATTTCAAACTACCTATAGTAGTAAGTAAGTAATTAGTAATATTAGTATAAAGTATAGTGTCATAAGTATTAATAATGCCAGTTTGATTAATATCAAAAACCAACCATCACAGAAAACAAATTAATCTAATAATTTATTAATAAGACCTACCTGAGCCTATCTACTATATTTTAAACTTGTGCTAAAATGTTTACTGTCACTGCTTCTGTTTTCAAATGTTCATATAAGTAGAGGGTTTTGCCATAATCTCCACGCTTGGCAGGCGGGTTGGAGATCGCAGATTAAAAGGTTACTGTATCAGAGAGCGCTGCTGCCTGTTCCCTGTTCAATGTGTAGTCCCTAAGTCGCCTTTTACGACACCCACGGGAAGAGTAGGGGTTGGTGACAAATGCTCTGCCGTCACCATACGGCAAAAATTTTCCAATGTTATATGATATGAAATGGAGTATAGCACTTTGGTATCCTAAAGGTAACAAAAGAAGGAAAGGTAGACTACACAATAGATGGGAGGATGAAATTGAGAGAAGTTGCTGGGACTTTGTGGCCAAGGAAGGAAGGTGCTTGATAGAGAGGTTTGTAAGTCTGTAGGGGAAGCCTTTAACGAAAGACATGTCAATAAGAAAAACTTATCTAAAATTGAAGAAGGTATGAAGGCGACCCTCTGACCTAATGCTAAATTGAATTTTAAAATAGTTAAAGAGTTAATTATTTTTCAATACACCTTGCTCGAAAATTGAACTTACAAAGGCAGTAAACTGTGCGGTAAATGCTTTTTACCGCACTAGTGCGATTTTATTATATATTTTTTTTAATTCTTACGGTCTTCAAAATGATTATTCAGCCAGGATCATTTTGACAATAAAAAATATGTAAATCGATTCATTCATAGTCTAATGACCTATGGTATTTTATTGTGGGTGATGCTGCGAATGCTAATAGTTATTTATTTTGCAGAAACGGGCTGTTCGAGCAATTTATAGATTAGGGCCTAGATGTCACCGAGGGAAAAGTTTAAAGAAATCAGTAATCTGACATTTGTGTCTCAATATATCTATGACAATCTTGTGTATGTAAAACGAAATATAAGTAATTTACAGATGCACAGTAATATAAAAAAAGTTAATACTATAAATAAAGGCAAGTTGGTTGCTTATGTCAGCCGACTACATAAACTTAGTAATTCTTTTAAAGGCAATTGTATACGCTATTACAATAAGGTCCCTACTGATATTAAAAACTATCCTTTATACAAGTTAAAAATAATAATAAAACAGAAATTGTATAAAAAAGGTTACTATAGGATATCTGATTACTTACAGGACAAATGTCCATGGCAATAGATTGTTTGAGTAGCAGGCTTCCTTATAAGGGTTCCTTTCGATATATAATAAGCATTAATTTTGTAATTGACAATATTTTATTTAAAAAAGGAAACTCAGAAGATGTGACAACTGTGGAGTTTCTTCGGTGAGCTCTTCTCCACAGATTCCGCCATTGTGTTATTGAACTCACCCAAAAAAATGTAATGACGGATCTATTAAGTGATGTAATAACATCCTATGGAAATAAATAATAAAAAATAATGTTATCAGCCAGTAATATTTTTATTATAAAATAAAATTTTCACGATATAACAAATACAAATATATTTATTTGTGAAAATGGGTTTACAAAAAGGTGTTACAATTAAGATCAAAGAACCTCCAAATTCTACCAAAAACAATTGGCATACAAACATATGTAATAAGTACATTTTCTTTTAACTATAATAATTTTTCTTATATTTTATCAAAAAGGAAATCATTTATACTATAGTAACATTTATTGACTAGCAGTTTATATAATTTGTTTTTAAATTCTGGTAACTCTATGTGTTCTGGCAAATTATTAAAAATTTTAGGTATCATGCAGAGTACACTATTATACATAAAGGCAGTATTTGCCGTGCGAAGACAAAGACAAGATTTGTATCTTAAATTTATATTATGTTTTTCTGAAACTTTTACAAATAATTCAACATTTACTTTAGCATACACAGATATTTCAAAAATATATAGGGACGGAAGTGTTAAAATAACAAAGAATTAATTCATAGAGGCTGAATGTCCGTCAGAGTCATTTCTCTGTAATTATGCATATTAAGAATAATAAGGATACTGAAACTGCGCGCGATATAATAAAGGTTAGTTTTTACAACTTCTACATGATAAATTTCACCTGTAGTATACTAGGGTACTGTGTACCTTTTCATTTCAATTTAATATCAGTTTTCTCACAAGTGTATAGAAAGTCGTACAACACACGGATCTTAGGTTTTATAACAAACTCATGACATTATAAACCCTCGCCTAGCTCATTGGTAATTTGCCACCTACGATCCTTGTATTGTAATGTACTATAAAAATGTTAGTATTACAACCATTACAACAGCCCATAGGTAGAGTTGGGCGGAACGTCAGACTACGCTAGTCTAGTCTATTTCGTAAAGCACTGTGATTTTATAAAACCGTAGAGTTGACCACATGTATAAAACAGGGAAATACCTACCTGTAATATGCTAAGGAGTAGGAGAACACCATATCTGTACCAGATAATCGTCCCACCCTTACGCAAAATAGGCGCATCAGTCGTCGAGTTGCAAATAATGACCCGCTATTACCATTACCAATTACCATCTGTAGCGGAGACAGGTCTTCTACCTATGTAGGTATGGTATGTCGTCGTCGAATCGACTTGAAACTATTAGGGATTGTCTGTTTTGATTGATATCAAATCAAACATTGAATCCAATCACGCAGTTTTACTCACTACAAACAACAAGTCGTTTTCGTAAACTTACAGAATCATGTTGATTTGTTGATCTTTGCTGGACATGTCAAAGAGTTGCAGCTACAACAAGTCCAACTTTTGGTCATTAGTCCATCTTTGTTTGAGACCACCTGAACACCAGTCACTCACTCAAGCGACACTTATTCCAGAACTGGTTATATTTCGCTTTACTTATAAACACTACACACTGACTGATGAGACTATCACTCCCGTTCCAAGCACGCTTCGCACCTATTTCGCACGCTCGCTATGGCTGACCACGGCTGACTGACTGTCGGTCGACTCTCGACTGACATGCGAAGTGCATGCGAATGCGACTGATTCAAAGAGTATGTATATTACTTACTCCCTCTCCCTCCTCTTTGATTAGACTGACTGACTGACTATTTACCTCACTGACTGACTGAACGTGAGTGAACGAACTGCTTGAACATAGGGCGCATTCCGAATCAGACTTTCAGCGCTGTCAGCGACCAGAAAAGCAAAAAAACGTATGTGTCTTGCCTGCTGACAGTAATTCGGAACGCAATTACGGGTGCTTTAATCGATTTTTGCGTTTTAGTGTTCTGTGGGCTTATTGAACGACCGAAACGAATAAACTTCACCCCTCCCTTCCCACAGAGAACCTTTTAATAATACAGGGAATAGAGACCTCTCTTGGCGGTCAAAAGAAGCAACAAATTAAATATAAGTCCAGTGCTACCATCTGTGTTGCTCTTATGGTCCAAATGTGTGTACAGTGCTCCACATGCATGCACTGGCTACTGTACATACCCCTATACTGTACATACCCCTATACGTACTCGTACTGCTAGTTCTAGTTAGGAAATTAAGATTTTTATTTATATTTGCTTGAAATTACTTAAAAATTGCAAGCAAACAAATAAAAATCCTAAACAAAAGATATGACAGTAATAAATACAAATAATTTAGATAACATTTATTTTATTGGAATGTTTACATTTTAAACATTTTAATAACATTATTTTCAAAATAAAAATCTAAAATATTTTATTCGAATTAAGATTTTTACAAATAATTTTTCGACGTCAAAGCTATCATGGATGGCACGTTCACTACGTACACCCTCTGTGGAGAAGAACGGCCAGAAGAAACTCCACAGGAAAGGAATTGTAACTTTAGTAATTTTCTTAATATATAAAGAATCATACATCAGTCATAATTACAATCTACTCCGCTGATTTGGAACAACAGTTGACCAGATATTTTTGTCATCTAAGTAATCATTTATCGTATCGCCTTAGAACATAAAATATTTTTAATTTTAGTTTTAAATTGGCTATCGGATAGATTTACAATATCATCTGGTATTTTATTACTCAGTATACTCAAAATCATTTAGTAGTGTCATAGGAATGTCTGCCAATGTCTACCCGAATCTTTGTATTGAGATTGTATACCCTGTCCCTTCCTCCTTCACTGACTGATTGAACTTAACTGGACTTGGCTGGCTGGCTGTAGTGTTGCCACTCGATAGTCCAATATCGATAGCTTATCGATAGTTTAAGTAAAAACGATAGTATCGATACTTTAGTGCAATATTATTGATAAGCTGCAATACTATCGATAGTATTGCTCCTCAATATTGCATAAACTATTGCATAACGATACTATCCATAGTTTTGTACTTTCGATAGGGATCTTTATTTCAATACTATCAATAGGGATCTTTTTTTCAGAAGATAAAGGCAGAGGCGGAGTTGGAAAGATAAAGATAAATCTCCATCTCTATCGTTATTTCCACCTCCATCTCCATCTCTATCGTCATATCCACCTCCACCTTCATCTCTATCGTCATCTCCACCTCCAACTCCATCTGCATCCATCGTCATTCGTCACCTCCACCTCCATCTCGCGTGGATGCTAAATTGAATTCTACCGGTCATTATGCCTGCATATTGCAAACAATACTATTGAAATAAAGGTCACTATCGATAGTACAAAACTATCGATAGTATTGATATCATCTATAGTTTATGCAATATTGAGGAGCAATACTATCGATAGTTTTTTCGTTTTCAACGATCGATACTATCGATAGTATTGCTGCTCATCAATAGTAATGCACTTAAAGAACTAAAAGAACGAACTAAAAGAACCACGAACTAAGATGTGCCTATCGATAGGGTATATGTTTTTGACGTTCTACTATCGATTGTAAAACTATCGATAGTTCGGCAACACTAGCTGGCTGACTGACTCGAAGAAATCAGGCTTACGCTATTGGCAGATGAGTATATCGACCGTGACCGAATGAACGAACGATAAATGAAAGTCGGACAGGTCTATAGTAGAGATGTGGTAAAGTGAAAAAAGTTTTAATAAAGCATTTGATTATAAAATCCATATTCGAACAGGACGCACGCCTTGCTACGAAATATAAATTCAGAGTATTTATAGAAGTATTGCCGAATATCCATAATCGATTTAAGCGAGCGATAGTATCGATTATATTGTACGATTATTGGTCAATTCAGCCTCGGTCAGACGCACGGAGCGAATACTCAACTCAAAAATTCAAGGTGCTTTAATCGATTTCAGCGCGTCTCGGAACGCAGGGTGAGTGAGTGAGTTAGCAATTAGCGTTTGTTTATTTTGTTTGACGTTTCTTATAATAGCTTTGAATAGCATCTTGCTTGCCACTGCTTTGCATATTTTGCAATTTACAAAGTATTCTGTGTTTGCAATTTTGCGTAATTTTGTGATCAAGACGTGGAAGTTCGTGCTCTGAAAATATTATTCATCAAAAAATAACGTAGGTACCTTGGTAGGTACCTACTGTTTGTTGGAGAATTTACAACAAAAGTAAATGGAAAATTTGGATCGAGATAGTCCTACAAGTGAGATGGCACCTTCAGAAAAGAATTCTGAGACAGCTCGTCTTGTTGGGTCGCCTCCATCTGTAAAGCCCAGCTATATCAATCTGACAAGCAATACATGCGCTTTAATGTTTGTGGGCATAATAATTCATTGCTGCTTCTTCTTAGATAAAGAAGTCACATTATTTTCTTATCATCCACCGTTGATGGCATTGGGGGTAAGGATGTTTTGTAATTTTAATGCTTTATTTATTTAATTATACTTATTGCCTAAGTTTCTACCTGCTCTAATCATATTATATCAACACTTATTATAATAAATCTGATTTTTCAAAATACTAAACCACCTGCTACACAAATGGTTTAGGTAGGTTTTACCACAAACAATGTTAATTTGTCAGTATCGAATATTAGAGGTATATCGGGTTGTATAAAATTGTAAGTCACAAAAAAGTATAAAATCTTTATAATATATACCTAAATTAAACAGGTATACATACATAAAGGTAGGTATACATTGTATAAAATATTAGATATCTGAAAAACCAAACAAACTGTACCTAACCTTCAACAACTTCAACATAGGTACTTATAGTATGTTACTGCCCCATGCATGGCACTTGTTCATAAAAATGATGCCCAGCTGCAAAAATGGCCGAAAGTACAAAAAAATACTACCTACTTCCGGTGAAAATAGAAATGTTGCTTAAGTCAACTGATACTGAGGCAATACAAAGCACACATAACAAAAACAACTACACCAACACTTACAACACAACACACCCACATATAACACAACAAGTAAAATTTGATATACTATTATTTGACAAAAAAAGAAACAAAAGAGTAACATCCAAAAGTTAATAAACTTTCAAATAACAGAATAGCCTTGTCCACCAGGCCAGTCCCTGTTTCACCGAAAGTGCTCGGCAGACATTTTCAATCATAACACAATACGCTTCATGATTAAATCAAGTATCTCATAGATCGGTGGAGCCTTTTGGCAAATCTAACCATGTCTAAATTTTCCCCTAGTTGTAGTAGTTTGGTACTGTGTACTATATTAATTCTGTCGTACTGTGGAAGTCTCTCAGGGCACACGTCCGATTCACACTCTTCGACAGTTTTTCTATTTCCTTATTATATTTGTGTTCTTTAATTACAGTTTTTTTTTATTTCTAGTGGATGGTGTTCATGACATCAGCAGTAAATGCAATAAGTCCTGGAGACTTAGCCACGGAATGGATGCCAATACGTTTGCGCAGTGCTCGTCATTGGGTCATTCAGATATGCAGTGGTATTGTTATTCTTACTGGATTTCTAATAATATTTTCTAATAAAATCATAAAGGAAAAGTCCCACTTTGCTACATTACATGCAAAATTTGGATTGGCTTCATTGATTTTCATGGTAATTACAATGCTAGGGGGGCTAGGGGCACTATATAGTCTGAAATTAAAACATTACCTTGCCCCTATTTATACCAAACTCTTACATGCTTCAATCGGATTGATTACTTTTTGCCTTGGTGTTATTACAATTTTACTTGGATTATTCTCAAGCTGGTGGGTTTTTGGGGATATTTTACGGTATACTAACTTAGTTTTAGTCCTGGCGGTTATGCTATTTACTATATTACGACCTTGTTTAAAAATATATTTTCGTCTTAAAGAAAGACTTGAAAATGTGAACTAAAATGTATGAATAATATTTTTACTCACACATGAAACGCGATCTCTCTTGCCTGTAATTTGATTATAATATTAAAATTTATAATGTATATTCTGTAGTACTACCCAGTAGCCACAACTATATACTAAGTAATACGTTATGTATGCAATTGTAGTTCAGTAGCTTCCATTATATAGTAGAACATATATGTCCTAACAATAAATTAATAACGTTATTATTATTTTAATATAATAATTATTTAGGCTTAGCTTATAGAGCTTTTTCACTCGCATACCTACTGGTAGGTGCATTTAATAAGTATAGATAGTAATAATATAATATAATTTGATGTCTGTATCAATATAGTAGTAGTCTTTCATACTTATCATAGAAAATTTAAAGGTACATTAGCTTTTCTTTATAAAATACATATATCGACTTATAAATTAAATATTATGTACATCATCTTGCTTCGAAAGTAGTCTAATAATAACCCCAAGGTAAGGGATGTTAATAGTTTTGAAATATTTTTATTATGCATAGAAAATTTCAGACCACAAGTGGCAAAGAAATTGATGTTTACAGCGCAAATAGCTACGTCAGTAAAATAAAAAAAAATCATCAAAGGCATTTAATCAAATAATCCCATCTCTAGTGTCAATCAACCTGTGATTGACACATAAAATAATAAACTATCGATTCTCAGAACGGTATAGTTTTCCACCGTGAACGGTCCTGCGATACTTGCATCCACCGGCGCCCAGCACTTTCACCAAGTCATCTGTCCACCTTGTGGGAGGCCGTCCAACACTACGTCTTCCGGCCCGCGGTCGCCATTCGGGAACCTTTCTTCCCCATCGGTTATCAGTGCGTCGAGCTATATGGCCTGCCTATTGCCACTTCAACTTACTTATCCTGAAAGCTATATCGATGACATTGGTCTTTCGACGTATCTATCTCCTCATTTCTGATTTGATCACGTAGTGAGACTCTGAGCATAGCTCTCTCCGTCGCACGCTGAGCGACCTTGAGCTTATTCATGAGATCAATAGTTAGCGACCACGTCTCAGTGCCATAGGTCATTACTGGCAATATAGACCTTAGTCTTCAAACACTGAGGTATTTTGGACGAGAAGACATGCCGCAATTTCCCGAACGCTGCCCAGCCGAGTTGGATCCGTCTATTGACCTCTTTATTGAAGTTGGATCTAACTAATTGGATTACTTGTCCAAGGTAAATGTAGGGATCTACAGCTTCGATAGTAGCACTTCCAATACTGACCGGTTTGGGTGTAACATGGATTTTTGACATAAGTTTCGTCTTATCCATGTTCATCTTAAGACCCACCTGTTCGGAAGCGCTACTGAGATCTCTGAGCATTGTGCCAAGTTGACCTTGCCATAATCACTATATCGTCGGCAAATCGAAGATGAGTATGATGTACTCGCCATTGATATTGATGCCAAAACCTTTCCAGGACACAAGCTTGAGCTCGTCCACTGTTTCGGAGTCGGCTAGAGCTTCGAAACGGTTTTGGAGTTCGAGCTGAAAGCTCTCAGGGTTTCGGATTTGGACAGAGTTAGGACGGAGTGTAGACTTCATCAGACGAGTTTTTTCCAGCTTTACATTAATATTCAATGTGCCTCGCACCATACGATGATCACTGCCGGTTTTTACCCAAGCAATCACTGAAACATTATTGAATATGTGCTTCTTAGTCGTCATAATGAAGTCTATCTCGTTTTTGGTCCTTCCGTCAGGGCTTATCCAGGTTCACTTTCTGGCTGGCCTCTTCTTAAAGAAAGAGTTCATCATAAAGAGAGTCCTTCTTTTTCCATGAAGTCGGCCAGGACCTTTCCCCTTGGGTTCCGTTCCCCATATCCGAATTGCCCCACTTTCATCTCATCACCGCTTCGTTTTCCCAGTTTTGCGTTGAAATAAAGTTTTTTTTTTTTATATTAAGCAGGCAAACGAGCGGACGAGCCACAGTGGTGGTAAGTGGTCATCGTCGCCCATGGACATTCGCAACACCAGGGGGGTTGCCAACGCGTGAGTTTTAGAGGTATGCATGGTTCGTGAAATATCCTCATACATAGCCGCCACTTCATCGTCGGAGTGTGTCGAGGTCGGTGCGTACACCTGAATGACCTTCAGCGAATACCGTTTGGTTATTCTGAGTATTAGGTACGCTACCCTGGTCGACACACTCTCGATCTTCACTACGTTGTTAACGAGGGACCTGTGGACGAGAAACCCGACACCACCTGGAGACTGTTGGTCGCTCTCCCGGTAGAATAGCAAGTTACCAGATTTGATGATAATAGTGTCCTCTCCATCTCTTCGGATTTCTGATAATCCTATAATGCCCCAACGCAACTTGCTAATCTCTTCTTCCAACTCCACAATCTTCTCGTCGAGCCTCAGTGTAAGAGTGTTGTACGATGCCAGGTCGAGTCGTTGGGGTTGGTAGTCGGATCTCTGCCGGGGATTCTTAGCACCCCCTGCTCTGCTATTACCGCGACCGCTACCGTGATCAAGCGGAATAGTAGAGCCGCCGGGAACTAGGGGCCGTTTTTATTTGTTTTCTCTCCATGGGGGGGAGTTTGCCATAATCTCCACGCTGGGCAGGCGGATTGGAGATCGCAGTTTTACAAAGCCTAACAAAAAAACGCTGCTGCCCATTTTCTGTTCTAAAGAGGCTGGAGAGATAGTACATGACGCATTAGTCGCCTTTTACGACACCCATGTGTGTAGTGGGGTGGTGCTATTTTACTCTGCCGGCACCACACGGCCACTAGTAGACCATGGAAATATTGAAATTATAACAAAAAAAATGTATGATTTCGAACAAACGCGCTCCGAGATATTTATTAAAAAAGAAACTAAAAAGCGATAGTAATTCCACCCTCGCACAGTAAAAATCTCGTCACTAGTTGGTCACTTTTATCCTTTGGTTAACAATCTACTATTTTATTACCTAAGTTTAAGCAAAGGAGTAAAATTTTTACTGTCCTAAGTGGTGAATTTGTACTTATATAGGTAATATATACCTACCTAATATGCCTACCATAAAAATATATATTTTTTGCAAACACGACCTATCAGCGCAAAATACAATTTAATATAATTAGAAATGGCGAATCTTGTCAAATAATATATAGGTTTATAAGCAAAATTAACATTTCTCTTCAAACAAACTGCTACTTAACACGTTTCCTTCTAAGGTACTAAAGTCGGGCCACGTTATGAAGCGACTTTTGAACAGGGTTGGAATCAGGCTCCCATAAAATTATTGTCTATGGATATTAAAAAGATACTTTTTACCAAAAAATTATACTACGTTTTGTTTTTGTGTTGAAAACGTTTTAGATTAAATAAAAATCATTTGTTATTGAAAAGTTATTCTAATATTATCACATAAATCTAGGTAAATTAGTTTATAAAATCACTTAATAAAATGAGAATCTCAAATTCAGTTAATTTTTCAATAGAAACTTCATCGATCGTGCGCAATTTGTTGCTATACATTCATCTCAGTCATACTCAAGCAGAAAAAAATATCCATCTCTATCCCTCAAAATGACATAAGCAGCAAAATATTGCACGGGGAATACCCACAATGCTTCTCGTTTTCATATGGTTGTCATTTGATGTTGCCGCCACGGCAAAGAAGTCCGTGCATTAGGGTTAATATCAATTAAAAAACATTTAGATGATTGGGTATTAAAGTTATGGTATTTTCGCGTACAATCCAAGCATTACGATACTATATACTACGCAACATGAAACTATGGTACAAATAGTATAATTATACTACGAAATCCAACCCTGCTTTTGAAGTTTCATGTACTTACCAAAGAACGATAACCTTGTACCAGCGTACAAATAAAAAACAAGAAAAGAAGCACTTTTCAAGCATACTTCTTAGATATAATCAAAGAACTTTAAATTTTACACTACTTCTATGATAAATTACAGCTGCTATGTGAGCGCAACAATTTAAAAAAGCTATAACAAAAATATTAGGCCGAGGCGTAAAAGTTACGTCGGCCGTAATATATATTTTTTTAATTCCCAGTGTTGTCACTATCAGTACCAGCTTGATAGCAGTTATAACGTGAGTACGCTCAAGAGTTACTTTTGAGAATAGGTATTTTGTTATCTATCATTGTTGCGATTGTGGAGGGTGCATCGGCGTCTTATGTACTTAAAATTCTGAGAAAAGATAATTAGTATTCCGTGTAGTCTTGTTAATGTTTCGGTTCAGTCAGTTAGTCTTTCGTTTTCATGCGCAGTGGCTGGCTACATGTGTTTTTTTTTTTCGGTTTCTCAAAGTATTATTTTACGGTTTGGCTCTCTTTTGGATTCTGATCCTGCTTTTTTTTTAAATACCTGTATGTTTTTATTTATCTATGTTTTTTTCTGTTAATAGCATATTTTGTAATTTTTTTCTAATTATAATTCTAAACGGTCGATCTGTTAATTTTAATATGACATCTGAATATTTTCATATAATATTATAATCTGTACATTGATAGTATCAAATAAATAATTTTATTCTGTGATACTTCACAGAATGTGTATGTTGATTATTTCCAATAACAAAATATCGTCAACACCGATTGTAAACAAAGTACTAAATCATTTTTTTTCGTAACTAATTACGAAAATAATAAATTTCAAATAGGTAGGCATCTTTGTAAGTAAATATAAAAAATGAAAAGGTCTGTCTCAAATACTAGATACTAGGCAAAGTCAACCATTACACTACGGGACATCACTATTTACGTCACAATGACATCCTTCAAAAGTCGCTTCATAACGTGGCCCGACTTTAATACAACCCTCGGCCAATGCGCGAGTTAAACTCTTTCAGTTTACATACCTATTTTATTTAGTCATTACTTATTATCTTGCCTCGAAAAACAAAAAAGCAGCTGTACGTAAGTTTAAAAAACAAAAATAAAGCCCGTCACAGATGAAGCTATAATATTTATGTTATAAATGTGACTCAGGCTGGCAGGACAATTCTTCAAAATGAGCCACGTTTAAGTCAATACACCATTTTAGGTGACGGCTAATCACCCTTATTTCAGTTTAATAATTATTCAAATTCAGTTTAGAAATTTTATTGAAAGCCGCCTTAACGTTGATTTCCATTACGATGCGTCTTCTTTCAATGTAGGTATGATTACTACGATGATTCATGCGCAGTTCGCAAAAATAAGTTCAGGCAGGCCTGATGAATAAAATGCTGGGTAGGCTCGAGCAGTTCTTCCACTTTGACCAACTAAACGGAACAACTAGTTGTTTCAGTCATATCTCTGAAATTAATAGTCCTAGACTACTAGTGTGCATGGAAAAAACGAGATATTCATTTCGGATGACAGCTGTCAAAATTCAATCAGTCATATCTCTGAAATTATAAGTCCTAGACTACTAGTGTGAAGGGACAAATAGGGGATCGGACTGTTCACTATATTTTATGAATTATTTTTAAAATATATATTTTTTTTATTTATTTATTTAGGATTACCAGGGAATGATACATTATTATACATGCTTAATAAACAGACTAAACTAAAACTAAATGTACATTCTATTGAAGGTAAACACCACATGCAATAAAAAGAATTATATAGATTAGTAGCAGACGATTCACAAAGAAAAAAAAACAGAATCGGTTGAAAAACGAACTTACAGTGATCTTTTAAAGTTTCAATATGTCTGTCTCTTTCAAAAAGGTTTTTTTTTGTGGAGATTCTTTGGCGTTACTAACAAAATGACGTCACAAGTGGGTATGTGCCTCTCTGTCTAATCTTGAATTTCAAACCTTTATAACTTGGTAAATTTTAAAGATAGAGCAAAAATTATTTTAAGTGTTCGATAGCAAAAACTAAGAAGTTTGGATTTATAAAATAAAAAAAGTAGTCCGATCCCCTATTGTAGGTCTCGACGTTTTCTTCATTTCGGATGACAGCTGTCAAAATTCAAACAGTCATATCCCCGAAATTATTAGTCCTAGACTACTAGTGTGTAACGACACAATATGATATATCTTGATGATACACTTGCAATGACAGCTGTCAAAATTAAAACAGTCATATCTCCGAAATTATTAGTCCTAGACTCTTAGTGTGTAGGGACAAAAGATAGGTCTCGACGAAATCTTCATTTCAGATGACAGCTGTCAAAATTCAAACAGTCAAATCTCCTAAATTATTAGTCCTCGACTAGTGTGAAGGGACAAATTGAAGGTCTCGACGAGATCTTCATTTTGAATGACAGCTGTCAAAATTCAAACAGTCATACCTTCGAAATTATTAGTCCTAGATTTAGTAATCTAGGACTAATAATTTCGAAGGTATGACTGTTAAACCCCGTATGGTATGAAGGTGTGAAAGGACAAACGATAGGTCTCGACGAGATCTTCATTTTGGATGACTGCTGTCAAAATTAAAACAGTCATATCTCCGAAATTATTTGTCCTAGACTACTAGTGTGAAGTGTGAAGGGACAAATTATAGGCCTCGACGTGATTTTCATTTTGAATGACAGCTGTCAAAATTAAAACAGTCATATCTCCAAAATTACTAGTCCTAGACTACTAGTGTGAAGAGACAAATGATAGGTCTCGACGAGATATTTATTTTGGTTGACAGCTGTCAAAATTCAAACAGTCATATCCTAAATTATTAGTCCTAGACTACTAGTGTGTAGGGACAAATTGTAGTTTTCGACGAGATTTTCATTTTGGATGACAGCTGTCAAAATTTAAACAGTCTTATGGCGACAATTGTTCAAACTTCGATACGCGTGTGGAAGTTTTGCTTTTTGTTGTTGGCGTTATATCGAGGATACTTATGTTAACTAAGAATAATAGTACATTGTTATACGAGGGGTGAAAGTAACTTATTTAGCGCCGAGACGGGGTTTGGGTAACAGTTCGAGGCCCTAAATAAGTCTTTAACCTGAGGTAAACACTGTGCTCTTCATTACGAATACAAGGAAAGTAAAAATAAAAACACGAATTAGCTAAAGAAAAAATTAGTGACTTCCATATCTGAATCAAATGAATTCATTGTACCCTACAACTCGAGAAACAAATTATAATCGGATTGTTGCTTCCCCGCCCATTTTTACTTTTTTCTGTGGCTAATGGCGTTAACATAGTTCAATAGAAATGTGAAATTAGAACTAGTTTTTTTTTATAATTTGACAGCTGTCAGTTGAAAACGATTCTCCCTTGGGCTGAAAAGCCTTCAAGGCCTTCAACCCGGTCCTCAGGCAACTTCAGACCTACTTTCCGAGTATGAGTAATGAAAAATAATTATCATTCAACGTTGTAGTTTTATTTTGTAACTTTTTCCTTATTCCGACTTTCTCGACGCTCAGCGACAATATTTTTTCGAATTCCGTAAATTATTTCCAATGTGCTCGATAGTCGTGTGAGGCACGAAATCTGTGTTTTTTTTTAAATGTAGCCTTTAGTTTTTCGTGATATCAAAATCAGCCAGAAACAAACAATACAAGCAAAGAGATATAATTACAAAATAGTACGTACAAAATAAAAAAAAGACTTTCCCCTACCTAAAAGAGGTGCCAAAAACCTATATTTGTTTATAATTACTAAACTTAGATGTTTATTATGATTACTACAACTCCGAGACTACAACCAATATTATTGGTGAAATAAAAAGAAAATAGTTGAAAAATATGCACAAAACGAATATCGTGACCAATATTGTAAGAGATAATAAAGCCTGGCAACTAATTAACGGACGTTATTTTATTAACTATTTTATTTCATGCATCAGCGCTCTGACCTGCCTCTTATCCTTAGATCGTTCGTATATTTGTTGTTAGGCTTTAAAGACAATTTATTTTATAGTGTGATATTTTACTAAATATTTACTTACTGTACTTAAATATAAATAAAAAATATAACTATTATATTGCAAAGCAAAACAAGTTTTTATTTTAATTCTGGCGAATTAAACGACTTTCAACTTTGCACTGGATTCAATGATATTATTTCGGAACGTCCCCACCCACAGAGGGGCACGAGTCTAACCTGAATCCTGAACGCACACATATACTTGACAAGCTGTAGTGTTTACAAGCTTTTATTTAGCTTGCACTGTATGTATGTTTGTTTTTACAAGCTTTTTGTTTGTGGGTATGTTCGGGCGAAATCTTGCAACTCAATTTTAAAGCACTTGCTGCCATTGGATTTTGCTGAAATTTGGTACACTTATGTAACCGCGATGACAATGCAATATTATGGTACCATGGAGCTGGTCTGATGATGGAGACGGAAGGTGGCCATAGGAATTCCTCTAACACACAACATAACCTAGTCGTGTTTGGGCTCGTTGGATTCGTCTTAACAAGATATTTAGTCATACGTGATGTCCAGGGTCTCATGATGGAGCCGGAAGGTGGCCATAGGAACTCCTTAAATACACACCACAACCTAGTCGTGTTTGAGCTCATTGGATTTGTCTTAACAAGATCTTTAATCATACGTGATGTCCAGGGTCTCATGATGGAGCCAGAAGGTGGCCATAGGAACTCCTTAAATACACACCACAACCTAGTCGTGTTTGGGCTCATTGGATTTGTCTTAACAAGGATACTCTACTCCACGGCTTTAAAAGCTTGTTTAAAAAGGATTTTTAATTAAGCTTATTGTTCAAATCACAACAGCCTCTTAACAACTGAAGTGTAATAAATGATTATAAACAATAGTACATTACTCCCGAGGGCGCAAAATTATACTCTATTCACGGAAACGAACTAGTGGAACGCTTTCTCTATCACACAATCGCTTACAAAAGATAAGGATGCAAAACTGCGTCACACAAGAGGGGGTGTAATTTTTTGCTTAGAAACTAAAGACGCGTTCATAATAGCGCTTCTTTTAAGGCGAGGCCCTATTTGAAAAATCGATCTTGGGGCCCCTTTTTGAACTCGCGGATCTCACGTCTCGGAATATGTACCAAATCAAGAAAATTCCAACCAACAGAAGAGTTTATCATTTAGCGGCGTAACCAAGTAGATTTTACATATAATCAAGGAATAAAGCAAAAATAAATAATTAAAATCACCCCACATTCAAAATTTGCAATTCTGTTTTCTCAATATTTTCAGCGACAACAACATATTTTCTTGTATTTTTTGGGTGTTTTTTAATTCGTTCTATATTTTTCACAAAAAAGAGAAAAGAGTTCAAGAAAAACGAGTTTTTCTCACGATTCCTGCGCAGTGTCGGACGTAACCTCCGTGAAGCATCGCACGCTAATATGAACGTTATTTCAGTAGTGCGTCGGTTGAACTTTCAACTAAAGCGCGTTGAGTTGCTAATTTAGATGCCTTTAAGGGGCTAGTCCGGGAATTTTCAAGATTTTTGTTGAATCAGATCTCATTATCTACGCCAGTAAATGTATTGATTTTCTAAAATATGTTATTGGACTCTATTATCTACGCTTACACTAAGGCCAAAACATGTTTGGTAAAAATCTTCTCGATACAAATGTTATCCAAAGCAGCGTCTTCGATTCTCGTTATTTGAATCTGAGAGGTAAATGGTAATTTATTGGTCGCCGAAATTTAGTTACAAGATAGGTCTCCGACTGCTTAATGTTTTTTCCTGGACAATTTACAAATCAAATTAGTACTTTTTATATAAACTGAGAAAGTAAACAAACAAACTCAGAAACAAACAATACAAGCAAAGAGATATAATTACAAAATAGTACGTACAAAATAAAAAAAGACTTTCCCCTACCTAAAAGAGGTGCCAAAAACCTATATTTGTTTATAATTACTAAACTTAGATGTTTATTATGATTACTACAACTCCGAGACTACAACCAATATTATTGGTGAAATAAAAAGAAAATAGTTGAAAAATATGCACAAAACGAATATCGTGTACATTGTAAGAGATAATAAAGCCTGGCAACTAATTAACGGACGTTATTTTATGCAAGTCCGTGCCCACTATATTACCACTCTGGTATAAATAGTGATTAGGTCCGTCAAAAAAAAAAAAGAAAAAAAAGGACGTTATTTTATTAACTATTTTATTTCATGCATCAGCGCTCTGACCTGCCTCTTATCCTTAGATCGTTCGTATATTTGTTGTTAGGCTTTAAAGACAATTTATTTTATAGTGTGATATTTTACTAAATATTTACTTACTGTACTTAAGTATAAATAAAAAATATAACTATTATATTGCAAAGCAAAACAAGTTTTTATTTTAATTCTGGCGAATTAAACGACTTTCAACTTTGCACTGGATTCAATGATATTATTTCGGAACGTACCCACAGAGGGGCACGAGTCTAACCTGAATCCTGAACGCACACATATACTTGACAAGCTGTAGTGTTTACAAGCTTTTATTTAGCTTGCACTGTATGTATGTTTGTTTTTACAAGCTTTTTGTTTGTGGGTATGTTCGGGCGAAATCTTGCAACTCAATTTTAAAGCACTTGCTGCCATTGGATTTTGCTGAAATTTGGTACACTTATGTAACCGCGATGACAATGCAATATTATGGTACCATGGAGCTGGTCTGATGATGGAGACGGAAGGTGGCCATAGGAATTCCTCTAACACACAACACAACCTAGTCGTGTTTGGGCTCGTTGGATTCAACAATATTTTGGTTACGGTGGAAGCAGAGACGAGCAGCGGGACGCGAAGCGAACCTTTTGCGATGCGCCTTTCGGTCGCCTATGCCAGTCCCTCACAACTTCATACAAAACAAAAAATGTATTAACAGAGATACTTTCTGATGCCAATATATAACCTATTGCCTTGTTATATATTATTTTGTTGATAACAAAACTAAAATAAACTCAACAATACACTTCAAAACTTATTTATGATAAACTTTTGTATTTATGCAAATAAACTTTTTTTTAGTGGCAACACAACGAGAAAATGTCTGCCGACGCTTGGTTATTGTTTGGGTGAATTTCTTTGTTTTGTTCTGTTTATAACTTTTATCCAACAGTTACGTTGCGTTAAGACTACTCCGCCGTATTGTTGTTGAGATATTGTGCCACCTGTTATATAGAGATAGGACTCTTTAGAGATATGTACTATTCGAGAAAGTGACTCTTAAACAGTGTAAAGTGTTTATAAACGATAAAACTATGAGTGCTGTGCAAAAAAGACACCGCATTTGTGAAATTTGTGGTGTAAGGGAAGACCACTGAGCAAGTAATCACTACGTTTTGAAAGACACAAAGTGGATAAACTTTTTTTCGCGAGATTTCCCTTAGATGAATATCGGTAAGTAAACATAACCTAAACCTAATAGTTACCCAGCCCAATCTGGCGATTATTTATATTAGTACAAAGGGCACATGACGTGAAAGGACCACTAGCGTGGGGGCTTTAGAATGCTGAATTGTGCATATAAATTAATATTCTTCAGCTTTCATTCACATTTGGCTTTCTAAAAAGGGGCGGAAAACTATGCCTGCATGGTCAAAGACGACCCTATGTATAAGTGATAAGAATGTGTTTGGATATCCATCTCAATGTTGTTGTGTCCAGTTCATTCTCACTATTGATTTAGATGGTTATGTCATATTAATAGATAAATAAGCACAATATTGTATTTGAAAAAAAAACAATGATTTCAGGTGTAAGGAGTGGTTAAGAGTTGTTGGTAACCAGGATCTTGTACACCTCCCCATTGAAAAACTGCATGACATGAAATATGTTTGCGGAAGACACTTTGCTCGGAAGGACTTCACAAAGACAGGAACACGTCTTAAAAAGCGAGCTATTCCCAAACTTTACCTCACAGCACCTAGCCTTGCTGATGACTGTTTTGCAGAGTTTCCTCTGCATATTTCAATGTGTAGTGAGTATTAATTTAATTATTTTTTAAGCTATTTATGTGTTAGGTATACTATTTTGATATCGGAGAGAATCCTAAAAACACTATTTCTAAAATTTATATTTCAGATCCCATTCCTTCTACATCTACACAGCAAGTAGATAATGCTAATCCTGCACTGGCATCTTCATCACAACAAGGAAATTATGGTAATTAATAAATTATTTTTTTCTTATATGAGTGAGAACCTTCCTTCCATGCTTTCCACATAACTTCCATGCTGGTCTAGGACAGAAATAAAAACATAGAATGTACCAGCTGCTTTTCTTCCGGTCAAGTCGTAAAATCCGACTGAGGGAAAGGGCTGTGTAGTACATCTGTTTTAGGTGAAGAGCTGGCCACTTGTCACTATTCGTGCTACATTTTGGCTTGGGTGCCACCTGAGGCTCTGCTCACCCCGTGCGGGCTATGAGCATGATCTTATGTTAGTATGAATGAGAACTCATTCATAACATAAAATTGATGTAGGTATTTAGTTGTTTATATTATAAAGTTCACGATAAAATTGAAACAATAAAATAGAGTTATTAAAAGTTTTTAATAAGAAAAATATCCTATTGTAAAATACCTATATATTTCAGATCCTGTCCCCTCTACATCTACACAGCAAGTAGATGCCAACCCTACCCTGCAATCTTCAGCTACAATTTCATCACCTAGATCAAAACGAAGAAAGATTTTGGAAGTAGTTGAAACACCGAGTGAGTAACAAAATAATACTTGTATCTCAATGTTAAAACTGGTTCTTACTGCAGCATTTATTACACTTCATAGAGGGTTAGAGTGTGGTTAAAATAAACAATCATAAGTGAAGAAGGCGAAAATATTTGCAATAACGGAAAAGTAATAAAATTTGAATTATCAGAATCCCATGGAGTTGCATTTTACTTGGATAACTATTTATGCTTTAATATTTATTAATGTGACCCTAATTGCTACCCATTTTATATTACAGATACTATTGTACCTTCTAACTCTGTGAGTACAAGACAAGCAGATACTACAAATCTGGCATCCTCAATATGCACACGGACAATTTCCGTAAATGAAGCAAAACAAAGGATAAATTCACAAGCAGTTAAAACACAAGGTGAGAACACAAGAAATGAAATCAGTTCCGACTTGCCCCTGGGGTGCTTATATAAAGGGTTTTGTGAAACAACATAAAATGTTAAGGGTCTATCTAAGCACATGTTGCACATTTAAAGTTTTTGTGTAGTTACTATGCTAACTAACATATAATTAATAATAACTATAGATAAATAAATATTCAACATCAACGGCCCGTTACAGTCCACTGCTGGACTATGAGCCTCCTCCTCCCAAATAAATATTAGAATTTCTCTTTTTTACAGTTGTCAAAATAGATATTAAGTCAATGTTGATGTTTAATGGGTGCGTTCAGAACCAAATATTTTTTTTAAGTCAAAGTCAAAGTTTTTTATTCGAATTAAGATTTTTACAAATCATTTTTCGACGTCAAAGCTATCATGGATGGCACGTTTATTTATGAAATGTTGAATATGTAAATACTCATCTTATTTTAAAGAGCAAATATATAATATTTATGTTTTGTTTAAGTTTATTGAAGTGATAACAATTATTTATTGGTGTATTTATTTTTTATAGCACCTAGAATTGTATTTAAAATATTTTTTTTATTATTATTATATCATTACATAGTCATTATTTTATCATAAAATAATAATAATTATTATCTTTGTTTGAATATTCTAAATTAATAATTACAATTTATTTTTTTAATTTATGAAATGTCGAATATAATAGATACATGTCATTACTCATCTTACTTTAAAGAGCAAATATATAATATTTATGTTTTGTTTAAGTTTATTGAAGTGATAACAATTATTTATTGGTGTATTTATTTTTTATAGCACTAGAAATGTATTTAAAGGAATTTTATAATTATTATTTTATCATAAAATGATAATTGTTATTACCTTTGACTATTCTAAACTAATAATTACAATTTATTTTCAGACCTTGGACCTAGAGAAACTGTACAGAAAATGCTGAAGCTAAAAAATAAAATACGTATGACAAGGACAAGGACATCGAAACTTACCCTGTATTGAGCATACAGGATACTATAGATGCTGTAGAAGAAGAATTGAAAAAGATTTGATCAATGTTGATATGCAACCAGTTGTATATTTAAGTGGGTATCTCGTACACTGCATTTTAAAAAAACATGAATGTGCTGCATGCTCTGAAGCATTATTAACTAAAGATCCTACAGACTCAATCTATGAATATATTAAACTGAGAGAGTGGTGGCAAGATAAAAGGTGCCTAACTTATCCTTCTTTGAATGTGTCACTATGTTCAAGAAAATGTAAATGCGTTTGAAAACAACATAATGACTTCATTGCATTTGATGAACATTCGAGCTTTAACAATCACTGTTTTTATGGCGAACAGTGCTTCATTCGTGAAATGCACTGCACACCACGACAAACTTGTAAACACCATATTGTCACGCTTAGCCCTCATTTTGATTAGACGCCAGTGTGGACGGATAAATAAAATAATATCATTGAATGAAGAAAATATTAAAGACATGGAAAAAAATCACAACAAAAAGGTGTCGATAAAAATATTTTTTAAATTGTTTTTAGTTCAGGTAGTATTTAAGTGTGCGTTACGCCAGCCAGAAAATGTCGAAAATCGTAATCTAAGTGCAATGGATAGTTAAATACAGCTTATGTAATTGGTAAGCAGATTTTTAAAATTGGTAAGCTGATAGTCTTAATTTTTCGATAAAAATGGTTTCGGCTGAAGTAACCTCACCCCAGCCAGATCTTTTTTGTCTAATGGGTATATTGAAATAAAGGTCAATTAGATATCAATTTGAAATAAATGTTAAAACTTAATTTGTGTTTGCTATGATTGCGAAGATATTTAAAATCCTGCTGTGGTAACATTCCTTTGTAACATAATATATGATAATAAAATTGACAAAGTATGTGTGTGGTTTTATTTCACTTATTAGAATAAACTACTTCGACTAAGGGGTAGAATAAAGTGTCGATATCAAGGTCCCTCCCTAGTAGTAATATCGACAAGAAATTGTCGATACTGGTACATCACTAATAAGCTGTCAAGCGTGAGGATGGCTCAAAGAGTATCCGAGTTCATACTATTTTTGATTTCCTTACAGGAAGTTGGGTCTCTGAACCCCCTTATATCCTCTTTGGCCTATGCTATTAGTAGCCAGGTAAAGTTCGCAGCACGCCGTTTAAGATATTCACGCGACACGTCACGTCGTTTACCTCACAAGCAATATATATATATATAGGTATAGGTATAAATATAATGTTTTTACATCACTTTGGATTAATGGCGGAATCGGTGGAGAAACTCGACAATACTTTTATTCAACCCTATTGAAAAGTGAGATATTATACTTGTAGACCTTAGAATTGTTGATAGTTTTTAACATTTTGATTTCTTCGTTATTTAAATTGTGTACGAGTTTATTTTGCAGGAAATCACAGCACAATATCAATCACATAGCGTCGTACTTGTAGTCACCAGGAGCTAATAAACACGTCTCTCACTAGATGCTGTGCATCGTCACATGCCGAATAATAGTGCAAGTTTTACACAACAATAAAAATTGTATTATTAAGCAGAGACGATGCACAGCATCCCTTTAAGGTCTCCTGGTGAGAGACTCATGGGGAAACGTTGAACGGGCTCAACCTCAGGTGACTAAAATTGGCGGGAAATCAGAGTAAGTAAAATCATCTACCAATATTTGCAAGAATGATTGGCCCAAAATGGGCCAACTGCTGGACGAAGTAAGTGGCGCTCTCTCACTAAAGTAGGATTTTTAATTGAACGGAGTAATTTGACATTAGACAGAAAAATAATGTTGCCAGCTCCATAATCTTAGTGATGTTTTCAGTTCAATTCTAACTCAAGTGAGTTGAATCATTCACACTATTAAATATAAAAAATGCTTGTTACCTCAGCCTATAAACATAGACTTCGTCTACATATCATGCAGTTCGCAATAGTTGGAATCCATCAGAATTGGTGAGTTGGTTTTAGTATTACTGGTAAATACAGTCAGGCTTTTTATGTAGGTAGGTAATAAAAGTAATTAGTGTTTTTTTATATTTCTAAGAGATAACTTGCAGCTGCGACACAAACGAATGACTCATCCATACAACTAATTTCCTATTGGATGACGGGAGAAGCGTCTATTTTTTTATTATTATTACTTTCCTATTGTTCGTCATTCGGCTTCTTACCTCCGGTCTGAGTGTTCGAATGTTTCTCTTGCCTTTGCATTTCATCGTTGAACTTTTCGTTAAGTTTTTTGTTAAGTTTTTGGTGAAGTTTTGTTTTGTTTTTGTTATTTCGTTGTTGTTTATAAAACTGTTATGGATCCTGGCCCAGGGACCTAAGTATGTACATTTCAGCACAGGAAATACAATTTTTGTGGAGGGCTGTTGCCTAAACTAAGTTTAAACCTGTGTTATAGGACATTAGTCCTTCCCCCAGGAGTCCACATTACTTAGTGACCATATCACCAGGGAGCCGTTTCATGAAGCTACAAGTTACAAATTACAAGTACAATTTGATGTACATTGCGTAGACAATGAGGTAAAACGATAAGGGCTTCCAGTTTTGGCGAATTGGCTACGCAATGAATATCAAATTGTAACTTGTTACTAGTAAATTGTTGCTTCGTGAAACGTGCCCCAGATGAGTGATTGAATCATATCTTTTTAGCACAACACTATATTTTTTTCTCAAAAAAGCGGCAACCCACCATATGTCAGATTACTCCGTTCAATTAAAAATCCTACTTTAGATGCTGTGCGTCGTCTGCTTAATAATACAAGTTTTATTGTTGTGTAAAACTTGCACTATTTTGCCAGTTTTGGTACGGTAATCAACATCTGGCAAGACTGAGTTATAAGCAATTTCAGCGCGCTCAAACGCCGTTCCGTTTTGATTTCGCTCATGAGCCGTATAATCGCGATTTCTGAATCGGTACGCGAGTAATCGCTGTCAGTACTTTGAGCCGTGAAATCTGATTCGGAATAAACCCCTTGTCAAAACTATTTAGTTCGTTCATTCTTGTCGATCGATCGATCGGCAGCAAGAAGCATAGATAAAAAAAACATCGGCAGGGAGCAAGGACGTTATAATCAGGGAGGGGGGAAAAGCGCGGGAAACGTCGTAGCTGTCGGACGTGATCTTTGGCTTTAAATTTCAAAAATTCGATTTTTCACTAATTAATTAACTAATAGGATTGGTTTTGTGTATTATTTTATGTAAATGATAATAGTGTATATTTATTTGTATGTAATAGTGTGATTTCTGTACAGTAAAATTTGGTAAGTTCTCTTTTCTTTTTTGGCGCCAATGGCAGAGCCCCCTGACCCGGGGGGGTCTGGTAAGGATCCCCCAGATTTTTCCTTAGATGTTGCCCAAGAAGTAACAATTTCTTTAAATAAAGAGTTTTCTAGTATGGATACGGATGGATCGTTGTCACAGTCGTCGCAATCGCTATCTGCTAACAAACGTAAACATGCTTCTGCTGTTCGGATTTGTAAACATTGCAATAAGAGAAGAAGACATCGTAATAAGGATAGTTCCGCAAACGTGCCTAAAGGCCATGAATGTCACTGTGTCGTGGAGTCTGAGCTGATGTTTTCACAGGCTTCTACTTCTCAATATAATACTCCCATACTCCCAGAAGGCAGTGACCTCTCGCAAGGTTACAGCCCTATGCTCCCTCCAAAATCTCAGGTTAAGTTTAGCCAAACAAAAACGAGTAACAAAACATATTCTCAGAGTAATACAACTGCCCTTAGTAGTACTTCAGGGTCTAACGGCAACAAGTTAACAGAGAATGTTAATATAACTGTTAATTCTACTTTTCAGAGGCCTTCTGTGGCCAGACCAACTTATCAGCCCTCTGATGCTGCACCCTATTTAGTGCACATTCAGAAACAAATGTTAACTGCAAACGATGGTGTAACATTACACCCTATTACTTTTGGAAGATTCCTAAAAAGAAATTCAATTAATGGTATTGTGAATGGAAGTTTAAAACGCATCGGTCGAAATAAAATTTCACTGTCATTTTCTAACTATCAAGACGCAAATATGTTTTTGGATAATGAAAACCTTAAAAAAGAAAATTATAAAGTATTTATCCCCACTTTTTCGGTTACTCGAATGGGTATTGTTAGAGGAATCCCAGCTGACTGGTCTGAGGATGAAATTAAGGATAATATCTCTGTCCCAGTAGGCTGTGGTCAGATTTTGAAAGTGCGTAGGTTGAATAAAAAAATAATATCTGAAAGTGGCCCACAACTTAAAGCTACAGAATCAGTTGTTTTGACTTTTGATGGACAGGTATTACCTAAGCGCATTTTTATGTGCTATAGTGCCCTGCCAGTGGATATATACATCTTCCCAACTATTCAGTGTTACAAATG
Organism: Carpatolechia fugitivella; assembly: GCA_951230895.1. Lineage (NCBI taxonomy): Eukaryota > Metazoa > Arthropoda > Insecta > Lepidoptera > Gelechiidae > Carpatolechia > Carpatolechia fugitivella. Next base: position 10,959,334 of record OX579653.1, on the reverse strand, counting down.
CTGTCGTTTTGGCCACGTGCTGGCTGAATGTCGAGCTTCCACACCAAGATGTTACAAGTGTGGACAGGGTCACCGTGGTGATACTTGTTCAGTTGATGATGATAGTGTGGTGTGCTGCTTATGCAATGGGGCGCATTTTGCTACAAATAAAAAATGCTTAGAGTTTATTAGACAAAAAGCTATTAAAGAGTCTATGGCAAAGAGCTGTGTGTCATATGCAGACGCTTCAAAACTTCATCCTCCTATATCCAGAAAGTCCTATGCTGATGCTTTATTAACATCTCAAAATACCACTACTGCTACACCAAGTTCTTTTCATTCGCTGCCTAGACAGGCACCAACTGTATCTTACAAAAAAACTGTCTTTACTAAATCAAGATCTCAACCTAGACTAGATAAAGGATATGATCAGGTCGCACATAATTCTCTTATTCAGGAGTTTAATATTCCTGAACCTTCCAATGGCTGTGCACTTAAAAATAATAACAATGACGACCCTTTAAATATTTCTGTAGCAGAAGTTATAATAACACTAATAAAATCATTATCCCAGTCTAATTTATTAACACCGTCCAACGCTGCCCCTTTGATTGATGCTATCTCTAAAATCTCTAATAATGGACAACTCCGCAAAGATACTACAATGGAATTGTCGGAGCGTGGTGTCGAAAAAAAGTGATTTAATTTATTTGATTAATTTATATAAGCCATTTCTTATTTCGATACAAGAGACATGGCTTAAACCAGGATTCTCCTTTAGGATCCCTGGCTATGCTTGTCTTAGAGAAGATAGATCTGATGGGTATGCAGGTACTGCCTTACTCATCAAACATTCTTTTCCTTTTTCGTATTTCCCCACTTCTCATGTTAATAAAGACTTTTCGTTCATAGCAGCCATAGTTAAAGATATTTGTTTTGTCTCTTTGTATATTCCTCATCCAAGTCCTGCTATATTTAATGAAATTGATAGTATGATTTCTGCTCTCCCTAAGCCCTTTATTATTCTTGGAGATTTTAATGCTCAGCATCCGTCATGGGGCAGTTCTTCACCTAACCATTATGCTTCTTATGTGCTAGATATAGTTGACTCGCATAACATTTGTATTCTTAATACTGGATCTCCAACTCGCCGTACTGGGCCCAACGAGGGTATTAGCGTACCTGATCTATCCATTTGTTCTCCTGCCCTAGCTTCTACGTTAATTTGGGAAACTCTTCCTTCAACCTATGGAAGTGATCACTGGCCTATAGTTATTAAATTCCCTTTCACAACCAGCCCAATACAAAAACGTCCTCCTCGTTTAAAACACAAATTGATAGATGCAGATTGGGACTTATTCAGTAAACGTTTAGAATGTAAAATAGCTTCTCTTCCTGGGGTCAGTAGGGGAACGGAACCACTTTGTGCATCACTTCTGGCCAAGGTCTTGGTGGAAGTGGCGGATGAAGTTTTCCCTATAAAAGGAAAAAGTGCGAATTGTATTCCCTCACCTCCTTGGTGGGACAGTGAGTGTACTGAAGCAGTAAAAAATAGAAAACAAATGGAGTTGGTATATAACGAGTGTGGATCTAATGAAAATTTTTCAATTTTGTCAGATATTATGAAAAAAACGACTAAATTATTTAAAAAGAAAAAGTTTGATAGCTGGAGGAATTTTTGTTTATCGCTGTCTCCCGATGTCCCTCCATCTGTAGTATGGAGGAATATTCGTAGGTTTCGATCTGCATTTCGCGAAACATCCTCAAATATTTTACCGTCTTCTTTGATGAATGGTTTTCTAAATAAACTTGCCCCCCCATCGGTTCCAGAGGACATATTATTGCCCTGTTCACTTCCATCCTTTTTATCAGAAGATCCTGATGGTCTAAATCGCCCTTTCTCTCTTACAGAGCTCAAAGGTGTTTTATCTAATGTAAAGGACTCTGCCCCTGGATTGGATGGGATACCATACTCTTTTGTCGCTCATCTTGGTGAAAATTCTCTTTTATATTTTTTGGACCTTATCAATTCTTTAATGATGTCGGGTAATATCCCTCATGCATGGAAATCTCAGGAAGTTATTCCAATTCTTAAGCCCAACAAAAGTTCAGCAGATGCTTCGTCGTTTAGACCTGTTGCGCTTTCAACTGTTCTAATGAAAATTGCTGAACTCTTGGTTAAAAATAGATTGGAGTGGTTTATTGAGTCCCGTTGTTTATTGAGTAGCTCTCAATATGGATTTAGGCGAGGGAGAAGTACCATAGATAGCCTTAGTATTTTTATAACCGATATTAGGTTAGCATTCTCTTGTAATAAATCTGTAATTTCTGCATTTCTTGATATTAATTCTGCTTATGATAATGTTGTATTAAGCATTTTAAAGGAAAAACTGCTATTGCTGAATGTCCCTACACTTTTGGTTAACTTTGTGATGAATGTGCTTTCTGAGAGGCGTATTCATTTATGTTTACATGACGCTAGTGAAGTAACCAGAGTTGTGTGGAAAGGGCTCCCTCAAGGCTCTGTTCTGAGTCCAATTTTGTACAATATTTATACGTATGATTTGGAATCATCTTTGGGAGATAATGTAAGTGTTCTTCAATATGCTGACGATTTATTATTGTACTATACTCATAGTTCAATTGAAAAGGCGTGTGCCTCTTTGACTGTTTCTCTGAAATGTTTGAAAACTTGGCTCGACAAAAACGGCCTTGACCTGTCACCATCTAAAAGCTCTGTTGTTTTATTTTCTAGAATGAGACTTCCTCCACCGTTTTCGGTTTATTACCATAATAGAGAAATTCCAATTACAGACAAAAAAAAATTTTTAGGTATTATTTTAGACTCAAAATTGACAGGTGTTCCGCATTGTGAATATATCTATGCTAAATGTGAGCGTCTGATTAATATACTAAGGTGCCTCTCTGGCGTATGGTGGGGGGCGCATCCATTCAATATGAGACTTATTTATAATGCACTAATACGAAGCATATTGGACTATGGCACATTTTTACTAGAGCCTGGTAGTGTAGTTGCTTTTAAAAAATTGGATAGCATTCAGTCGAAAGCTCTGAGATTGATAACAGGTGCTATGAAGTCAAGTCCAATCAATGCCATGCAGGTCGAATGTTGCGAGCCTCCCTTGCAACTTCGTCGACAGTACCTTGCTGATAAATTTCTATATCGATCTTTACATCTTTCTCATCACCCTCTTCATTCTAAACTTCGATTACTTTTAGATTACATAAGCTCATCTAGCTATTGGTCTCATAAAACTGTTCCCTGTCTTGTAAAGAGTTTTCGAAAATACTCTTCCATACATGCTCCTATTCATAGTTCACTTTCATTTCCTTTGTTTTGCAGTCCCTTTGAAACTCTCACTTATACTCCTGACATTGCCCTTAATATAGGTCTTGATAAAGGTGATTTAAATAATAACGTATTATTTAATTTTATTAAGGATACAAATTGGAAAAATCACCATAGTATATTTACGGATGCGTCGAAACACTCTCCTACTGGTAACGTGGGCGTAGGTGTATATCATGCACAGTATAAAACCTATCAACAAGTTAAGCTACCTCCAGAATCATCTGTGTTTACTGGAGAGTGTTTTGGACTTTATAAAGCGGTTGAATATATTCGTATTATGAAACTTAGGAAATCGATAATATTTACTGACTCAATGAGTGCCTTACAAGCCCTATCTAAGTATCCATTTAACTGTAAACTTGTTTTTCCCGTTATTATTGATATCCGAATTTTATTATACAAATGTTCTAGAGAGGGGCTTTTGATTTCATTTGCGTGGGTGCCGGGACACAGTGACATTGTCGGTAATGTGAAAGCTGATCATTTAGCTAACGAAGCCATTGTGTGTGGAGACATGTTCCCATATAAAAACTACAACCATGATTTGGCCGCTTTGCCCATGTCATATCTCAGGGACTCTTGGGACCAGATGTGGTTAGAGAGTTCTCAGAGAAAGGGCAGATTTTATTCCATGATTCAGCCTGTAATCACTTCTAAGCCTTGGTTTTTCAAACTTGGGCTTGGCAAGAGATCTACCAGTGTGTTAATTCGAATGAGACTGGGTCATGTTTGCACACCAAAGCATCTTGCTAGGCTCAACATAGTTAACAATGACTTGTGTGAATGTGGTGAGCCTGGTGATATGAATCACATTTTTCTTTCTTGTCCTCTTTTCAGCAATGATTCCATATATAGTGATTTAATTTACCTAAAAGTACCTTTACCCACATCCATCCCTATCCTTCTGTCATATAATAACCACTCTATTTATAAAACCTTATCTTCTTTCATTATTTCTAATAATATCCGTATCTAATTAATTTTATATCTATACCTTCTATTTTCCTTCCTAATAAATTCCTGTTCATTAAACCAATCCTATTCCTTTTCCGAATTCCGTTTTTCCTAATACTTTAAATCGCGTTACGTTTCCTCACTTTGTATGTGGCAATGTGCAAATAGCATTATGCCAAAACGAAAAAAAAAAAAAAAAAATCAGGGAGGGAGGGAGGGACTGACTTCATTCATTCATTCAATTCAACTGACCGAGCGAAACGGAATAGCATTCTCTTCCATCCATCCATTAATATGATAAAATATTGCGTTTTGGTAGCAAGCATCCATCTTTAGATAAATCTTGGTGTGGTAAATCTTATTGATTCGTACGTTTTATATAATTTCTTTCTGTATTGAAACAAGCAACAACGTAAGTAAAACTAATGAAACTATTTTTGTAGTAAGATGGCGTCGAGACTTGTCATTCATGAGTGCCGCTTTATCTTCCTATCTCTTTACAGATGCCGAACATAAAGTTGCAGTCGTCAGACAACGAGATTTTCGATGTCGATGTAGAAATTGCAAAATGCTCCGTTACCATTAAGACTATGTTGGAAGATCTGGGTATGGATGACGATGAAGAGGAAGTAGTGCCCTTACCAAACGTGAATTCGGCGATTCTGAAAAAGGTAATTCAGTGGGCAACGTATCACAAAGACGATCCTCCTCTGCCTGAAGACGATGAGAACAAAGAAAAAAGAACAGATGATATTTCTTCATGGGATGCTGATTTCTTGAAGGTGGACCAAGGCACATTGTTCGAACTTATCTTAGCCGCTAATTATCTTGACATCAAGGGCCTTTTGGATGTGACTTGCAAAACAGTAGCAAATATGATTAAAGGCAAAACACCAGAAGAGATACGTAAAACCTTCAATATAAAAAACGACTTCACTGCTGCTGAGGAGGACCAAGTTCGCAAGGAAAACGAATGGTGTGAAGAGAAGTAATTAGGGCTTGTATAGTACTATTGGGAATAACAAATAGCTCTAAATTGTAATTAATTACTCATTCATAAATAAGTAACTTTATAATAGTATTGCAGTTTTATGATTACTAAACATATTCTACCAACCTTTAAAATTTATTTAATGCAACAAAAACCAATGATTTTGGAAAACTAGTAAACTTAATTTAATTGAAAGATGTCCTCTGCGGAACAAAGGTCTTGTATAACAAGCCTCGGCTTGTGCTGCCTATAATACAACTAGACTAGATACTAACTTAAATCTAATTAATTACTATATATTTGTCAAACTAATATTTAATTTGAAATAGCAAGTATGCTGTTTTGTAATCTTGAAGAAAATATTCCCTCCGGATCACTAGTACTTGTGAGATAGTGCACCTATCCTGAATTTTCTAATTTTGCTTTACAAATTACAAAAAACTATTTGTTGTATGTAATTATTGCAGTTCATTCAGGCACTGTTGTCATATTTCATGAAGCTGTTATATGGCTTTGACTGTTTATTCACTCCTATCTGCAATAGTAGCCAGAACCATTGTGTCAAAACCAAATAAGCTCTTAAAGGGATCATTAATTTAGTTCCATAAGGATCACTTCCCAAAATGGTCTTAAAATTTCTACTTCCCAATATGACAACAGAGGGTATATTTCGACAGATTGCATTTGAAGTGTCAGACCTGCAGTAACTTACAAGTTTTCAGTTTCAGATTACAATCTCACAGAATAGTTACCACTGTGCTATAAACTTTGATGGTATAAATTTATCTACCGTTGCATAATAATTGATTTATTATGAAGTATAATAGCTGCTCTGTTTCATAAATTTGTGAAACCTGTATAACTTATGTTATTTTAACATAATATAAATGGATAGGTTTTCTATGGTGATGTTTAGCTATGTAATAGGAATGTTATGGTTGTTTTGAGTTGTATTTTAATTTCTTGCTGTTGCCAGAATCGGAAGCAATGTGTGTCAGTAAGTAAAACTTTAGTACCTAATTGATTTCTTAAATTTTGTTTGTCTTATTAAACTAAGCAATAGACAATAGTATTTTATTTAATATTAGCCCCCTGCCTGCGTCTTAGCTTGCGTAATCATGTATGTATGTATGGTGGGGGACTTCTGTGAGCGTAGATGGGTGATTTGCTCTATAGTTAAGAACTATTTCACCCTTAATCCCAGTTATATGGTTATCCCTTTCATGATCCTTTGTTGTCCTTGTTACTACCAATCTCGTGTCAGCCCAGTCGTTCCGCGTGCTTGGGTCGGTCCCACTTCCATTGAGAATAACCATTATGGTAATAGTGGCACTAACTTTCCCACAATACCCATACCTATTTCCATCAGTCAATTCTTATCTCAATGGGTATACTGGGACTGTTTTGAGAAAAAAGTGAAGTCCAGAGAGAACCAGCTTAGCGAAAGTGGATTTGTCAGCTTCCAGGCGGCGTATCATTATAAAACGTGCACCAGTTACCTCCAGCGTACCTCTAGCTATTGTGACGGACAGAACAACAAATAGGTAATTGTTTTGGCTTCTCTTTGTCTCACCCTCGCATATTTTTTCTTTTTATGTACAGACATCAGCCTGCTACAATCTTATAGTCCGTGGCCCGCGGCTGCTGTGGATTTTCTCCGTTTCTGAAAATTTTAAGAGGCCGTGTCACGAAGCTACAAATTAATTAACAAGTAGGTAAAATGATAAGGGCAGTTAGTAGGCGAAGGATTGGCAACGCAATGAGTGTCTATTGTAAATTGTTGCTTCGTGAAATGGGGCCCACCCAGGGCCTGAATGCCGAGGGAGATAAACACACATCGTTCCGTGCGTCGCTTTTAGATTTACTAGGTAGCCGTAGGTATAGGGTGGGCCAGAAAGATTTGCGAATTTGAAAAAGTCATAATAAAAAAACTAAATACAATTCACATACAAATTTTTATTTCAATTAAAATAGACATCAGGGAAATTCATTTCTTAAAAATAACATCATCCAGGTGTGCACCATCGCACTGCAAACACTCCTCGAATCTGAATCTTAAATTGGAAAAAACTCGCTCGCACATTGCGCGGGGAATAGCTGCCATTTCTTCACGGATATTGGCCTCTGGTTAATCGTGGCTGGATTATTGACCTTGGGCGTTCTGCAGGCTTCTGATTAACAGTCGAACCAGTAGATTCAAACTTTCTGACCCACGATCGAATCACACTTTCCTTCGGACACTGGTTCAGGTCATGTAATCCAAACTCACGACGAAATAAACGCCGAACAATAGCGCACGAATCGCCATTTTTGTAATAATGTTTAACACAGAATGCACGTTGCGCTCCGGTGAAGTGATCCATCGGCGCAGCCCCCTCATAAGATTCAAACGCAAGAGTGTTTTTAAAATCGTATGCCTTTCTGGCCCACCCTGTGGCCTGTACCTTACTTCGGTGAGGTGTTTGTTATACTGTGGAAATGAGACATTTTACCGCGGTAAAAAGTAGCCTGTTGGGTACCAAACTGTCTCTTTTTCTGGCTGGGTAGTATTTTATTTAATATTAGCGCAAATAATAGCACATTAGGAACCTTCTTATAATACTTGCGTAGCTATAAGACCGCCTACTGTAGGTACACTTTATTTTTTTTTCTGTAAAACTGCTACATAAATACCTACAGTTTTACATACTACTTACTATACTATTTTTGACTGTATTTATTCAATCAATTAATTGTATCTCGGTTTGGGGCGGTGCGTATAAAACTAATTGCTTGGGCTGGAGAGAGCTGTTCTGAAAGTAATGCTAAAGAAACCACGTCGATACCCCACGGTTAGACTATACCTATTTAGATGCTAAAGTCCTCACAGTTAGACAGCCCTCTGTGCTCCAATGCTCCAATCCACTTTAAGAAAGCAAAGAAATAGGTCTGCTGGAAGCTTATTTGATCTAAGGCTGCTGGAAGGCATTTAGTTTGAAATATGCCTTTTGTGCCGTTTTTCTTTGTCTGTAGATATAGGTACTTTGTAATTTTCTTGTGTACAATAAATAATAAAATAAATAAAAAAAGTGTTTTCGGTGGTGGTGTAAGTGTATTCGAAATACGTTGTTATAAAAACATCATGGCATTATATATATACCTACCTACCTACGTCTACGTAGATGACGTGTCTACTAGGTAGCATGAAAAATAAAGTAGACAAAAAGTACTACCAAAATCAACGGCTCATTACGTCCCCACCGAAAGACGGCTCGAGCCTACCCTGAATTAGGGAGATCAGGCCTTAGTCGACCACGTTGACCAAGTGCAGGTTGGTCGACTTCACACCCTTTGAATTTCTTCGCAGTAATGTGGTTTCATCTCGTGTTTTCCTTCACCGTAAGAGCGTCGCGTGCACATGAATTCGAAAACACATTGGTACGTGGTGGGGATCGAACCCGCGCCTCCCGGACGGAAGATAGCGACGCTCTTTAATTATAATACTATATTACAAAAAATACAACCACTTGGCACATCAAGGAAAGTTTTGGTTTCAATACCAGCCACTCGCTCTGCCTGCTACCCGTAAAGTTTATGATAAGACTAAACAATGCTCCGAAATGATTCTTTTATAGTTGGATACGAGTCCGGGATGAAGTAATTGTCAATACAGCCTAAGATTGGGCTGTCGAAGCGTCCGAAGTGCGATCCACAAGATGCCGCACCGAATAGGATGCCCACGATGAAAGCCACGCCTACAAGGATGAACAGGGCGCACTGGGCCTTATTCCGAGACGTCAGCAGGTCTTTGCATATGCAGAAGAAGTCATACACCGACCTGAAATTAAGAAAGACAGGTCTATCCTAAGCCGAGGGTAATAATATAAATGAATAAGAACCTAAGAGAGATAGCATTGCGTAGCCTCTGGAACCTACCTACAACACCTCGTGTTGTCGCACAGTAGTTTATCTGTCCCATCCAGCAGTCTTTGCAGTTGCTGTTGTGCCAGCGAAATAACAGGGCATTTCTTGTGTAGAATGCTGGCTATATCTGATTCAGGATCAGCATCGCAGCTGCATCCTGCATTCTCCCGGTCGACGTTGCACCAGTCGGTGGCTCGCTCGCAACGAGGCGACTCGGGTACATCCACATTGGCAGTTTCATTCCTCGGGCTACCAGGTTCTTCGTGTCTCCTAGCCTTCTTATACGTCTTCCGAGAATATCGGTAAACATTTTGTAGTTGGTAATCGTCCGATGACATAGTAGGTACCAAGATTGTTTTTAACGTTATTATCGAAATATTCCGCTGTAAAATGAATAGCAAGAAATTGACACTTTATCAGAGCAAATATATATTGACAGTAAAAAGGTACTTGGACAAAGATTTGACAAATAATCAAAAAGGAACCCGATATAGTTTCTATTCATTACTTTGCTTTCGTCTAGACACAGACTCTAGAGATTCATCATCACATATTGTTTAGATAAACAAGTTATAAACACAAAAACTTTGGCTGCTGAAAAGAAAAACGCAATAATACAGCCATGCGCCCCCCACCCCTCTCGGTAGGTGGCCGCATACGCGTTTGGTAACAGTGCACCTACGACGTAGGGGCCGCGCAGTCATATAGGAAATGATTGCACCTACGAGGCGGTTTACGCGCACGGCAGTCTAAACACGCTCCTACGTCGTAGTAGGCGTCGTGGCAACGTACGGTGTGTGTGGGACCTATGCTGTGCAGTAAAAGAACCCTTTCAATACGTCTACAAAAATATATGCAACCAACAATATTCACTATCCCACCCAGTTTGGTTAGTTAGGACACTGTAGGCTGAATCAACCGATTGTCCGAAAGAAGATTCCGTGCTTCGGAAGGCACGTTAAGCCGTTCGCTCTAACCACTATCTAGTTACTACAAGAGCCAAGTCAGTGGCCTTTGATGACTCTGTAACACTGACACCAGGGTCTGTGAGGTCGGCTGTCGAGCTTATAAACCACACAATGAGGAATGACTATAATCATAAAGTGGAAATGTCTTAAACTCGTATCTTTGTAAGTAAATAAAGGAATTACAGACGATTTATGATAAAAATATCGAAAGTTAAAGAATGACAAAATATAAAATAAAATGTATTCATCTATTTTTTGCATAAGTATAAATAGCTTAACGACTAATCAACAATTTAATTATAATATAATGGCATGTCAGGAATACAATATCAGTCTCCAAACGAGTGGTGCATTAATTTCTTTGAATATTCGTAGACGACGAAGAGCGTGGCCGTCGCAGGAACGGTTCTCACCAACGTCGGCTTCAAACCGTTGTACAAAGCTAGTATTCCTGAAAATAACGTATAATATGAATGACAGTAAAATTAATATCTAGACTAATAAAATTAATACCTAGAGACTAGCAAGAAAAAGAAACTGGGGTGATGATTCTGAATGTTGGGCCAAATCCTTTATTGAACATAATTTTACGTTACCACCTATTTGAAATAAAATAAAAAAATATTATTTAACGTAGAGGAAAGCGGTCGTTCGCGAGAAATGGCCGTTTAATTCCTAATTCGAAGAAGTCAGCAATTACTAGGAAGCTGTAATCAATTGCTTTACTCTAGGTTCGTGAAGCAAAGCGTTACGTTCACCGTATGTATGACTATATAAAATCGATCGCCGGTAAAATTGGTCGTTGGTGTACAGCGGTTACACAGTACTGACCTTCCTTCCTAATGAGGGTCATGGTGACGTCAATGAAGCTCTGTTTCTTGTTGGAGACCTGCACGCGCGACTTGACGACGTCGGTGGGGTAGATGACGGTCCACAGCACGATGTTATGTTAGATGGTTGGTACTGACCTTCCTTCCTAATGAGGGCCATGGTGACGTCAATGAAGCTCTGTTTCTTGTTGGAGACCTGCACGCGCGACTTGACGACGTCGGTGGGGTAGATGACGGTCCACAGCACGATGTTATGTTAGATGGTTGGTACTGACCTTCCTTCCTAATGAGGGCCATGGTGACGTCAATGAAGCTCTGTTTCTTGTTGGAGACCTGCACGCGCGACTTGACGACGTCGGTGGGGTAGATGACGGTCCACAGCACGATGTTATGTTAGATGGTTGGTACTGACCTTCCTTCCTAATGAGGGCCATGGTGACGTCAATGAAGCTCTGTTTCTTGTTGGAGATCTGCACGCGCGACTTGACGACGTCGGTGGGGTAGATGACGGTCCACAGCACGATGTTATGTTAGATGGTTGGTACTGACCTTCCTTCCTAATGAGGGCCATGGTGACGTCAATGAAGCTCTGTTTCTTGTTGGAGACCTGCACGCGCGACTTGACGACGTCGGTGGGGTAGATGACGGTCCACAGCACGATGTTATGTTAGATGGTTGGTACTGACCTTCCTTCCTAATGAGGGCCATGGTGACGTCAATGAAGCTCTGTTTCTTGTTGGAGATCTGCACGCGCGACTTGACGACGTCGGTGGGGTAGATGACGGTCCACAGCACGATGTTATGTTAGATGGTTGGTACTGACCTTCCTTCCTAATGAGGGCCATGGTGACGTCAATGAAGCTCTGTTTCTTCTTGGAGATCTGCACGCGCGACTTGACGACGTCGGTGGGGTAGATGACGGTCCACAGCACGATGTTATGTTAGATGGTTGGTACTGACCTTCCTTCCTAATGAGGGCCATGGTGACGTCAATGAAGCTCTGTTTCTTGTTGGAGATCTGCACGCGCGACTTGACGACGTCGGTGGGGTAGATGACGGTCCACAGCACGATGTTATGTTAGATGGTTGGTACTGACCTTCCTTCCTAATGAGGGCCATGGTGACGTCAATGAAGCTCTGTTTCTTGTTGGAGATCTGCACGCGCGACTTGACGACGTCGGTGGGGTAGATGACGGTCCACAGCACGATGTTATGTTAGATGGTTGGTACTGACCTTCCTTCCTAATGAGGGCCATGGTGACGTCAATGAAGCTCTGTTTCTTGTTGGAGATCTGCACGCGCGACTTGACGACGTCGGTGGGGTAGATGACGGTCCACAGCACGATGTTATGTTAGATGGTTGGTACTGACCTTCCTTCCTAATGAGGGCCATGGTGACGTCAATGAAGCTCTGTTTCTTGTTGGAGATCTGCACGCGCGACTTGACGACGTCGGTGGGGTAGATGACGGTCCACAGCACGATGTTATGTTAGATGGTTGGTACTGACCTTCCTTCCTAATGAGGGCCATGGTGACGTCAATGAAGCTCTGTTTCTTTTTGGAGATCTGCACGCGCGACTTGACGACGTCGGTGGGGTAGATGACGGTCCACAGCACGATGTTATGTTAGATGGTTGGTACTGACCTTCCTTCCTAATGAGGGCCATGGTGACGTCAATGAAGCTCTGTTTCTTGTTGGAGATCTGCACGCGCGACTTGACGACGTCGGTGGGGTAGATGACGGTCCACAGCACGATGTTATGTTAGATGGTTGGTACTGACCTTCCTTCCTAATGAGGGCCATGGTGACGTCAATGAAGCTCTGTTTCTTGTTGGAGATCTGCACGCGCGACTTGACGACGTCGGTGGGGTAGATGACGGTCCACAGCACGATGTTATGTTAGATGGTTGGTACTGACCTTCCTTCCTAATGAGGGCCATGGTGACGTCAATGAAGCTCTGTTTCTTGTTGGAGATCTGCACGCGCGACTTGACGACGTCGGTGGGGTAGATGACGGTCCACAGCACGATGTTATGTTAGATGGTTGGTACTGACCTTCCTTCCTAATGAGGGCCATGGTGACGTCAATGAAGCTCTGTTTCTTTTTGGAGATCTGCACGCGCGACTTGACGACGTCGGTGGGGTAGATGACGGTCCACAGCACGATGTTATGTTAGATGGTTGGTACTGACCTTCCTTCCTAATGAGGGCCATGGTGACGTCAATGAAGCTCTGTTTCTTCTTGGAGATCTGCACGCGCGACTTGACGACGTCGGTGGGGTAGATGACGGTCCACAGCACGATGTTATGTTAGATGGTTGGTACTGACCTTCCTTCCTAATGAGGGCCATGGTGACGTCAATGAAGCTCTGTTTCTTGTTGGAGATCTGCACGCGCGACTTGACGACGTCGGTGGGGTAGATGACGGTCCACAGCACGATGTTATGTTAGATGGTTGGTACTGACCTTCCTTCCTAATGAGGGCCATGGTGACGTCAATGAAGCTCTGTTTCTTGTTGGAGATCTGCACGCGCGACTTGACGACGTCGGTGGGGTAGATGACGGTCCACAGCACGATGTTATGTTAGATGGTTGGTACTGACCTTCCTTCCTAATGAGGGCCATGGTGACGTCAATGAAGCTCTGTTTCTTGTTGGAGATCTGCACGCGCGACTTGACGACGTCGGTGGGGTAGATGACGGTCCACAGCACGATGTTATGTTAGATGGTTGGTACTGACCTTCCTTCCTAATGAGGGCCATGGTGACGTCAATGAAGCTCTGTTTCTTGTTGGAGACCTGCACGCGCGACTTGACGACGTCGGTGGGGTAGATGACGGTCCACAGCACGATGTTATGTTAGATGGTTGGTACTGACCTTCCTTCCTAATGAGGGCCATGGTGACGTCAATGAAGCTCTGTTTCTTGTTGGAGATCTGCACGCGCGACTTGACGACGTCGGTGGGGTAGATGACGGTCCACAGCACGATGTTATGTTAGATGGTTGGTACTGACCTTCCTTCCTAATGAGGGCCATGGTGACGTCAATGAAGCTCTGTTTCTTGTTGGAGATCTGCACGCGCGACTTGACGACGTCGGTGGGGTAGATGACGGTCCACAGCACGATGTTATGTTAGATGGTTGGTACTGACCTTCCTTCCTAATGAGGGCCATGGTGACGTCAATGAAGCTCTGTTTCTTGTTGGAGATCTGCACGCGCGACTTGACGACGTCGGTGGGGTAGATGACGGTCCACAGCACGATGTTATGTTAGATGGTTGGTACTGACCTTCCTTCCTAATGAGGGCCATGGTGACGTCAATGAAGCTCTGTTTCTTGTTGGAGATCTGCACGCGCGACTTGACGACGTCGGTGGGGTAGATGACGGTCCACAGCACGATGCCTCCCACGGCGCCCGCTATCATGGTCCGCAATAAGCCAATGTCGTCTTTTGACTGTCCCGGCTTTTTCAGGAAATCTCTTGTACCTGAAAAATTTAGTAGAAAAGTCGGTAATCGATTTTAGAACCGATAAGGAGTAATTGTGGTTTTATGTTTTTTTTTTTACAAAAGTTAAGAACAAAGTTCTTTGCTCTTGATTCTTGTGTGGGTCCAGATAGTCGTGATGGGCTAGCTTTGTGTCCAGAACTAGACTATGCGGTACACTTAGTTATAATAGTCTTCGACGAGGTTCTCGCCACTGGCTAAGGGTGATCTTAGTCCATGGCCTGAGTTCCACCTGAAGCTGTAATAATTCCGCGAGGGATATGAGCTGTGGTAGGTACCTATATATCTATTATCACATCACACTAATATTATAAATGTGAAAATATATTTGGATTGGACGCCTTCACGCGTACTCAACTCAACGGATTTGGATGAGAACGGATATAGTTTGTAACCTGGATTAACACATGAGATAGTTTTTACGGGAAAAAGTCTTATTCCCACGGGAAAATCTTACACAGCGCGAGCGTAGTCGCGGGCCGGACAGCTAATATATACTAATCTACTAACTAATATCCAGAGGCGGACGTTTGCGTTCCCATTGAGGGACCACATGGAATTTTAAGCTTTTGAATGTGTCAGCCTTTAGTAAAAGTTCTCAAACAATTGTAAATTCAGCCATTAATTTGTAAAAGTAGCCACTCAAATGTTGCAATCAGTTAAAGGTGGTCCCTCAATCGTGCCTGACAGAAGTCCATATCTCATAATCTGGTTGAAATTTACAACTGCTATAAATTACTACTACTTTTAGTAAAACATTTGTAAAACTGATTAAGAAAAATGACAGAAAAACAACAGGCACTGCTTATTTCTAGCGAAATGTCTTCCAGCAGACCTAGGAAGAGAGAAATCTGGTACAAGAAAGCGGATTTATCATAAGCATTATTTTCTTTCTATATTTTGATTAGATAAGAGATGTAATAGTTAAAAATATTAATAAAAAGTAATATCAACTAACAGTAATTATTTTACTTATCCTAAAAACCCCTTGGTGTGGTCACCTCGACCGTAGTATTTCTTCGCAGGATTTTGATTATTATTTTTACTAAAATGGTGCGTTTTTTGAGACTGTTTAGTAAAGTGATTGTTAGTAAAAAATATTACTAAAGGATGGACTGTAGCATTCGTCTATTTGACTACCAAATGCTACATAAATAGATTTTTTCGTGTGATAAGCGTTTCAATTGACGGACCACCTTTAATCGACTGTAACTTTTGAGTGACTTCTTTTACAAACTAGAGATTGAATTTACAATTGTTCCAGAACTTTTACTAAAGCTAGACCCAAAGGAAAATTCCAAGTTCCATTGCATTCCCTAACCAATGTGAAGTTATGGTGATCGATTGAGGGACCACCTTCCGCATTCTTGTTCTTTTTATTCATTGAACGAGAAGGGCTGATATTTAATAAATTAGTTTTACAAATGTTTTACTAAAAGTAGTCATTTATAGCAGTTGTAAATTTCAACCAGATTATGAGATATGGACTTCAGTCAGGCACGATTGAGGGACCACCTTTAACTGATTGTAACGTTTGAGTGGCTACTTTTACAAATTAATGGCTGAATTTACAATTGTTTGAGAACTTTTACTAAAGGCTGACACATTCAAAAGCTTAAAATTCCATGTGGACCCTCAATGGGAACGCAAACGAGGCGGACCCAGGAAACATTTTGCACTCTAGCCCCTTCTACTGCCACCTTGCATTTGTTACCTACCTTCATATCCTCCGAAAAAGAAGAAGTATCCTGGAACTTCTCTCATCATAGTGGGCATCAGCCCTCTAAACAGCCCTTGCACTCCATAGTCCCTTAATATTTGTTGAGTTAGCTGCAATGGCGTTATTTTTACCTGAAATCAACAAAAAAATGCATTTATTGTAGTAGATTAGAGAAGTAACACAAACATTATCACATGTTAATGATTCCATTTTTTAAATTATACCTCTAAATGATATTTAAAGCATAATAATATCTACACCATATTTTGACTAAAGGGTTTCGTTAAACCCAAGTGCCTTAGTCGCCTATAAGGGTATAACACACGCGCAGTGCGGTAACGGTTACTATTTTACTTGAAAGCAAATAAATAATAATAAATAGGGCGAGCGGTGCCCAGGCGCAGGGCGCGGACCCTGGCAGGGCGCACATTAGTGAATTTGAAAAGGGTGCTGTAATTGAAGCTCGCACCGAGCGCCAGTTACGGTACTCCTGGGGGCCGTTTCACGAAGCTACAAGTTACAAATTACAAGTATAATTTGATGCACATTGCGTAGACATGAAGTAAAACGATAAGGGCTTCCAGTTTTGGCGAATTGGCTACGCAATGAATATCAAATTGTAATTTGTTACTAGTAAATTGTTGCTTCGTGAAACGGGGCCCTGATGGGTGACCAGGGACAAGTAAGAGCACTTTTCGAAAGGGCACTGTAATAAGAGTTCGCACTGGCTAGGCTGAGCGAAAAGAAGGCGTGTTACGGCAATTCCCGCAGGTAAATATATAGGTAGGTTGATCCTTTAAGCCAGGAAACATACGACACAGGTACAATAAAATAAATAAAATCGCGTGTGCATCGCAACAGGTGACGTCAGGTGACTTTGATAACATTTATTGACAAGGAAAAAATAAATTATCCAACTATCTAAGTAAGTAAGTATTAATGTGATTAAGATTGTGTAAAGACACAAAACAAACAAAGGCCTGTTGGTCAATCTGGTAAGAAGTATGTGTGCATGATATAAAAAAATGTAAGTACCAACTTGCATGCATTGCATTTATTAATTCAATGTAGTTTATTCATTTAAATATAGTTATCATACCTCTATGTTCTGTTTAGTACTTATTCAAGGATACTTAATTTTATTAGTTTCACGTTTTATCGTGTCTTTTATTTATGACAAAACAAACATGTGTTCATATTTTTTTGTAATTTTATGACTTTTTATAATTATTATTGAGACCACGAAATTAACTCATAGTCATAAGATAATATTCTCAGCGCAGTTCGAACTCTACCACGTAGGTTAGTACATATTATGTGTTTTCGACTTTAGTAGTGCGTTTATCCCTCGCTACTGTGGACATTTAGTATTTGCGTTTATCCCTCGCTACTGTGGATTTAGTATGTGTGTTTATCGCTCGCTACTGTGGATATTTAGTATGTGCGTTTATAAGGATAAACTCGCTACTGTGGACATTTAGAATGTGCATTTATTTCCGCTACTGTGGACATTTAGTATGTGCGTTTATTCCTCGCTACTGTGGTCATTTAGTATGTGCGTTTATCCCTCGCTACTGTAGACATTTAGTATGTGCGTTTTATCCCTCGCTACTGTAAACATTTAGTATTTGCGTTTATCCCTCGCTACTGTGGATTTAGTATGTGTGTTTATCGCTCGCTACTGTGGATATTTAGTATGTGCGTTTATCCTTCGCTACTGTGGACATTTAGAATGTGCATTTATTTCCGCTACTGTGGACATTTAGTATGTGCGTTTATTCCTCGCTACTGTGGTCATTTAGTATGTGCGTTTATCCCTCGCTACTGTAGACATTTAGTATGTGCGTTTTATCCCTCGCTACTGTAAACATTTAGTATTTGCGTTTATCCCTCGCTACTGTGGATTTAGTATGTGTGTTTATCGCTCGCTACTGTGGATATTTAGTATGTGCGTTTATCCTTCGCTACTGTGGACATTTAGTATGTGCATTTATTTCCGCTACTGTGGACATTTAGTATGTGCGTTTATTCCTCGCTACTGTGGACATTTAGTATGTGCATTTATTTCCGATACTGTGGACATTTAGTATGTGCGTTTATCCCTCGCTACTGTGGATTTAGTATGTGTGTTTATCGCTCGCTACTGTGGATATTTAGTATGTGCGTTTATCCTTCGCTACTGTGGACATTTAGTATGTGCATTTATTTCCGCTACTGTGGACATTTAGTATGTGCGTTTATTCCTCGCTACTGTGGACATTTAGTATGTGCGTTTATACCTCGCTACTGTGGACATTTTGTATGTGCGTTTATCCCTCGCTACTGTGGACATTTTGTGTGGAAACCTGTACATGACTGTGAAAATGTTTACTGTACCCGCGTTGTTTACTAAGGTCTGATAGATAGGGAAGACAGGGGATAAGGCAGATTCAGGGAAGTCTCGAGTAAGAGAAAACTCTTTGTTAGGGACGTGTATTGGCTTCTCATTCTTAGTAATCCTTTCATTAGGTATCACACTTCACACTAACATAATAAATGTGAAAATATATTTGGATGTTTGTTCCACTTTCATGCCAACTACTGAACAGATTTGTATGGAATGGAGATAGTTTGTACCCTGGTTTAACACATAGGACACATACTTTTTACGGGAAAGTTTTATTCCCACGGCATAAATCTTACACAATGTGAGCGAGTCGCGAGTTTAAGAAGAGAAATAGTCGTACCGTTGTTGTGCCGCTCTGGACACTGCACTCTCTCATGGCCTGTAGCTGGCACTTGACCAGCTCGGTCGGGCACAGCGTGAATGTGGAGAAGAAGGCTGCGCAGAGCCCTGCTGTCGCATTCCCCAACGTCGACAGCTGTTCCACTTTCTACAACAATTATTAAAAAAAACATTAGTGCTTATTGTTTTAATCTAACAATAGTAAGTGAAAAAAACAAAAATCGCACTTGTTTTAATTGAGATACCTATATATATATATTATTTTTAAGTATGATGTTATTGAAATATTTTTTATTGTTCTTAGAATTCAATCCAAATAGATCTTGCCTACTACCTGCAGTGTCATATTATTACAATATAGAAATATTTCTACTTGTATGATTTACAGGGTACTTTCCACTTTTTATTATACTCAGGATAGTAAAAAAATTTGTACCAATCGCCCAAGATCTCATTTATCAAAGTAAGTATATTTAATGTTTTATTATATAGTGTGGTGAAGCTTTACATAAACATGACATATCACTGAATAAAAAAAATAGTTTGTTTTGTAATTACCTCAACACCAGATACTGTGCAAACAAATTTCTGGCAGTAGCCATACGCTGCAAACAGAACTGAGTTCTCTGCAACATTAGCTATGATAGCGGGTGTCGTGCCTGCGTACAATCCTCTCACTACTCCATCACTTCTAAGAGTCTTTTTTAGACAATCCCACATGCCTTTGTATAAATGTGGAAATGTTTGCATTTTTACTTTTACAGTGTCGAGTGGCTGGCCAACATAAACTACTGCGATACCACCTACATGAAAAAAAAAGTGTTAAGCAATGAATAGACTTTTTACTCATTTAAGAATTGTATCTTACCTAAGGAGCCTGCAGTGAAGTCTATAAGGCCACTTTTAAAATTTGAAGTTTCTGTAGGCATGTTGAAATCTGCAAATATAAGCAAAGCAAATAAATATCTTATCAATAAAGGAAGACTATTATTATAATATGAAATCAATTTCGTTATCTTAAACGAGGTTTGGGACGTTATCACTTAATGTTTATGAATTAAATGACGCAATTCCAACCCCAGAGTTTAGGTAACCTAAACTATTTTATTAGGACGGAAACATAAATTAAACTATAGAAATTTTTATTAAACATTTCATTAATGTCATCGGAAACCTTCGATAAGCAGGACAGACCTGAACAAACAAGTAATTTAAACGCGAAATACAGATAAGAAGATTGTCATCCTGGGGATTACAAAATAACATAAAAGTTTTTCGTGAATTTGTCATAACTTAGAAAACAATTATAAATACTCACGTTTTCTGTTATAAATTGGTTATAAATGGAAGCTTTAAAATACAAAACAATTAAATCTTTTCCTAAAATTTAATAATTCCGCCATAAAAGCACGCCTGAAATTTGACAGCTGGCTGATTGATAGTAGTGCTGTGAAAAGTGTACGTGTGCAACGAGTGTGCGTGCAACCCGGTGCAACCATGTGCAGGTGAAAACTATTATAATAATCGCTAATAACAATCGATTCTTAGTAGCGTATGATCACAGACGTATAAATAATGTCTGTGCGTATGATACGTTTTAGGGTGTTTGCGCACTCATCCGTATCCGGTCCGTTTTTGATCCGTAAAAAAAACGGACGGTAAATTCACGTCTAGCGTTTGCGCACTCATCCGTATCCGATCCGGTTTTCATTCGTATTTGAGACGATATTGCATGATATTGTCGTAGTGATGTGCCGAGTCGAGCTGACTGACTGAGCTGATCTCGACCATAATGCTATAGAAGCAAGAAGCGTTCAAGGTCAAAGTGTTAACACTTTACCACTGACTGATGAGCAGTTGACTGTACTCGAGTATAGATTTCGGGTACTTATAAAATTCGAATACTAGGTTGATCTTTTTTAATTATATCTACTTATGTAATGTAGATCCCGCAATAAAAGCGCTCAAGATAAAAAAACCGATCCGGAGTGAGAATTTACGGATCGAAAACGAACCGGATACGTATGGGTGCGTAAGCGTCCATACAATTACTAGGATGGCCAAACCGGATCAGAAACGGATAAGAATCGAATGAGAATCGGATACGGATGAGTGCGCAAACGCCCTTACTAAATAAAATATAAGTTAATAATAACTGGGATTTTATGTTAAAAATCAGACAAATAGCGTTGAATTCTCATTTATGAGCATCAGAAGATTTTAGACTCGATTTTTTATAGCTGTCTTCAAAAACGCGACGCTATGAACTGAGTTCACGAAACATGGTTGTTTTTCAGCTTTTCCAGTGGTCTTTTTTGTGTACAAATTACTTTGTTTCAGAATAAACTTTATTTAAATAATAATAATACACATGATCATTTTTTAAAATTAATATATTGTTAAGTTTGATATATGTAAATAACCTAGCTGAGAGCGTCTGAAAGTGATTCTGTACAGTAAAGTTGTTATGGGAATTAAACATGAATTTCGTGTATTTTCAATGATTTAAGTAAGTGCTATCAGTTACTAAATATTTTATATTTAAGGTTAGATAGATTAATATTAATTCTTTGCATGCTTAATTATGAAAAACAGCGTTAAAATTTTGACGTGTCGTTTTTTTGGGCTTCGTGTTCGGCCGCCATGTTTGTCCTTTTATAATTTAGAAAATTCTGAATGATTGTTTTTGTGATTTGTGTTGTATTCTAAAAAATAAAATAATCTTAAAATGTGTCTATAAAATATAGGTCGTTTAATTTTTCAATATCAGTATGTGGGTTGAGTAGTATGCGATGTGTGTAACGATCGCGTCTTTGTTGTCTTGTTCAGGTGTTCAGAATGGTTGTTGGATCAGCGGCTTATCCTGGAAGACAGGTGCTCCACAAGATGCAGCCCATGGGCATGACTCCTCGCGAGCTCTCGGAGTATGACGATCTGGCGACAGCTCTTATTGTGGACCCCTATCTTGGCATCACCACACACAAAATGAATATTCGTTATAGACCTCTAAAAACAAACAAGGAAGAATTGAAAAATATTATTAAAGAATTTATACAAACACAAGATTACAACAAAGCATACAATAAATTAGCCAGTGGTGAATGGATGCCAAGACACTTTAGTAAAAATAAACACCAACAGAGTAAACTGAGAGAACATGTAAGTAAAATTTGTTTCAAATTTATTGTCCATAGTATTAATACTTTTGTATTGTCTTTTAATTTTGTAGTTAGTTTTTGTTATTGCAACCTGGATACCTTATGTTTATATTGTTTATTTTCAGATATATCGCTACTTGAGAGTTTTTGATAAAAAAGCAGGCTTTGTGATTGAGCCATGCTATCGATATTCATTAGAAGGTAGAGTTGGAGCAAAGATTTCCACAACAAAGAAATTCTTCAAGCATGAGAGAATTGATTTTTTGGTGGGTTGCATTGCAGAAATGACGGAAGAAGAAGAGAAACAGCTTCTTCATACTGGAAAGAATGATTTCTCTGTTATGTATAGTTGTAGAAAGAATTGTGCACAATTATGGCTAGGACCTGCAGCTTACATCAATCATGATTGTAGGCCAACTTGTACCTTTGAAGCTACTGATCGCGGTAAAGCCTTTGTGCGTGTGCTAAGAGATATTGATGTAGGAGAAGAGATCACTTGCTTTTATGGAGAAGACTTTTTTGGAAATGGAAATTGCTATTGTGAGTGTGAAACTTGTGAAAGAAGAGGCAAAGGTGCATTTTCTGTAAAAAGTACTGATAACAATGATGAGCAAGGCATGCGATACAGATTTAGAGAAACAGATAACAGGATTAACAGGACAAAGGCTAAGCAAACTCGAAAAACAGTTAATGGTGAAAATCTTGATAAAACTAGATTAATTACTAGACCAGAATCAAACATTGTTTCCCCTCTAAGTATGAAAGAAATGAAACAGAAAGGATTAACTAAGTATGATGCTGAACTTTTGATAGCTCAAGGTTGTATTGCTGATGTAATGGATGATCCAGCTCTAAAAGAATCACAAGGTAGTCGAGAGTCTTCTGCGTCGAGTCGCGGAGGGCGCCTGCGCCGGCGGACGGACAGCTGTCGCGCAGCGGCGGCGGCGGCGCCGACGCGGGGCTCCCAGCGCCGCGTGCTGCCCGCGCGCTGCTGCAGCACCACCAGCTCGAGAAGTAGTCACGACTCCCACATTGGCATAGTACTGAGAAGTCATAAACGTCTTCTTGACAACTCACCTCAAACTAATAACCACAAAACAAGAAGTAATTCTAAAGGACACACTGAGGCTAAGACAGGAAGAAACCTTATTACACCCAAGTCTGAAACTAATTCCCTCATAGATCAGGAACAGGATAAAGAAATTGTTGGAACAGAATCTACACTTGATGTCTCAAAGGAAAAATGTGAAGTAGATTCTTTTGTAGGTGGCAATAAATCAGATTTAGATGCAAATATAAATAATTGTGATTCTAAGGAATCTCTCCAACAGAGAGCAGAATCAAGCACACCAGCAACAGTTACAAGTTCAGATTATTCTTCCAATAAGACAAAAGAACAAAATATTATGAATAATGAAGTTTTAGATAATAAGGCATGTTTGCGAAGTGAGATTTATGATTTTAGAGAAAATGTTAATCCAAGTGAATGTAAGGATGTAAAAATGAACAAAAATAATCATAAAGTAGATGTAGTAAACCGAGGGGAAGAATCAAAAAAGGAAGCAGATTCCGGGCCGCCGTGGTTGGCGGACAATTCGAATAAGAGCGGCGAGTGTCCATGCACGCCGCCGCGGCTGAAGCTGACGCTGCGGGTGAAGCGCAGCCCGGCCGTGGAGGACGTGCCCGAGGACGGCGGCGTGCCCGACCCGCCCGAGTACGAGGTGCTGCGGCTGGAGGGCGTCGACCCCGACACGGCGCGCCGCCTCAAGAAGCGCCGACGCTCCAAGGAGCGCCACCGCAAGCACAGCCCTATCCGTCCCCTGCCTCCTATGAAACGTCTGAGATTAATCTTCGGCAATGAGAGTCGTACCATCGATTTGCCGGCCAGCCTCTCGGCGGACTGACAGCCGCAATCTTTTTACGGTTTTGTTTCCACCGTTATTATTCAATTATTAGTTTAATTGTCACTGATTAGGATTATTTTAACTAGTATTTATTACTGTGACGTGAAGCTCTGTTTTAAGTATTGTGTGATAGGCATCAGATTTTAATTGATGATTCCATGGAATATTTATTAAACATGAATTGAATGCAGATGACTGGTTATTTTACTAGCACAATAACATGTAAGCTATGGAAGTTCTTTAGTAATCCACTAGACAGAGATACATTTAAATTATTAAGAAAAAGGGCTAAAAAAATGGAAAGAGAATGTTATAATAATTATGTGAAATTTTGTGAAGATTCAATTAAAAGAAACCCTAAATATTTTTGGACTTATATCAAATCAATTTTTTCAAATAATGGATTACCACAGACTATGACTTATAAAGGATGTT
Source organism: Carpatolechia fugitivella (assembly GCA_951230895.1). Taxonomy (NCBI): domain Eukaryota; kingdom Metazoa; phylum Arthropoda; class Insecta; order Lepidoptera; family Gelechiidae; genus Carpatolechia; species Carpatolechia fugitivella. The sequence goes on along the minus strand of OX579653.1, from coordinate 10,934,888 downwards.
CAATATCTGATGGCGAGGGCATATGTAATGCTTTTAATGACCATTTTCAATCAGTTTTCGAGCCATCTACTCTTGATTATAACTCCATGGATAAATTGGACATTCCCCATAATGCGCTTTTAGATATTAGTAAGGTAGAGATTACGGAAGAAATGGTCTACAAATATTTAAAATCAATCAATATTAATAAAGGGGCTGGACCTGACGGAATATCACCCTTTTTAATTAAACAATGTAGTAAATCTCTAGCTGTTCCAATATTTCTATTATTTAATAAATCACTTTCTACAGGGTGCATACCAGTTATATGGAAAAGAGCTTTAATCACACCTATACCTAAAGGTCCCGTGAGTAAAGATATTGAAAAATTCCGCCCAATTTCTAAATTATGCCAATTTGCTAAGATACTGGGTGTGATTGTCACAAATCAGTTGTTTGGTGCAGTAAAGCGCATTATTATTCCAAATCAACACGGTTTCATTAAGGGTCGAGGCGTTGACACAAATTTGTTAAATTTTACCGAAGTTATAATTGATGCCATGGACAACAAATATCAAGTGGATGCCGTGTACACCGACTTCGCAAAAGCTTTTGATAAAATTTATCATAATACTTTACTTTTGAAGCTCTGGGAGCTCGGTGTACACGGTGATCTTTTTCGATGGATTACGTCGTACGTGAGGAATCGGAGTCAGGCCGTTGCTGTTGGTGGGTATATGTCTGGTTATGCACAGGTAAGCTCGGGCGTTCCACAAGGTTCACACCTAGGACCTCTTATGTTTATTTTATACATTAATAATATTACTGGCAATATACAGAGTTCTAATGTTTTGCTTTATGCTGACGACACCAAAATTTTCAAAATTATACGTGACAGGCATGATTGCACTTTATTGCAAGAAGATTTAAGGAGGTTTGAATGTTTCTGCCGTGATAATAAACTATTCCTAAATTTCGATAAATGTCATGTTATCACATATTGTAGAAAGCTAAATCCTATTGTCTTTAATTACGAGTTAAACTGCAAGATTTTGTGTAGAGTTAATGAGACTCGCGATCTTGGGGTAATATTAGACTCTAAGTTGACTTTTGTCCCACACATTGACCGGACCTTGAGTAGAGCCTATAAACAACTTGGATTTATCTTACGAGTTGGTAAACCTTTCAGGAGTGTATCAACCTACAAAATACTATTTAATGCTTTTGTAAGAAGTCGTCTGGAGTTTGCCTCTGTAGTTTGGCAACCACTTTACCAGTGCCACGTTGATAGGATTGAAAGGGTCCAGCGAAAATTTGTGAAAGCTCTTGATTTTCGATCTGGCCGCAAGTATGAGAGCTACAGAGTGTCTGCTATTTTTCATAAAATTAACACTTTGAGGCAACGTCGCGATCTCTGTGATGCCACCTTCTTATTTAAAATCATTAATAACTATGTCGATACCCCCTCACTACTACAAAAAATCAATTTCCGTGTGCCTCGCAAAAATGAAAGAAGCTGTCGTAAAAAGAATTTGTTCTTTATCTCTCCAGCCAAGACATGTTATGCCAAGAACAGTTTTGTTAGACGTGCGTGTAGTCTGTACAATGAATTGCTGCATGAATCCAATGCTGATATTTTTTCCTCGTCTATACATACTTTTAAGAAACAGACTCTTGACTGCCTCACTGATTCGGCTTCCTAAATCTTTCGAAAAGTATGTTTTTGTCTTCTATAAAATTTTACATAGTGTTTTGTTTGCTCTTTCTAAAGTATGGTTTTATTCTGTAAAAATTTAACTTTGAAACCTATTTTTATGTATAAATATAGGGGACTGTAGGTTTACATTTATTAACTTGTGTAATTATTTAAGCATTTGACTGTTTGTCTCTAAAATAAATAAAAAAAAAAAAAAAAAAAAAAAAAAGCATGTTCATCCCTTATAAAAATTATAATTTGGATATTAATTGTATGGTAGAAACTAATTTTTCTGAGTAACTCTTCCAGCATTCAAGGAGCTCCACTATGCATTTGCACCATCATCATTTAATTTTTTGTCATTTGACCTTGAACGCTAGCGCCACCTATAAAAATCATAACTCCGTGAAAACACAAAATATTAGAAATCATAGGTTTAGTCAGGCATTATCCCTCGTCGAGAATCTCGAATGAAACACTGGGCATTGTTTGATGATTAGCTTTTGTATTGAATATTAACATTTTCGAGATTTTGTTATATTCGAGCTTCTGGCAATCTGAAGAATTTTGTGATAAAAAAGGTATAAATACTTAGATATTTCTCACGGAACATCCAGGTAAGGTGAACTGTTAAAAAAAACCTTCCACGGTTCACCCTATCGGTCTGAGGTGAACTGTGGGGGAAAGAAGATGATTTAGCTTAGGGAACCCAAAGAGGGAATTCGGCGTGCTGGGAAAGGTTTTCTCGCGCATTGTTCTGCTATGTCTCACAGCCACAGAATAACGTTTCGGACGGTTGGTTCCACTGAAAGTATTAGTAGTCACAGTTACTAGTTTTAGTTACTTTTTTAGAATTTTTTAAGTTGTTCAGGTCGATAATTCTCAAAATTTTAGTAAAACGTTCATAACTCGAAAACTACAAAAAATCGCAGAACATACATGGGGGTGTTTCGGATGCTCGCAAGGGCTGTTCTATCTCAGGACTTCCGCTTGACACTATTTTTTGGGACACCCTGTATAAGTTAAAAATAATTTTTAAATACAAGCTTTTAAAACCGTTCTTCTCCATAGAAGGCGTACACTTGTAGTGAACGGGCCATCTTGCTTCGACGTCGAAAAATGATTTTGTTAAATCTTACTTCGAATAAAGACACTTTTATCTTTATCTTTAACTGCTGAGGAGTACTGAGACTGAGTGTTATATTTATTTATTTAGGCAGATTACCCTGAATGCATGGTTTCATGTCCATCTAACAACCTTTGAGGAGTTTCCTTGTGAGGAAACAATCCTGACTGCAACTTCAGTTCGTGATAAAGATGATTTGGCTATCAAAATTGAACGACACTTGCGCGAAAGGATTTGTTTTTCGAGAAAGAATCATAACGATATTTAGGGTTCCTCGGAATAGTAGTCACTTCGTCGTCTGTTTGTTAAGATCCCGAAGTCAAAAATCCAAAGAGAAAAATAATCTTATGACAGACAGACGGAAAACGAAGTGGTCCTGTTTTCGGTTTGAAGTACGGAACCCTACTTATCATCATGATAATTTTTCACGCAAAATCAAATCATTTTGCGCAAATGTCCCGGAAGCGCCTATATCCGATAGTAGCGGTCTGCCCACGGCTACGCTCACTTTGTGAAATATTTTTCCCGTGGGAATAAAACTTTCCCCGTAAAAAGTAACCTGTGTTAATCCCAGGTACAAATTATCTCCATTCCAAATTTCATTCAAATTCGTCTAGTAGTTTAGCCGTGAAAGCGGAACAAACATCCAAACATACTTTCACATTTTATAATATTAGTGTGATGTGATCGTATACCCAGCCGACGCACACAGGGGTATTTGAACCAAAAAGTCGATCAAAATTATTTACGTGGTTATTTATCTTTATTTGTACTTTATATGAATGAGTATATATAAAACTAAACATAGGGAGCTTAAACATGAAAAATTTCGTATTAGTCGCACTAAGCATTACAAAAAAACGGGATTTTTAAATTTTTTGCTTATTTTTTTTTATTATTAGCTGTTTATTATTACAAGCCGCCCACGGCTTCGCTCCCGTTGACCTTTTTTTGTGGATTTTTTTTTTAATACCCTCCTGACAATAACAAACACAACAAAAAAAGAATTATACAATTTAGTGTAGTCGTTCCTAATATTATGCGCGCACATACATTTCGATGATTCATTTTTATTTATTTACCTTAGATATATATATAGGTATAGATTTAATCATAATCTGATGAAGCATCCCATACTTCTTCATCTGCAAACTCATCAAGGCTGTCAGCTCCTTCTTGCAAATTTATTATCTTGATCACACTATTGTCATCTGCATTCCAGGCTAGCAGCATTTTTATTGTTTCAGGCTTAAATAGTTTTGATTTCTTAGAAGGTTTTGACCTGATAGAGCCCAAAAATGGATCAGATGTTAACAATAATCTGTTTATTACATCCATATTGCACTGACCATGAGAAAAAATCCTTGAGTACCTTTCTCTATACTGTTGGAAATGTTTGTTGCGTGCTTCTGCTGCATCTTCAGATAAAGCTCCTATAGGTAAAAGTGCAAGTTGGATGACTACAGGTCCATGAATTAATATTTTGTGGACTGTGGATGACATAGGATGCCATGAGTATAGCTGGACGTAGAGTTTGGCTGTGTCTCGGCAATACACAGCAAATTTGTCCACGTCAATCTTGTGGCCTATTCGCCCTAATTCAGGGTAGGCTCGAGCCTCTCGGTGGGGACGTAGCTGTTGATGACTAATCTTGTGTTCACTGGTAATTAGTTCATTCTATCTGTTTTTAAATAAGAAAATTTATGAATAAATTGTGCCGTCTGGTCGGTTGGAAATGTAGCTCTATTTATAATTTGATTCTCCACTAAATCCAATTTTGTTGCAAAATATTTTCCTTTACAATCCGTCATCGTGCGATATAATGTCTCTCGGGTCACAATTTTCAAACCAGACGGCCCTATTATAAAAAAACCTAACATTAATACAAGTGATCGCAAAAATATGTTTGTCTTGTCAAAATCTTATTGACCTTTTGTAGGTAATTAATTAGTTTTGGCACTTTTTGGCATTTGCTTTTCAACTTGTCTGATAATATACTCACAAGACTGTAAAATGTAGAAGAAATGACAATTGGGAAAGGCCTGGATACATAACGAAATGCTTTATAAACATAATTATCATCGTAAAAATTTGCTTATTAGAAGGTAGCTAGAAAACAATTACGTAAATAATTACTGGTAAGAAAATAAAATAAAAATGGGGTATTGTATAAGGGCTACATACATGCTTCTTCTACATTCATGTTAGTGAACTCACCCAAAAAAATGTAATGACGGATCTAAGTGATGTAATAACATCCTATGGAAATAAATTATTTTGACTTTGACTTTGACTTTGACTTCTTCAATATCAATAATTTAAATTTTCACAGTGTAACTTTTCAGATACCAAACAATTTTAAATGTAACAGTTTTATTTTCGTGTTTACTATACAGTAATTACGTGCGATTTGTGATGTGCTCAAAACACGACAAATTTTACGGTGCGGAGGGTTCCTTAATAATTTAAACTGATGGTACGTTGTTCCTTAGTCTCTTATCGTATACCAGGCAACAATAGCAACTTGGAATTCTATACTTTTTATTTTCGACTTTTGACGAGTTTTTAGTTCAAATACCCGTCTGTGCGACGACCCTCTCTAGCAAAGAGTAAAGTTATTATACCAGTGGGAACTCTCTACTAAAAAGTCGTTGGTTGGTGGTACCCTCCCCGCCAAAGGAGAAGGATGCAGATTTCGTATCTCATTCCTAATGGGCCCCGTAAACGGTTTGATTCAAACACGTAAAGTTTGGTTTGACTCAAACCATTTTGATCGTTTACAAAGGTGGTTTGAACGGTTTGTCAAACATTTACGTGTTTGAAGCATGTTTGATGCAATTTCATATTTGACGTCATCGTATTGAGAGCAATCCTGTAATGATGACGTCTTTTGTAATTATTAGTTTTTAATAAATAAATAAATTTTGTTGTGTTTGACGCGTCAGAAGTGTAATTACGACAGCGTACAGAATCAGACTGCGCAGAGCCGTTTGACAAACCGTTCAAACCGTTTGATCAAACACGTAAGGTTTGAGTCAAACCGTTTGACCGTTTACGGGGCCCATTATGGATAACGAGCTTAGAAACGTGCCTATAGCCACCGGGGCCCTTTTTGTATTTGAGGCGCTACATTACGTTTTCAGTTCATAAATAACCACTCTAGAGGTCAGGGTTTGTGCATATTATTTATTATAGGTACTTACTAGTACGAGTATTATTATATTGCTTTGCTCACGCTTCTCTGCATATTCACCTAAGTATAGTAAGTATTGGGCCGAAAAGTTCTAGCTTGTTTGTTCCCTTTATTCCTAGATGCCCTCTTCAGGACTGCCCCCTCTCAGTCGCTGAAAGGGGCATAATATTCCCAGATGCCCCTTCGGGATTGTCCCCTTCTGTTCATTTCGAGGTGATGATGGTGAAAAAATCTGTGATGAAATAATTCATTCAAGGGTTGCCTGGAAGAAATTGCTATGTAGTAATGATGGCCGCGTAACTGTACACTTTTTCCTGTTTGTTTTTTGTGTATGATCCTGTGTGTACAAGTATTCATTCATTCATCCTGTAGGTACCTATACAAATAGGTACACGACTCATTTTTATACCCCGTTATCATAATACATTTCTTTATTTCAATTAACGTAATAAAAGTATACATGACATACAACAATAACATCTGCAAGTCAATGGTTGAATAAGAACAGGTGGTGACGAGAAAATCTTGAAGGGGGCATCTGGGAACAGAGGGGACATCTGGGAATGTTAAGCTCTCTTCTGCAACTAATGGCTGGTTTACACGTATTAAGTTCTCAAGTTGTTAACTAAATTTTTAGTGACTTAATGCGTGTAAACAACGAATTTAGAAGTAAGTTGCAAGTTATAGCGTGCAAGTAAACAAGTAGATTAGAACTTTTTCTATTTTTCGAGTAAGTTGGTGGGCGTGGCCAGTCACTTGACACGTTTGTTGGACAGGCACAATTTAGTTAAATGCGAAGTGCGAGTGTTTTATGTTTGTTTTATTGAAATATTTTTATATATATTTATTTATTATACTTATTTCGCTGTTGATCGTCCATCTTGGGCTAACTAAAGAGCTTAACTACTAAAATGACGTGTAAACACTTACTTAAAATTAAGTCGCTTAAAATTTAGTAACTACTTGACAACTTAATACGTGTAAACCAGCCATAAGAGGGGATAATGCTGAAGGGGGCATCTGGGAATAAAGGGTGCATGTATACGGCATTTACGCGAGTGAGAAAGCAAGCTACAGCCACATTCAAGCTCAGCAGAGCTCAACAACGTGTTCCTTAGTACAATGCATTGGCCAACTTAAGATTCGTGATCAGAAAGAATCAGGTTAATGTAACTAATAGCGACCTATTTTATCAGCTTGAGATGGTAATAAATTCTAAAAAAATATCCCTTTGTTAATGTCACGGTCAGAGTGAGAAAGAAAATTTATTTAATTTAATTACACTTCCCCCTACCTTTATTTAATCCAGTACCAATGGTACCAAATTATGAAATAAAATATTCTCAAGCTTGTTAAATCTGAAATTCAAGTAATAATTCCCTAAAAAATAAATATTGCTGTTTGGCTGGTAGAATATTTACTATTTTTATGACTTTTTTTTAATAATTATTACAAATTCCATATTTCAAATTTACAAATATTTGCCAAATTAATAACAATGGTTTTTAGTAGTGAGTAATTTTATTAAGAATTAATATGCATAAAGACATGTTTTAAGCCCAGTTACAGTTAATTTTAGCGGAGCTCCACATTGGGCCACAAAGTATATATTGCTTTAGTGACCATACCTGAAAATAGAAAATAAAAGTTTTAGTTTTGTTGATCTTAACAAAATCTCCATATGTTATAATTTCGGTAAAAAAGACAAGTTTTCTTTTTTTCAGTCTTTTTATATCTAAAAAGTTGATTTCCAAATTGGTAAAATTTTATTTGCAATATATAATAGGCATATATTTTTTCAAACCAGCTTCCTTTAAATCCCAAGAAAACAAGTGAAACCCTGTAGAGCCACAGATTGCTGTTAAATAACTAATTTACCTGTTTTGAAACACACTCTTAAATAATTTTATTACTAACGTTTAATATTTATTTTTTTGTTGGACTTACTTTTGGAACTCCCATTCTCTATTGTCTAATGGACAAACTTGCCGAGTCTTGAGCCAACGTGAGATGCAATGGAAGTGGAATGCATGCTGCAAAAAAAGAGGGTAAGTAGGTATCTTGTTTTGCATATCAAACAACATTTTATAACTATCCAATTAAACAACAACTAGATTTTCTTTTTTCTAATCAACATATTAATTTATAATACCTAAATATATTTTTCTTCTACTTGTTGATGATGATACTACAACTACTATATACTAGGTACTTATAGATTTTTTAAGCTTGGGGTAGGTTGTCATAAATGCTTTTTAAGGGCAGGATAAATTATCTTATAGTCGGGCCACTTTATGAAGCGACTTTTGAAGTTTCATGTACTTACCAAAGAACGATAACCTTGTACCCGCGTACAAACAAAAAACAAGAAACATTGCACTTTTAAAGCATACTTCTTAGATATAATCAAAGAACATTAAATTTTACACTACTTCTATGATAAATTACAGCTGCTATCTGAGCGCAACAATTTAAAAAAGCTATAACAAAAATATTTGGCCGACGCGTAAAAGTTTCGTCGGCCGTAATATTTTTTTTTTCGTTCCTAGTGTTGTCACTAACAGTACCAGCCTGATAGCAGTTATAATGTGAGTATGCTCAAGAGTTACTTTTGAGTATTATCTATACTCACTCATACAGTAAGTTGTAATAATTATTATAGATAAATATAATTTGGTTTTAGTTTTTTCAATTTAATATATTATTATGACACGGATCATTTTATTATTAACTTAATGGTTTCTATACTATTTACAGTTGGTTAGGATATACTATATGTATGAAAATAAATTTATGCTTTAAATCGTACTTTAGTACAACAATAGATAATTTTTAATAAAATTTTTAGTTGTTATTAAGTAAATAGCGTAGTAAGACAGCCAATACCAATTCTTGCGAGTACTATAGTACAGTTACTAAGCGAGAAAGTGCCTTAAGGATATGTAGTTGGAAATTTTATCAATTATCTATTATTCAAAATGTGATTGACGTTACCACTTTTGTTCCTTATCTACCACATTAGGTACATGTTTTTCAATAATTGCAATTCTGTTATCTATCATGTATTATATATATAATCTGTACATTGATAGTATCAAATAAATAAATTTATTCTGTGAAGTATTATGTTGATTATTTCCAATAACAAAATAACGTCAAGTAACCGGTTGAAATATAAAATTTAACAAAGTTCTAAATAATTTTTTTTCTTAACTAATTACGAAAATAATAATTTTCAAATAGATAGGCATCTTCGTAAGAAAACATAAGAAATGGAAAGGTCTGACTGAAATACTAGATACTAGGCAAAGTCAATTATTACACTACGAGACATCACTATTTACGTCACAATGACATCCTTCAAAAGTCGCTTCATAAAGTGGCCCAACTTTAGGCTTTAGGCAACTACTTACAATCTTCCTAAAGTTACCATTTAATTAAACATTATTAGCTACTCATTTATTTTTATTTCATTTTGATAGGCTTTCCTAATGTTAACTAGCCTTAAGAGATGAGCAAGGCTGTCAATTTTATGTATCTACCTATCTATGTAAATTGAAAGTAAATAAAATACTTAGACAAATTTGAATAGGTAGTACATACATTGCAAACACCCCAAGCCACTGTACACTCCTCACTAGTAGCTGATGCCTGGTTGGCCTGGCACTCTATACAGAGATCCATAATGTGGTTTCGGCAAATAGCACAGTTGTCTACCACGATATCTGTTAAAACAAAACACATTTTGGTATAACGTTTTTAGGTTAGATCAGTCATTTATAGACAACTTATTATTAAAATTCAACATACCCCAGGCCCAAAGCGCAACAGCATTCCACTGAAAATAAAGTTTGGAATATAAACAAAAACCAATTTATCGAAACAGTTTACAACGGTACAATGATGATGCACAAACAGTCGAGTTACCTTTTTTACTTCAAATCTCTTTTTGTCTCCTTTGCCACTGCTAGACGACGCCATTTCAATTTCTTCTTCATCGACATCCATAGCAGAAGCCATTATTTTCAAATTACCTTAGTTTTTCAATCTAAAATTAATAAAAACTGCACTAAACACAATTTATTTGACTGTAGGAAAGAAAGGATTTTTTTGACAGTGACAGTCGTGACTGACAGTTCGCTTCGCATTCAGTTTTTATTTTGCGCCAATGTAGTTACTATAAAAAAGAAAAAATGTACGAGATACAACTGGGCAACCAGGTGCAACCTGTTCTTTTAACATTTCGATAGCGTTTTAATCACGTATCGCAACCGAAACAAGTGTTGTTTTTTTCGATACAGGTTCGAATCGATAAGGTTTTAGTGTGTAGTTTTGTAACGTACGATAATAGTGGTGTAGTGAATGAAAATGAGTAAATAATAAAAATAAGGGGTGGCATGGCATCACAGACTACCTAGAGAAACTAACGTTTGGGCACAGACAGAAGTTAGAGTGGCACAGGCACACCTTTCCTTTCATTCCGCAATCTTTTTGAGTTTACTAAAACAAAATGGTACCTACTCAAAGAAACCCATGTTGAAAAATGAGAAATAAATAATATAGCGTAGGCCAGCTAGGCCATCTTCGCAGGTTTATGATTTTTTTTTTGTGCCTAGACCTAGAGAGGTTATTAATAAAATAGGTATCATACTTATGTATCATCTTCAAGTTGTCTGTCTGTTGTGATATGATAGATTTTAATGATGATCAGTATGACACCCAAGGACCGGACACACATTACTTTTTACCGTGGGAAAATGACATTCCCACTGTTTAACACCTTACCTTACCCGTCTGTTGTCTTGTCATCGCTCAAACGTGGGTATCACTCTCCGCCTTCATAGACGGCACGTTGTTAATGAAAATTAGTGCTGCCAATTAGGTATTCTTCGCACAGCAGCGCCCTCATTTTCTGTCTCGACTTTTGTGTCGCACTGTAGATACGCTTCTAAAGTCGTAAATAATGTGTCATATCACTGGTGCTTTAAGTTTTTAAATATGTATGGGATGAAAGAAATGGGCAATTTTCCCAACCAATTTAAAAAAAAAAGTTCATAAATCTTCGATAGATGGCGTTGACGATTCGTGGATCCGAAGAAATCTGGCGAGTCACCCAGGGCCATAAAAGGATTTATAAAAAGAATCCACGAAGTACACCTGGCGCCATCTATCGTCTTAATTAGAACTATTATTTTTATTTTTTAAAGGGCTGTCAGAAATTCCCCCATACTTTTTTTAAAAGAAATACTACGAATCAACACTTACATTTTTACCCAGAGCAAATGCTACTGTGAAACTCGTCACATCACTGTGCAGTGTGCATGTGCATGATGTGACACGCTTTTTTACTTGGCTTCAGAACAAAGAGGTTCTCTTCTCTTCGTCGTCTCGTAACGTGTTTTTTATATAAAATAGCTGTAAAAATAAAAATAATAGTTCTAATTAAGACGATAGATGGCGCCAGGTGTACTTCGTGGATTCTTTTTTTTTAATCCTTTTATTTCCCTGGGTGACTCACCGGATTTCGTCGGATCTAAGAACCGTCTAAGCCATCTATCGTAGATTTATGAACTATATTTTTTAATTGGCTGTCACTTTTTACAAATGCGCGTTAACAAGGATGTTTGTTATGAATTCATGTCGATTCATGGATTCAAGTCGGTCTTATGCAGATAATGTTCGAAAAGTACTAGAAAAACTTCTAGTTACTGTATCGGACCATGAGAACATCGCTGATAGCAGCCTGTGCACCCATGTCAAAATATTTGTGTATTTTTTTTACTGAATACTGGAATCTATCAAATAGGACCAAACTCCGCGTGATAAGTATGAATACGGGATGGTTAAACACAGTCGATGTTGTAGAATTTCCGAAGTTACCTAGCACATCGACGCTCACCACCTTGACCGAGCACAAAGAGACTTCGACATCTGCAGGACAGAAGAAAATAGATTTTGCAGATTCCAGCAAACGCACAAAGTGGATAAAACTAGCTAGTTAGCTTTTATTTCTTATTGTTTTTTTTATTATTAGAGTTATCGATAATTGATCAGTCTGCTATTCAGTTTATGATGAACACTTGAAATAACAGGTATTAAAAAAGGTTTTATTGTTAGATGTGGCACAACACTAAAATGTTTAGCGTCGGGGTATAAAATTGATAAAAACAAATTCAAGGGATATACTAATGTGAATAGATGCTGAAAGATTATACCATGAGTATTCCTGTACTAATTGACGAGCTGTTTCTATGGCATATATATCACAAAGTGTTGATTCACGGATCTGAAGTCATAGAACACGCGATGCTGCCTATAAGAGAACTGTCTGAAGAAGCGAAGAATCATCTAATAAAAATATCAAATTATTCAGATTGAATCATGCCATAAAAATGACACGCGTAACAACAAATACTGATCTGTTGAATAGGTTGTTGTTAAACTCTGATCCACTGGTTACTGGTCTCAGAAAATTACCATGTAAACAGAAATCTGTATTATCACAAGCATTTCTGAATTTAATGGAAAAGTAAAGCTTTCTAAATCATTATTTATATTTCTACTCATTAGTTTATCTTACAATTTTAACCTTTCATTTGAATAGTAGCTACAACCCTATTTTACACATATTATTTACATAAAACTAAATATCACTCAAAAAATAATTTAATTTAAAACTATAGAATAGAAAAAAAACTAAAAAAAACTAAAACTAAACTATAGAATTTCATGGGATGTAGTAGAAATAAAAAAGTATTTTACACTCAAAATAATTGTTTAGCATGTATCGATATAATTTCGACCGCCTTAGTTAGGCCGTTGAACCACAGTGCATTGTGCTCGGCATTTCATTTCATTTCGGAAAAATATCGAACCTAGCAATAAAGCTCCAAAAACAGATTACATTAAAAATCAAAATTACATGTTTAAGTTTCCCTTGTACCACACTATATTTTTATTATACCATGAGACTTGGAGGAAATAGGACTCCGAGCCATGAGACCACTGCATGCGACTTCGGCGACTTAGAGTCGACTTTTAAGTACGCCATTTAACATTTCTAAGAACAATCTCAGCTTAGTTTTTGTCTCTGAACGCCGCCCTAAAACTTAAAAAAAAAGTTTCATCTCATCAAGCACGAAATCATTACTTTTTAGATAATCTAGTGATCGTGATCTGACCTGTAATGTACCAAACGGGGACAGACTCATAAAAATATTTTTCTTGATAGTATCTCCAACGGTATTCGAACCCAGAACCTCCCCGGAACAAGAGCCAACTAAATTATGTAGTGAATAGGAAAGAAATGGCGTTCTAAATGTTTCACCTAATTCAGGTACTACAAGATTGGAAATAAGTACTAGATTTTATGCTACGTGATGATTTTTTAATTCAAACTCTTCAAAATCTTCAGTTCTATCTTTACTAGTTTTGTAGGCATTTTTCCAAATTTCATAGAAGCAGACGGTGGCTTGAAACCTGTAGCATACGAGGAGAGGCACGGAGACGTGTGTGATGAGCGTCCACGCCCATACGCCGAAGAACTCCATCTGAGGAACATGGGAAACCGGTAACGCTAGAAACAAACCATACAAACCGTAATAATAAGCATGTGCATAGTTACAAAGATGTGGAATGTGAACTGAACAAACGCCAGAATGTTACCTTGTTCTAAGAAACGAAAAAAAAAGTAGGTTTAATTACAAAAAAGTCGAATATTACTTGTTGCGGATGAAATTCCGCTCTGGCGTTCTTTACGCGGTTCAGCAGCCAGAGTGCGAAGTTGCCGACCAGCAGGAAGGTGACCAGCTGCCGGCCCGGGCGCCGCTGCCCGCCGGCGCAGCGCCGCGACCATGCGTCCAGCACCAGCAGCGTCTGACACGAACTCTGCACCACCGCGCACAGTGGAGATATTATCCTGCGAGATCAAATACATAGGGTGTAAGGAAGTCTACACAAACTTAGGAGTGCACTCAACTCATCGTTTATATTTTACGAGAGTGCTTACAGTTTTTTTCCTGTTATAATAGTTTATATCAATATAAAATTACCACTTATGTACACAGCATGACTTATAGGAAAATATAAAAGATTAAAATACAAGCCGCAATATATATATAGGTAGTGCAGCATTTCTGCCTGCATTATTTTCAAACTTTTTTGATTAAATTATTTTTTCTTTTGGCCGGTTTCGCTCTTCTTTTTGGACTTTTCTTTTCAATTTAAATTTTGAATTTTTGTTTTGTCAATTGGGTTTTTTCTTGTCAGGTGAATATTTGGAAGATTCAGATTTTCATGGGTATTTTTTCTCGTGAGCCCTAGTGAAGGCTGTTTATATTGAGGTGAATTCTGATTCCCGTGTACTGAATCCAGGGTTTCGGGGTTTGACGACGCGAAGGCATTAGGGGAATTTTTGACCTGCTTCAGGAATTTCTTCATCAGCCGGTCTGGAAACCTTAGATGACGCCGCAGACTCCTGGTTCTTGTTGTCGCCGCAGACTTGAAAACGCTTCCGACCGTAAACCCGTTTCGACGCTGCAGACTGGGAACCCCCGTTGACGCTGAGGGTCGAAACCTGAGTTGACGCAGGAGACAGAAGACCCCTGTAGACGCTGTGGGCCGAAGTCCCTAATTGTCCAGCTGAGTGGAGCCTGTTTTCGACACCCTTTTCTATACACTCCGGGACGATAACCCAACCCTTTTTGTACTTTTTTTATTCGCCTTGTATTCTATCGGTTACCCTAAATTTCGGCTCTAAAATCCTTTTTCTAAATTCTAAAATTGGGACCTAAAGCATCCCATCTTTCTTTCGGATTTTTAATTTTGGCTATCGATTCCCTAAAGGTACTCCGCGAAGTACCTTAACCTTCCAACATATTCTCCCACACTACACACCCCTCCCAACCAGAAAGACTACTTCGTTGGAGTCCCTTTGGCCACACACACCTTTCTTTCGGGCTGTTTATTGAAAACTGGGCCACCTATATGGTTACCTTTTTTAAAAAAAATATTGTTCTCATTCTTTTAATATTAAATTGTTTCGGCTAAATTTTAAAACCTTTTTTGTTTACTAAATCTAACGTTTACGTTTTTTACTACAGTAGGTAGTGTGATATAAGTACCGAGCAGAGTTTAGCTACGGCGTCGTAGCATATTTAGTTGTAGGCAGCCACGAAGTGGTGAGGATGAAGGGAAGGATATGGATATAGATAATATTAACGTGTTGATTTTAAAAATATATTTTTTTTCTTATTTATTTATATCATTAATTTTTATTTTATAAGA
Organism: Carpatolechia fugitivella; assembly: GCA_951230895.1. Taxonomy (NCBI): domain Eukaryota; kingdom Metazoa; phylum Arthropoda; class Insecta; order Lepidoptera; family Gelechiidae; genus Carpatolechia; species Carpatolechia fugitivella. The sequence goes on along the minus strand of OX579653.1, from coordinate 10,919,609 downwards.
GGACATAATAATATCCGCCCCACTTCGTAGCCGCCGCCAGCTACAACTACATTTGCTACGCCGCCGTAGGCAGCTACGAAGCGGTGGTGCGGACAATGTTCTTGTCGATAAACGAACTACAGTTTTTGGTCGTGAATGAAGTTGGAACTGCAACTTCGGAGCGTATTTTAAACACAGATCACGATTCACGATACATCTAGCACCCAAACACATTTAGGTACGTTTCGTGTGCTGTAGCAGATTTCAGGATATGATATTATAAGGTGGGTGGTAAGTAAACAACAGTCAATAAACAAAAAAATGAAGTCGAGTAGTTGTTTACGAGAAAATAGAATAAAAAATAACATTTTGGCAAGGGATGTCATGAAGGGTAATTTGTTTTTGGTTAGTAAACATATATATATATATATATATAATCCATTCCACGGTAAAAGGCCCGACGGTCTTACCAGATTCCGTGGGCACGAGGACGTTGCCTTATTTGGGACGCCACTTGCGTATGTACGTATGCGGCGTCACATTTAAGGGGTACCCAGCAGGCGGCCGGAGCAGCGGCCGAGTCCGCAGCAGGCCTTAACGTGCCAAGTACGCTAATCTGGAGTCTGCGTATGATTTCGTCCCAGTGGCTTTCGAAACCGCGGGTACGTGGGGCTCCGACGCGAAGGAGCTGGTGCGCAACGTGGGTCAGCGCTTGAGGGACCAGGGGTCAGATCCCCGCGCGGGCTTTTTCCTCGCTCAGAGGATCTCTCTTGCTGTGCAGAGAGGAAACGCTGCCAGTGTTGTGGGCACATTTGGGCGGGGGGCCTTGCTGGGCGGACTTTTTGTTTAGTTTTAAGTAGTTTTAAGTTGACTTGAATTTTATAATTTGTAATTTGTATTATTATATATTTTGTGACATTATTAATAAATTATATATATATAAAAAAAATCGATTCCATCCATCCATTCCATTTTCGTTTCCATTTTTACGTGAGTGTTTCCGTTTTAAATAAATAAATTATAATATATATAATGGTCGAAAACCTATGAAACTGCTAAAACATGCCTACCTAAACAAGCTAACGTACATAAGAAAATATAATATTACAACGAGTCGTAATACTTGATATAGTTTGCATGGCAGCAGTGGAAAGATTCCAAGAGAAGTTCAGAGTCGGTTTGGCGCGATCCTTACCTAGTCGCTCTTCGTCCTTCAGGATACTGCTGTATAACGAATCCAGCGCCAATGATCTGGAACAGGTAGTAGAGGTACACTCCGCACTGCGTGAACAGCAGCAAGGCGTGCTCCAGCGGCATGCTCGTCAGGCGGCGGCGCACCGTCAGCCGCCGCATGCGCTGGATGCAGGCGGCCGACCCCACCGTCATCAGGATGAACAAAATCGTCTCCCAGATGTTTATCTGGAATAATAGTCGTTTAAGAAAAACAACAAGTAGACTTTGAACAGCGTTTCGAGGAGCGTTTTTACAATAATCATAATAACTTGTAACACTACGAATCGAAACGCACCCCAATTTTGGTTTTTGAACGCATCCTACAGGAACTCCTGCGCCCTCTGTAGTAAACATAAATACTCGGGCGCAGTCTACGATCGTGACGTTTCAGTTGTCATTCGCCAGCGCACGGGAAAGACGCGGTTCCTTGCCCTCGAAATTTGCCGCGCTTACGTTTTCTATTTGATTTAATGTCAACTTGTTTTGTGCCAGTGATTTAAGAAATAAACCTACGCTCTGGATTAACAAGGACTTTACATTCAGCATCCCAAGCTCCCATACACACTTAAATTTTAATCGTTGTTAATAGTATTAAATATGATATTAAACTACAAAGTTATAGACTACTTCATTTACGTTACATTCGTAAGACGAATATGAGTCTGAGAATTTATTATTAAACGTAGTCGATTGCTACTGGAAAGCGATTTATACCTGGGCTGATTGATAACTGGCCGAAACGACGAACTTAAAAAAATGATACGCAAAAAAAAAATATTACATTATATTTTGGCATCTTTTTGAAAATAGAACGCCAAATTTGAATTTAATCGAACTGGTGGAATTTGTTTGATAGGACGTAGAACTTTCTCTGTCGTAAATTTTCTTAACAATGGAAAGAAACGAAATTCGTGCGGTGATAAAGTTTTACGTTTTAAAACAGAAAACAGCAACCCAGATTAAAACCAAGCTAGACAGTGTTTTAGGTAATTCTGCTCCTGCATTGAGTACAATTCACACCTGGGTAACTGATTTTAAACGTGGAAGACAGAGCTGCAAAGACGCCCACAGGTCTGGCCATCCAAATGAAGTCACGAATCCGGACATGATCAAAAAAATTCACAAAGTTGTATTGAATGATCGGCGCTTGAAGTTGCGAGAGATAGCAGAGATGGTGAGCATTTCATCTGAACGCGTTTTTAATATTTTGCACCAACATTTGGGAATGAAAAAGCTTTGCGCGCGATGGGTGCCGCGTTTGCTCACTGTTGACCAAAAGCAACGTCGAGTGGACGATTCATCGGAGTGTTTGGCGCTGTTTAACTGAGATCCTAACGAGTTTTCGCGGCGTTATGTAACAGTCGATGAAACCTGGATACATCATTATACTCCCGAGACAAAAGAACAATCTAAGCAGTGGACTGAGAGCGGAAGACCTGCGCCGAAGAAAGCAAAAACGGTTTTGTCGGCCGGCAAAGTGATGGCGACTGTTTTTTGGGATGCTCGAGGGATTATTTTAGTGGATTATCTGCAAAAAGGAAAAACAATAAATGGAGAGTACTACGCAAGCTTGCTGCAAAAAATAAGTGAAGAAATCCAGAAAAAACGACCACATTTGGCCAAGAAAAAAGTTTTGTTCCACCATGACAACGCACCTGCACACACGTCAATGGTTGCAGTCGCCAAACTCCATGAATTGCGGTTCGAATTGCTACCGCATCCATCCTATTCCCCGGATCTGGCCCTCTGTGACTTCCACTTATTCCCAAACCTGAAGAAATGGTTAGGTGGCCAGAGATTTTCATCAAATGAAGAAGTCATTGTTGCCGTGGACGAGTATTTTGAGGGGTTGGAGAAAACATTTTATCAAACTGGTGTAACGGCATTGGAGAAGCGCTGGACTAAATGCATCGAGGTAGAAGGAAACTACGTTGAGAAATAAATTTATTTTAAATAGATTTTTAAAGTTTTTCTTTGTCGTTTCGGAAACTTATCAATCAGCCCTCGTATAGGTAGAATAAACGCTACGATTTCTCAGAATCTTTAATTCATGTGATTCAGGCTGGCTGGACAATTCTTCCAAATGAGCCGCGTTTAAGTAGGTCAATACATAATTTTAGGTGACGGCTAATCACGCTTATTTCAGTTTATGTGACGCTAGAGAACCCGAGATAATCGAACGCAAACGTGTCCAGCCAGCTTGAAAACCGCTTTTCGCATGGTCTCTCAATTTCCGAACAGAAGGGATTCTAACTATTTCTTGCTTATTAATACTGCGTCACCTAAAATTGTGACAGGCATCCAGTTTGAATTTTTGAGATACGTATAGCCATTTAGCTAAAAAACAACGAAAAGCGTGGCCAGCCAGCCTGAATTTACGTATTAAACTTCTGGCTGGCCACGCTTTTCGTTGTTTTTTAGCTAAATGGCTATACGTATCTCAAAAATTCAAACTGGATGCCTGTCACAATTTTAGGTGACGCAGTATTAATAAGCAAGAAATAGTTAGAATCCCTTCTGTTCGGAGATTGAGAGACCATGCGAAAAGCGGTTTTCAAGCTGGCTAGACACGTTTGCGTACGATTATCTCGGGTTCTCTAGCGTCACATAAACTGAAATAAGTGTGATTAGCCGTCACCTAAAATTGTGTATTGACCTACTTAAACCCGGCTCATTTGGAAGAATTGTCCAGCCAGCCTGGGTCACATTTTTATTCCGTTACACAATAACTCTATGAAAAACAAATACAAATGTTATTTCTTGTTACTCTCTATTATTTAATTTCATAGTACCTTTAATGAACCTACTGCTTCGTATAAAGCTTTGTACAATAAAATAAACTTCATTGCTTTTAGCTTGCGTTGAGCTTCAATGAAGATAAATATTCCAGTTTCTCCCACGCCACGGTGCGTAGGCGGGATATACGAGGAGGGAACAAAAAGTAGTGAGAATGAAATAGAATATAATGACTATTGATAACTTAATAATTTATTTTTCTACATAGTCTCCGAGTCTCTCTACACACCGAGTCCAGCGCTTTTCCAAGGCTTCAATCCCTTTGAAAAAAAGTTTTGTCTTAGTCCTGCAAAAAGCTCTCCACGGCATCCATCACCTCGTTATCGTCTTCGTACCTGTTTCCCCTTAAGTATTCTTTCAATTTGGGGAACAGATAAAAATCGCTAGGCGCCAGATCTGGTGAATAAGGGGGGTGGTCAACCAATTCGAAGCCAGCTTGCTGAATGGCAGCCATCGCAACTGCCGACCTGTGCGCGGGTGCGTTGTCGTGATGAAACAGCACGCCTCTTCGAAGTTTCCCTCTCCTTTTCTCTTTGATGGCATTCCTCAACTTGGGAATTAAAGCTGCATAATATTGGCCTGTAATAGTGGTTCCACGCTCCAGGTAATCAATCAACAATATCCCTTCTGAGTCCCAAAATATTGAGGCCATAACCTTGCCAGCCGATGCCACGGCACGAAACTTCTTCGGGGTCGGTGATGATGGCCGTTTCCTTTGCGAAGATTGCTGTTTTGTCTCAGGATCAAAATGATGGACCCATGTTTCGTCCATTGTTACGAAACGAGACAAAAAGTTCTCAGAATCTTCTTGAAACTTGTCCAACATTATCTTCGAAATGTCAAGTCGATTTTGTTTCTGACTGTCGGTTAACATTCTCGGCACCCATCTTGCGGAAACTTTTCTCATATTTAAAGATTGTTTCAATATGGATTGAATACTTCCATATGAAATGCCCGTTTCTTGAATTAAGTATCGGATGGTAACTCTTCGATCGCTCAATACAATTTTCTCGACTTTCGCAATATTTTCTTGGGTGACTGACGTCGATGGACGGCCGCAACGATGTTCGTCTTCCGTGCTCGTTCTCCCTACTCGAAATTGAGAAGCCCACCTTGCGACAGTAGAATACGGCGAAGCAGACTCTCCTAATGTTGCCTTTAAATCGCAATGAATCTCTTGAGTCGTTAACTTTTTTAAACAGAGGTATTTAATAACGGCTCGCACTTCGTTTTTCTCCATTTTCGAGAACACATTCCGACACGAAGCAAACAAATGACTACATTCAGAAAAAAACAAAAGAGAATTGAAGATTTTTTTTCCTTTATTAATATTACAAATATGTATCAGAGCTATACCTGCCAGTATTTTTTTTTTCTTACCAAGGAGTATGTCGTTCTCACTACTTTTTGATCCCTCCTCGTAGGTCAGGCAGAAGGGGTCATCTGCATTTACTACTATTTGTATAAAATATATAAAAAACCTTAAGAAAGTAATAAATCCCGTCCAAAATGCTTCTTAAATGTATCAATAGAGACCTCGAAAATTTGGAATACTTACTAAGAGGTAAAGTATATACCTATATTGTTTATTTCCTATAATTATTATGTATTACCTGTAATAAGGCAAGTTCCACATGCTTTTGTTTTTGGAACAGTCCATTAAACAGCATCAGACTGACGATGGTGGCAGCTAGCACTGCCACTCCCATGAACAACCCCTTGTGAGCGCTCCCACAGTCCACCGAGAAATGGTTGTGCGACCTGACTCGGGCGTTGGAACAGCATTGTTTATCTTTGAGCGCTGAGCTTATTGTGTCCTTCACTGGTCTCTGAAATTAAAACAATCTTTTGTTTTATCAGTCAAGAATTCCAATTCATTTTGATGGTATTGTTGAGTGTAAATAAATTAAGTCTGTCTTCTCCAACTACCTACGTGAAGTAAAAATAGGATGGAGTTTTCTACATAAATAATGTAATAAGCTGTGTCTGATAATATCATATTACTTATATAATGTTCTTTTCTCACTCGAATAGTATTCGATTTTGCATAACGTTACCGTGTGCATAGAAATGGTTCTCTATTACTCGTAGAAGGATAACATCTAACGGCCGAAAAGGAAATTGTCTGAAGGAGTAATTTTTTATACTTAATTTTTTTATTGAAAAAGTGAACTTAGTGTAGATTTTCGAAATATTTTTTTGACGTGTTCAACATGGACTTGTATGTTCAGTCCTGAAAATATTTGACACGAATATAATCGTACCTTATATAGTAAACAGAAAATAATATGTATTTACCGATCCAGGAACGGTGCAAATGTCGTTCCAGATGACGGCGATGATGACTGAGCACAGCAAACTGTACTCGACTCCACACGGCCTCAAATAAGGGTTGACTGTCCTTATTAAAGGCGTAATCATATCAGACACGTTGCAACTCCAGGTTCTATTCTCTACCGTAGTGTTTATCACGATTAGATTCGTTAAGTTTAGGACGCTATTCTGGTGCTGTTCTACAAATGTAACGTTGTCTACTTCATCGGTGATGATAAGTTTAGCGGGACCGCTAATGTTAGCGTATCGAAGAAGCGCAGGGCGGTCGTAGGCCACTGCAATGATGTCATCTCTCGTCTCTTGGATGACGACGTTCAACCATTCACACACATTTGTGGCGATCAGGTGCATGAGCCCAAATCTGTCGAGAACTACTCCTCGCATTGGGTCTAATATCTAAAAAAAAAACAGAGTATCAGTTGGCACCTCGATTGGGGTTTACACTATGAACTGACTACAACACTCACTTTATGAGAGTCGTAAATAAATTATGGATGTAGTGTAGATAGTATAGCGTGCTAACTTAGTTGTTGGTAAGGTATCCTTTGCAATAAACCAAATATTAAAGCAAACTGCCTAAGCGCCAAATTACCAATTTTGATAAAAAATAACTACTTTTGAGCGGTTAGCTTTCAGAATGGAGTGTGCATAAAACATAACAGGGCGTGATCCTTCCATTAGGCCGGGCCATTTGCACGTGGATATATCACATTACGGATTCAAGCAGCATGTATTTAATGCAATGATGGAGCATCATTGGTAGCGTTATGGTTACTTGTATCGTAATGGAGTATAGTGATTCGATTTGGGTTATGATCCGGTACAGTGGACAACATTTCAAGCTATACATTTTTGTTGTAAACTAGATGTAATAGTAATTACCATCGCGCAAGATAATCCGGTGAATACTAAACAAATATTCTAGACGAGGATCAGAGAAAACTTCTAAAGTAATTAGTTTTAATCAAATCTGAACCTTCTCTTCGAGATAGTGCCAAATTTATAATAAATTAAGGTATATATATATAAATAATATACAGGAGCGAGGGTTCTGCATTATACGGTTCCGGGTATACATATGAACATTGTTTTTAACTAAAAGGGGAGTTATAAGTTTTACAATAGGTATTTGTTATAAAATTACAACCGAGAAAATATTGTTATAGTGTTTTTCCACCTGTATACGACGGTTTCCAATTAAAAGTAAAATATACTTTTGAACCATGAAATCACACCCAATATTACATTAAATTACACAAGCAGTACATTTACAATATTTACAATAAAATTTCCAAATGATTACAAAAAATGTTGTATTGAACTAGTTTAGATTAAGGCTCCATTACCAGACTAATTTGATGGTATCATTATTATTGCAGCGTCACCGAAATTAGTAAGCTAAATGGATTAGTTTTGAATCGAAATGACAAACGAGTGAAACAAGTAAAATAAAAGCTTTTACTAAATGCTTACATCAGTGTAGGAAAATATGAAGACAGTCTGCGCGACCATGAAGAGTATCCTCAGCAGCGGCTTGGCGGCGACGATGGCGAGCTGGCAGTCTCCCGACAGGTCGAAGTAGCCCCCGAACTGCAGACAGGAGTAGATGATGGAGCCCACACTGAACCCAGCCACGCCCATGTGCAGGTAGAAACTGCCGTAACGAGTACGTTTTACGTTTTCTGGAAATTATAAATGAATAACCAAAAAATTCAAAAGAGTGGAGAAAAGTGCGCATATTGTCATGCACGTGATAAATAAATAATAATTTATCAATACTTGTCTTTGTAAACTAAACGAATGTTATTCAATGTTGCTTTAGGATTAATCATACCTGTCTTTGTAAATTCAATAAATTAATCATAGCTGTCTTTGTAAATTTAACTTAATGTAATTAATTCGTTTCATATCTAAATAATGTATTTACTCAAAATATGTACTTTAAAATATCATTATAAATATTCCAATTACCTTGTAACGTTTTAAATTGTATACCATTTGATAAATTGTATAACTTCCATCTAGGTAATAAGCTTTTGATCATAATGTAAATCTTGCTCTGGATTGGTCCAATATGGCCCAATGTTATCACAATAGACATAGTAGGGGAAAAGGGTATTTAAAACGATGTAATCGGGCTGACAGGGATCTTTTAAGTTCTGGAGGTCGAGCCGATAACACGTAAGTTAAGTACCTTTTACTGTTATATTATTTGCTATTGTTTTGTTAATTTTATTTTATGTGTAATGAGTAATAATAAGTAATGTACTGTAATGTAGATTTGAATTAATATTTCTGGATAGATTTAGGTATTTGCACAATTAAGTTCTTATATTATACTAAATAATGAATATTTTATTACCTATTATACTATAATATGTTATTTAAAATTATATTTAATGGTTATGATATAATTAACCCTGTAAAGTTTTGTCAAAGCTGATTTTACATGTTTCCTTATTTTTTCCTTATTTTTGTTTGTTGATTTTCCTATACCCACAATTTTTAAATACATAGTTTTGCTGATTTAAAGGAAGGTACTCATAACAAACCTTAGTATTAAATGAACATTTGATAATTTCTATTTTTTACAAAACAAAATTCTAACACACGCGAGACGCATAGCACGTAAAAGATTTGATTACAAGAAAACAGCGAATTAAAATATTTTTCTTCCTCGCATTTTTTTGTGTAAACAGTTACAAAAGAAAATAAAAATTGTGGAAAAATAGTTGCTAGCCGAATAGTAAAATAAAATACCTGAATACACACCGTCTTTGTCCTTTTTAGCCATTCGAAGGTGATAGAACGTGTATGCCAGGAACAACATACTGACAATGTACAAATACATGTTGAATATCTGTAAAGAAATTAATTCAACATTTTATGACCTGTTTTAAATACCTACACAAATAATAATTATAGTATAGTACTTACTAGCTTTCCGCCCGCGGTTTCACCCGCGTTACATGTTCCTCCCTACCCTACATCTAACCTACACCTACTTTACACCTACCCTACACCTACCACACACCTACCCTACACCTACCACACACCTACCACACACCTACCCTATACCTACTCTACACCTACCCATCACCTATCCTACACCTACCCTACACCTACCCTACACCTACCCTACACCTACCCTACACCTACCCATCACCTACCCTACACCTCCCTACACCTACCTTACACCTACCCTTCACCTACCCTACACCTACCCTACACCTACCCTACACCTACCACACACCTGCCCTAAACCTACCCTAAACCTACCCTACACCTACCCTATACCTACTACCCTACACCTGCTCTACACTTGCCCTACACCTGTGTCATCAAGTGCCTAAATACAAAGTTTCAGGGTGTCATCCTCGATAATGACGAACTTCCATACAAACTTTCATTCCCTATTTCAACCACTCCAAGCCTTTTTATCGCGAAAGGTATGTCCTTTGTCCTTTGGCCTATGTCCTTTCCCAAGCTCTGGTCTATCTCTGTACTAAATTTCATCAAAATCGGTTTATTGGTTTAGGCGTGAAAGCGTAACAGACAGACACACACACACACACACACAGACAGACAGACAGAGTTACTTTGGCATTTATAATATTAGTAAGGATAAGGATTTATCTAGAAATGCTCATGAGAATGACTGAACTGCTTTGGCATCATTTTTTATAAATATATTTGTTTTACTTGTCCGAAAAATTATGGAAAAACTGAATGGTTTTTTTTCTGCGGAAATTTTGTAGAAAATCTGCGGAAAGTTAGTACGATGCTCCTGAAACGTGTCCATATCCGCTAAGTAGTTTTAGACTTTTACGACGGAAAGTAATCAAAGGTAAAAGTATATTTGAAAAAACTTACATCTGATGTCATACTTGTGTAGAGTTCGTTTTGAATCGTGCTTGTAATTGGCAAAGCTGCTCCCAGCACTATCAACAGTTTCGCGTAAAACGCTGATAAAACCACAGTCATAGATTCACTGAAACAAAATGATACATCGTACCAATTACCAAACTAACCTCAAATAGGAGAGCTACATAATTAAAATTATCGAATATCTAAAATAATTGCTAAATTGATGGCATGGCATTTTGCTGATTCTATGTGGCTTTCGTGTTCGATTTTCCGGGTATTTGCTAAACATGCTATTTGTAGGATTCCCAATAAGCTTTTTGTCAGAAGTCAGAACTAACAGGCTCTCGCCTGAATTGTTTTTTAATATAGCTGTTATTTTTAAATCTAGAGTTAGAAAAGCAGGGACCTGCCACTACCACTTCTAAAAACGAATGTCACGTCAGTCAGTACATAACAGAGACAATCATCATCATCGTGTGCGTTGTAAAGTCAATAGGATGATAAGACATGTTTTTTGTTTTAAAAAAAAGTGACCCTGAGGAAACATTTTTCTAATGATTGATATCCTATTTCTTTATTCCCCTGTGTTGTGCAGCTCTTACAAGGGCTGCTATTTATGTATCCGGAACTGGCCACTTACATAAACAATATTTAAAAAGAAATTATAAAATTTAAAAATAGAACTCTTTGGCTGTAAAATAAAGTTTGTTTCATTCATCTGTCAATTGTTTTTACATTGTGACGCCATTTTTAAAATTCATTGTCTATCATCACCATGGATTTGACTCGTGAAAATTTTCGTGCTATGATTTATTACGACTTTCGGCGTGGATTAACTCAAAAACAGTGCATGGATCAACTTTTGTCGACTTTTGGGGAGGAAGCCCCATCGAAAACCACTGTGTATCACTGGTTCAGTGAGTTTAATCGTGGTCGTCGTATGCTTGCGGACGATTTTAAAGAAGGTCGCCCTAAATCGGCTGTTGTACCACAAAATACTGATGCTGTGCGCGAACTAATAATGCAAGACCGTCATATCGCGAGATAGAGGCATTGCTGGGCATTAGTATGACGAGTATTTATCTGGGGGCACGGCAGTGCCCCCGCCAAGTCGAGCAAAAAAGCGGCACGGCCGTACCATACTTTTCTCGAAGCAGTTCAGGCCATTTTCGACCCCCCTATAACTTCGTTGTGGATAAAACTAGAAGCCTGAGTTTTCAGTAACCAAGCAGGCATTGTATAAATACGGTATATTTCAAATTTCAATCAATTTGAACCAGTAGTTTATGAATTATAACTAGTCAAAGTTTCTTAATTTTGTCACTCACTGACTGACTGACCGATCATCAAAACTCTAAGGCACTTCTAGCAGACATAGAAGCTTCAAATTTAGAATGGAATTAGTGTTTAGTGTATAAACCAAGGAAAAACTAAAACATTTTGCAATTTCGGCCCAGTTTTCTAGATACATCATTTGCTAGATAACTTTGTAATCCCATATAAATCTTGGGGCATTATATAGGATTACAAAGTTACATTTGCAGTAAATGAATCAGTGTACCTGTATAATGGAATATAATTGAATAAGAGGTGCAGGGTAGGTGTAGGGTAGGTGTAGGGTAGGTGTTGGATAGGTGTTGGATAGGTGTAGGGTAGGTATAGGGTAGGTATAGGGTAGGTGTAGGTTAGGTGTAGGTTAGGTGTAGGGTCGGTGGAGCGTAGGTGTGCATTTTTACATTGTGTTTTCATGCGATCTACAAAAAGAAATGAGATGCCATCAAAAACATAACTTGTAAAAAAACCAAGTCTCGCACGCAACTTAGTCTACCGTAAAAAGTTGTGAGATCCATGTAATACCAAGTCGGTTAATTTATTCAGTCCCTACTTAAGAGTCCTTCTGTCTTAAGTTATTACGTAATTAGCTCACCTAACAACATCTTATAGTGACCAGATCAATATTAAAAATCTCTTATGTTTTAAATAAATACATAGATTGACTTGGCAATCGCACTAAACAATCAAATTTAATATAATAATGTATTAATTGTGAGATACATTATGTTTTCATGCGATAAATACATAGATTGACTTGGCAATCGCACTAAACAATCAAATTTAATATAATATTACTTGTGAGATACATTTTGTTTTCATGCGATTGCCAGGTCAATCTATGTATTTATTTAAAACATAAGAGATTTTTAATATTGATCTGGTCACTATAAGATGTTGTTAGGTGAGCTAATTACGTAATAACTTAAGACAGAAGGACTCTTAAGTAGGGACTGAATAAATTAACCGACTTGGTATTACATGGATCTCACAACTTTTTACGGTAGACTAAGTTGCGTGCGAGACTTGGTTTTTTTACAAGTTATGTTTTTGATGGCATAAAATATTACACGAACATTTGGCTGTAAAAAAAAATTTGTTCTCGTTGGATCCCGCACAACTTAACAGTTGAACAAAAACAGGCTCGTGTTGATTGGTGCAAAAAAATGATAGAAAAATACAAATGTGGTACATCAAAAGCTGTTCATAATATCTACACAGGAGACGAATCTTGGATATATGCGTATGATCCCGAAACTAAACAGCAGTCAACGGTTTGGGTGTTCCAAAATGAGCCAAACGCAACAACGGAGTATTTAAATAGTCAAATGATAGAATTGACGGGTCATCCGCCGTACAGTCCCGACTTGGCACCCAATGACTTTTATTTATTCCCAAGCGTGAAGAACAAATTACGTGGACACCGATTTTCGACCCGGGAAGAAGCCGTTGATGCTTTCAAAATGCACGTTTTGGAGATACCCGATACAGAATGGAAAAAATGCTACGAAAGTTGGTTTCAACGTATGAAAAAATGCATCGATCATCACGGGGAATATTTTGAAAAGCAATAAAAGTATATTTGGTTATAGATGTTTGTTATTTTTTGTTATTCCGGATACATAAATAGCAGCCCTCGTTTATGGGTACGGTTACTGGAGCTGTTAGGTAGGTTTCTTATTCTTAAAAGGTTGGTTTGGACATTGATTAGTGCGAGTGCATGTAACAATAACTTGTACTAAACATAAGTCTTGCTACGTCCTTACGTATCGACATCAAGGGATTAGTTGGAGTACACCCTGGTCGACTAAGATCTGATCACCCTTATTCAGGGTAGGCTCGACCTCTCGGTGGGGACGTATATGAGCTGATGGATGAAGTCTTTTGTATATGCACTCGCAATCGCATTAATCAAAGTGCAAGCACCAGCCTGTTTTTCTTGTTTGTTATCATACTCACTCTCCGTGAGAAAGCGGTGTCTTCGGGGGCACTACTGGGGGCGCTAGGTGGTCAGTGCTCGAACTCCTGCTGCAGGGCGGCACCAGCCTGTTTTTCTTGTTTGTTATCATACTCACTCTCCGTGAGAAAGCGGTGTCTTCGGGGGCACTACTGGAGGCGCTAGGTGGTCAGCGCTCGAACTCCTGCTGCAGGGCGGCACCAGCCTGTTTTTCTTGTTTGTTATCATACTCACTCTCCGTGAGAAAGCGGTGTCTTCGGGGGCACTACTGGGGGCGCTAGGTGGTCAGCGCTCGAACTCCTGCTGCAGGGCGGCACCAGCCTGTTTTTCTTGTTTGTTATCATACTCACTCTCCGTGAGAAAGCGGTGTCTTCGGGGGCACTACTGGGGGCGCTAGGTGGTCAGTGCTCGAACTCCTGCTGCAGGGCGGCACCAGCCTGTTTTTCTTGTTTGTTATCATACTCACTCTCCGTGAGAAAGCGGTGTCTTCGGGGGCACTACTGGAGGCGCTAGGTGGTCAGCGCTCGAACTCCTGCTGCAGGGCGGCACCAGCCTGTTTTTCTTGTTTGTTATCATACTCACTCTCCGTGAGAAAGCGGTGTCTTCGGGGGCACTACTGGGGGCGCTAGGTGGTCAGCGCTCGAACTCCTGCTGCAGGGCGGCACCAGCCTGTTTTTCTTGTTTGTTATCATACTCACTCTCCGTGAGAAAGCGGTGTCTTCGGGGGCACTACTGGGGGCGCTAGGTGGTCAGTGCTCGAACTCCTGCTGCAGGGCGGCACCAGCCTGTTTTTCTTGTTTGTTATCATACTCACTCTCCGTGAGAAAGCGGTGTCTTCGGGGGCACTACTGGGGGCGCTAGGTGGTCAGCGCTCGAACTCCTGCTGCAGGGCGGCACCAGCCTGTTTTTCTTGTTTGTTATCATACTCACTCTCCGTGAGAAAGCGGTGTCTTCGGGGGCACTACTGGGGGCGCTAGGTGGTCAGCGCTCGAACTCTTGCTGCAGGGCGGCACCAGCCTGTTTTTCTTGTTTGTTATCATACTCACTCTCCGTGAGAAAGCGGTGTCTTCGGGGGCACTACTGGGGGCGCTAGGTGGTCAGTGCTCGAACTCCTGCTGCAGGGCGGCACCAGCCTGTTTTTCTTGTTTGTTATCATACTCACTCTCCGTGAGAAAGCGGTGTCTTCGGGGGCACTACTGGAGGCGCTAGGTGGTCAGCGCTCGAACTCCTGCTGCAGGGCGGCACCAGCCTGTTTTTCTTGTTTGTTATCATACTCACTCTCCGTGAGAAAGCGGTGTCTTCGGGGGCACTACTGGAGGCGCTAGGTGGTCAGCGCTCGAACTCCTGCTGCAGGGCGGCACCAGCCTGTTTTTCTTGTTTGTTATCATACTCACTCTCCGTGAGAAAGCGGTGTCTTCGGGGGCACTACTGGGGGCGCTAGGTGGTCAGCGCTCGAACTCCTGCTACAGGGCGGCACCACGCTGAGGCGCGGCAATGAGTGCGGCGGTAGTTCACTGTAATTCGATTTACTTGTGGGGCATACTGAAAGTATCTGGAGCTGGCCACTTACAATAAAATAATGAAAAAACAATTATGGAATTCGAAAATGGAACTCTTTGGGAACATGTGACGTCCTTTCGAAAATTGTGAGTCGCTATCAAAATGAATTTATCTCGTGAACATTTTCATTCAACAATTTGTTATGATTTTCGTTGTGGCTTAAGTCAACAAAAGAGTTGCCAGACACTTCAATTGGCATCTGTGGTATTCGTGGTTTGGAGAATTTAGACGTTGACGTGATCAACTCCATGACGAGGTACGTGAAGGTCGGCCGGCAACTAGGGTTACAGGCTCTAATTCAATATTAGTGTCAACCGTACGACAACTTATTGAAACTGACAAAAAAATTACTTGCCAGCAAATTCGTGCTTTGTTAGGCATTGGAATGTACCAAGTGCCAAACATCTTACATGTGCATCTGAAGGTTCGGAAGCTTTGCACTGGATGGATACCGCATGACTTAACGGAGAACCAGAAACGACTGCGTGTCCAGTGGTGCCGTAAAATGATTAAAAAGTTTAACGGAGGACAGTCATTGCTGTCTACTTATAATACCGTGACAGGTGACGAAACCTGGGTGTACTGCTTTGAACCCGAAAGAAAAAGCCAGTCGGTAGAGTGGTCTTTCCTTTTGAAGATTTGCCGACGAAAGTCAAGAAAAGTCGAAGCATTGGTAAAAAATGGTTGCTTCTTTTTTCGGCAAATCAGCAGGCCTAAGATGCGCACGAAGACAAAAAGTCTCTCTACGCTCATTTCTATTCATTTTCTAAGAATAGAGAGCCAAGTCTACGTGGGCTAACATGCCAATTGAAGACAAAAATAGAGAAACTTGTCTTTTTTCTTTGTTTTATTTTTTTGTCTTCTATCCCTAACATGCGCACTCAATATTTGTCTCAGAGGAACAAAAGACGATCGCTATTTTTGTCTATTTTTGACGTTTGGATCAAGAGAACATGTCTTCAACATATTGAGTTGAAGACAATGAAGAATTGGCAGCAAAGTTATGTTTTATTAATTTCCGCAACGTGAATCATACTTTAAACGCATAAAATAAGTGAAGTACATCTTAATTTTCGTGTACCTATGCAGCGCGAGATGAAAGAGAGTAAAAATGATACAAATCTACAAGGTGGCGGCGGCAGCGCGCTAGTATGTGATATTGGCGGAATTGTGGCTACACAAAAGCCAAGCCACAAAAAAAAACGTCATTGCGAATTACCCGGAATACATACTATTATTGATTTATTATTATTATTAAGAGTTGTGTTTACTGTGAATAATTATGTATAGTTGTGTAAGGAGTTATTGTGTACATTACTTATACTTTCAAAGTGATTTAAGTGTAATGTAAGTGTCTATTCTTCGAAGACTTCCGAGTCTCAAAAGAGAAGACAAATTTTCTCTTCTCTTCCGAGAGTTTTGTCTACACATTGTGCGCATCTTAGGCCTGCAGGACATTACACTATCGTATCGCTTGAAGATCAAAGGACAGTGACTGAAGATTGGTACGTCAACACTTTCTTGCCTATAGTCTTAGTAAAAGTTCGCGAAAAGCGTCCTCGAAGCAATGTCCTCCTCCACCACGATAATGCATCCTCACATTCCGTTAAGGTATGAAAGGTTTCAAATGTGGAACTGATGAAGCATCCGCCTTACAGACCGGACCTCGCACTTTTAAAGAATTAAAGACAAACTAAGAGGCACACGTTTTACGAGCCCTGAATCGGCGGTGAATGCGTTCCCTGAAGCCATTGAAGAGGTCCCTATAGAAGACTGGTCCAACTGCTTTGTAAAGTGATTTCAACGAATTCAAAAATGCATTAATTGCGAGGGAATATATTTTGAAAAACAATAAATTTGTCTTATTTATTAGAATCCAGAAACATTCAGTATGTCCTAAATTTACTTTATACAATGTGTCCTAAAAGGGTATTTGCACTTTTAAATATCAATAAATCGTCTTAATGAGGGTAGATAACAAAAAAATATATAATGTCATACGTGGAATTTATTGGAAATTTAGTTGCAATGGATTCGTATACCGGAGCTCAGCGTGCATTTTGTGTACGAGTGTATTATCAAAACAATAATTCGATAATAACAGCTCGCCGCTCACCTGTAGAAGTTGAGTCTGAACTCCTATATTATTTACCAGTATACTCTACATATTCAAAATTCTTCACATCCACACACTGCTGGGCGAGTTTTAAATCTCCAATTTCAATCAGTTCTGTCATGTCATGAGCGGCACGAGTAATATAATAATATAGGTACAAAAACAATAAATTCTCACATTAAATATCTGCTGAGAACTACGTATAATTTGATTGTATTATACAAGGTGTCCTAAAAGGGTATTTGCACTTTTAAATATCAATAAATCGTCTTAATGAGGGTAGATAACAAAAAAATATACAATGTCGTACGTGGAATTTATTTGAAATTTAGTTGCAATGGATTCGTATACCGGAGCTCATTTTGTGTACGAGTTTATTATCAAAACAATAATTCGATAATAACAGCTCGCCGCTTATATCGCGCGCAATTCAATGTACGGGACATTTCTTTATCTCCCAGTGCGAATATCGTTAGAAAATGGAAGACATTTGAGGCTACAGGGTCCACTTTAAAAAACTTTGATTGCGGATGTCCGAGAGAAATAAGGCTACCTGCAGTTATTCAAGAAGTTCACGAGTCGGTAAGGCAAGATTCCTCACTATCACTGCGAAAGCGAAGTCAATCCCTAAACATTGCAAAATCAACATTGCTCCTGATTTTAAAGAAGGATTTGCATTTACGTGCTTACAAGATTCAATTAGTGCAAGAATTAAAACCCACAGATTATGAACAGCGACTAAATTTTGTTCAGGAGATGTTTGCGCGCTTTACCAACTTCAACAATGTCTTGTTTAGCGATGAAGCAAATTTCCACTTAAATGTCCATGTCAATAAACAAAACTGTCGCTATTGGTGTGATAAAAATCCTCGTTATAAGCATATGCGTCCAGTTCACAGCCCTAAGGTGGTAGTGTGGGCAGCAATGTCCGCCAAGGGCATAATCGGCCCCTATTCCTTTGAGGACGGTAGGGGACATGCACTTACAGTTAACGCGGACAGATATTGTAACATGATTGAAAGTTTTTTGGCACCATCTATACAGGAATTTAGAGGTTTCGGCAACATTTTTTCAGCAGGACGGTGCCAAATGTCACACGAGTAGAAGGTCTATTGAAGCATTGAATGAGTTATTCCCAGAAAGAGTTATCTCAATAAACGGGAACCTTAAAGGACCCCCTAGGAGCCCGGACTTAAGTCCACTTGATTATTTTTTATGGGGTTACCTAAAGAGTAAGGTTTACATAAATAAGCCGTTAACTCTTAGCCAATTGAAAAACAATATTGCAAGTGAAATAACAAAAATCACTAACGTTTTATGTGAACGTGTCTTAGGCAATTTACGGCCACGACTTGAAGAGTGTCAAAATCGTAATGGACGTCATTTGGACAACATAATTTTATCGTCGTAAACTTTCCATTGTATGTACTCTTTGCAAATAGTAATAAAATTATGAAGTGATATATTTTTCATTTATGATTTTCGTATATAAACTGCCAACACCCTTTTTGGACACCCAGTATTATGTACAACCACGGACTACCAAGGATGTAGGTACTTTGCAGTAAACCACATTATGGAAGGAACAATGGAAAACGAATCCTTAAAAATTTCCTTTTTCCGTTTGCCCAATCCGCAGTACTCTGTTTACCACTCCGAGAAACTGTTTTTGAAAATTGACTTTACGAAGTCCTTTATCTACTTATATTTTATTTTGTATTGATGACTCTCGCTAGTATAATTTTCTGAGCATACCTACATAATAAAGGTGTTCACGTTTCATATTATATTACATTTTATACGTCCATGATATTACAATACAAATTTATTTCAACTGCAATAACATAGTCTCCAAGAGCCAAAATTAAAGGAAAATATCAAGTTGATCCAGGCTTATAGATCTCAGTAGTTGTCGAAGATTTATCTTAATTGCGCAAAACTTTAAATTTAAAAGCTCGTTTTACAGCGTAGGAGATACGGTGGGTCGTTTTGTTCAAGGTGCTTATCGTCTAATAGTCGGTTTAATGAAGTCGCCTCACCTTTCATCCTCAGGCACGGCCAGCAGCGGCTCGGGCCGATCCCGGCGCCACTCCGCTCCATTTTCATTTCCTTTTTCTTTATTTTTCGCCATCAACCGCTGTGTTTGACCGGTGAGCTCTCTTACGAGATCATAAAGATATGCGGTATGGTGATGTATGACTCACACACGCTAAACTGTTTTCAGGTAAATGCTGAATCACTATTCGTGCACATGATCGGTAAATTTTACGATATGCTAAGGTAAACACGAAAAATCTAATGTTTAGATTAATTCGAGTCTAGTGCAACACGGTAACACGATATTTATTTAATTAAAGAGTGAATATTACTCAATCTGCTCAGGTAAGATGTGGCTGCCTGCAGTGTATTTTGTGAACTGTGGTCCGAGGCGATAACTAGTTGTACACACGTAAGTGTAAATAATTATCGAAGGATTTACAGGGTCGGTACAACGTGTTATTCTGTACCGTACAGAGAAATAGTTCATTTTCATAATTTTTTTATTTCAGTAACGAATAATGACAATAAGTCTATATAAAATTGAATGGTTCGGGTAAAAAAATAAAGGTTTTGTGGATTTTACTAAAAGCAACTATGAGATATAAAATGAGACGACACAAGAGTAAGTAAATAGGTAATATTAGTGTAGAACGCCGGACACGCGCCCAGCTCATTTCAGTGATTTGTGGGCAGTAATAATAGCGAAAGCTAAAAGTTTTCTCCTATGGCATGCTGAGACATTAATCGTGATTATGTTTGAAACCATACGTGATAGCATTATTTAAAAAAGTATATTTTTTTACAATGAAATTATATTACGTAGCTGTAGGTACCTAGTTATGAGTGAGATGTTCATTCGTATTTTATTATTTTACTTTCAACTGCGAGTGTGTTAGAGTGTTGTGAGTGTGTTAGAGTGTTGTGATGTAGAGTGGTGTGTGTGTGTGTGTGTGTGTGTGTGTGTGTTTAGTGTTATTTAGTGTAGTGTCCTAGTAATCTAATCGCTCTTTACATACATTCTGTCAACCAACCCGCACTGGGCCAGCGTGGTTGACTAAGGCCTAATCGCCCTAATTCAGGGTAAGCTTGAGCCCCTCGGTGGGGACGTGCTTGAGCTGCTGATGATACATTCTGCTTAATACGGCTTTTAAATGAGATTTGTTTAGTTTTAAATAAAATTAAATGCTACTAATTTATTCAAGAGAAGATGATTAAAATAGTTAGAACGATGAGACTATTAAATACTTATTTTGAAATTTCAGATGATAATTTTTCGTTTATAATGTAATTTTGCCTGTAATTTTCCGAGGTGACTTATAAATACGAGTAACTTATCATTAGGTGACTTCCAAATAACCTACGAGTGTTGGTGTCAATGAACTATTTTGGTGTAACTTTACTGTGATTATTTCAATTAACTTAGTACAGTAGGTAGATACAAATAAAAATCGTTAGAAGTTTCAGGAAAATCTCCTGGCACCTCTTATATTCCTTCCTTATTTTATTTTCCATTGCACTAAATCTGCATCGCCGGTGTCCTCGGGTAATTAGCGTCATGGTGTCAGTTTCAGGCTCCGTAACGAGCCCCACATACCCCCCCCCTCCGGCTGGCACCCCCACACTTAGGCCGCTATGCAATTAATTAGATGTCTCAAATAAACCTAACTTTTGTAGAATAAGACGTTGTTTGAGAGCTCATTTAGGTACTTTATAATAAAGGTCACCTTTTCAATGAAAACGTCGTTAGAGTATTGACGTAGTGTTTTATTTTAAACAGTTTTGATCTAATGTAGACAAACAACGCTTATCTTTCTTGTGTGTAACAAAATATTGGCAGCGATGAGTTACAGGATGCAGCGTATGCTTTTGCTTTTATGGGCTAAGTGAGGATTCCAAAAACCAGGGAATACCTATGAGTCAACGAATTATCTATAGTTCCTTGCTATGACTTAATAAAGTAGCACTACAGGCTCTGGGTCGTTTTGCGGGAAGAAATAAAATATTTAAAAACTAGATGAATTAATAAGTATGGGTCTCACCGGTTATGCCGAATAAGCTTCCTCTCCAAGCTGGTGAGACACTGTCTCGCCGGGTGGTAGTGGAAGGTGCCGTGCTCATAGTGGTCGTGGTTGCCGAGGCTGTGTCTGGCTGCGCAGTGCTGGTCGTGGCTGCTCAGGCTTGGCCGAGCTGGCTGATGGTGCTCTTGACTCACCCCCATCGAGTGACCTTCGCCTGTCCTAAACAAATACCTTGTCAAGAATACCTAATTATGCGTGTAGCTGAATCTTGAAAGAAACACTTTGTTTTTTTATTAGCCCTTAGATATTTTTTTTATTTCTCTATAGGTCGGCAGATTTCGATTTTAAAACGAGAAAAAATGTTTACGTTTCCGTATCTTCCTCGATAACGTCTTCCATGCTCCTTTTCGGCACACGCAATGATTGTTTAAGTTTATTATCTGAGGGCTGATAATTTTCACTTAATCTGTACAGTTTCTACTTTTAGTATTGCACTTCGGCATCACAAAGTGGACAGAAACAATGATAATAGACTGAGATGCTTCAATCCGGCTTTCCTTATCGCTATATAAGTTCCTGTTTCATCTTGTACCAGATAGCACACGTCATAACATGACGTCATCTGGGTATGTGAACTACGTACATTAAATCTTTATTCGTGCTATGAATCAGTGGAACTATTTCATCAACAAGCGTAAGCATGAATATAAATGAAGTGTCCAGTAATCGCATGGTTCATTGTCAACTTCTGGTTTAATGGAGACAACTAAACTAAGCTGTTGTTTTTTAATGATAAGCTATGTTAGAGTTTGATTTATGTTTGCATTTTGTTTGTGCTTCATACAACGTATGTCATTGTCACGAGATGTTTCTGAAAGAACAAACACAGGGACGGTTGATAATGTCACTTACACTTACAAACATTTTTTTTTTAAAACGTGTGGTGTTTTAAAAAAAAATTGTTTATGAAGATTGTTGAGTATTTATTTTAGTGTTTAAAAATGTTGAAAGAAATTATTTTGATACAGAAATAGCTAATATTTTTAATTTTCTCAATTTTAGCACATTTTAATAATGGGAATCAAGTTAATAAGGGTATAATGTTTACTTTTTTATATTTATATCGCGATTAGACCCGCTAAACATTTATAGTAAAAACTTAGATAATAATCATCTAAAACGTAAAAAAAGGACTGCGCCGTTAAAAAAAATATAGCCTGTGTCACTCCGCCTGATGTAAGGATTCTAACGATTACCTCATAGTACATCCAAATCTGTTCAGGCATTTAGAAGTTATAGTGGAATAAAGAAACTCACATACATACATACATATATGTCACCGTAAGATTGTGAACACAAAGTTAGTTTTCCCGTAGTACACAGTCACTCGCTAGGTATAGATACAAGTTTTTTTTATTATTTTGTTTTGGCATAATGCTAAATACTTATACCGGTAAGTGCTTGTAAGATAACGTGACTTTGAAGCGGCGGCGACTAAAAAATTACGATATTATTCAAGTATTGAAAACGCAAAATGTGAAAAAATAATTGACATTCATTACTATTACAAATTCGTACTATTACAAAGGAAAACATCGTGAGGAAACCTGCATACTCCTGTAAAGAAATTCAAAGGTTGTGTGTGAAGTCGACAAATCCGCATTGGGCCAGCGTGGTCGACTGTGGCCTAATCGCCCAGCTCCAGGGTAGGCTTGAGCCCCTTAGTTTGGACGTATATGATTTGTTGATGATGATAAACACGCTGCATTGAACGCCCTTCATGCAAGGTCACATGTGCGGGCATTTTTACTGAATCTGTGACATAAATAATAGAACTGCTACTGTTAACTGGAACTAGTATTGTATTTGTTACTTAGCAAAACAATTTCGGTAATACGTGTTTTATTTACTTATTTTTTTAATATGTGAAACGGAAACTATTTTTCTTATTGAAAACGTTTGGTGAGTAAAGATGCATTACTGGCAACACTAGTAGCGCGTGTCAGTGTTGCCAAGGTATTTTAAAGCTAAATTCAGTACTTTTAACAGCGTCTTATCCCTAAAAAAGTTGCGTTTTTCTTTGTTTAGCTCTTTTCTAATTAATTAAAAAAATAGATTCAAGAGAACACTGGTTGGTCAGTGTCACTGTCGTCACTGTCGGTACGAGTGCGACCGCCTTGTATGTACTACGTTATATCTGTTAAAGTGAACAAAGTGTAGTGAAAGTGCTAATTTCAGTTTAGTGCTACTCGTGCGCGAATAAGTGCTATTCGTGACGTTGTCTTTTGTACTAGGCGTGAGTAAAAAAGGACCTAATTCTCGCAAACAATTTTTTTTATCCCTGAACCCCGCTCGTTCGTTTCACTATTATTTATATATGTCTCCTTGTTAAACGAGAAAAAATACGCGATTACTTTGTTTTTACCTATTATATGATAAATATTTAATTTACAGAATACAAACATGTTATTTTATTTGTAATTCATACTAATTAGTCACTCGTCCTACTATACCTATCGCATCTTAAGAATGCCGTCCTGACAGCTTTCATACACGTAAAATTTTTTTTCTGTCTCTTTTGCACCCATTTGGTTTTCATATTTCCTGCCTGCTGTCAGGACGGCATTCTTACGATGCGATTACTATGCTCATTACCTTTTATATCGGTAGCTAGTACCACATCATAATAACATTATACTAGTTATAGTGGACGTATCCACATCTCTAAAACGATCTGACAAAGTCACGGAGCCATGTAGTTTATAATCTGACTCGCGATATTATCAACTGACGAAAAATTGTGAACTGTAACCAACCATTTACAATTTAACTTAATATTTCTCGATAGTTTATATCTATCGATGTTATCTGTTCGATTGATGTATTTCATTGACTGCTTTATAATTATTGGATGTTATGTTTGGATGTTTAGATACTTGGATGTTTGTTCCGCCTTCACGCTAAAGTACAATTTGGAATGGAGATAATTTGTAACCTGGATTAACACATAGGATACTTTTTACAGGAAAAAGTCTTATTCCTATAGGAAAATTTTACATTAGTAAAATAGCGGGCGGACTGCTAGTAATATATATAATTACGTATGTAAGCTGCAGTTTTAGAGAAATATAATATTCAGTTAAAAAAAACACCAGTTTATTTCGGTGGAACTTATATGGTTAATCGGTTTAATTTGAGAAATTATAGATATCAGAATCGCGATATGGTTAAGCAGATCAAACAACTGTTGCCTCTATTTTTGTTGATTGACATTTACGTATTGAATTACTGATGCTGCTCAGTATATAATTAAGCTAATTACGTGCACACAATTAGTGGAGAACTGTCATACAATGGCAGCCGGCGATTGGTGGATCAATAAGCAGAGGACACAGGGTTGGTGTTAATTAACAACTCACGTTTGTAAACTTTTCCAGACAATAAGAAACCTATATCAATGGTTTTAACACAGTTACACGCACCAAGGATCAGACTTGGCGTCTTGGATATGTGGGGTCATATCACACAAGGCCATCTGATCCCAAACTAAGCAAAGCTTGTACTATGGGTATCAGACAGCTGATAGACATTACTTAAAAATAGACAAATAGATAATTATTATAGATAAACAACTCCCAGATACAAGGCAAACACAAGTGGTCATCACACGGATGTTCGCCCTGGGCGGGATTTGAACCTGCGACCCTGTACTTCGCAGACAAGCCAACTAGGCTACAGGGCCTGTCTTGAGTATCTCAATATTTTCTTGCAAGGCACATATCTTTTTTCTTCACATATTATAATGGTAGTTTCAATGAAAAGACGTTCAAAACGCCACGGTCACACGTTACATATTTTAAATAACGTTACATCATGAAAAAGTAAATATTAAATTCAACATGTTTATTTATTTTATAACGTAGACGTCAATGGCGGTTCTCGTTAATTATTGTCGTTGCGCTTCCGTAAGTAGTAGTAGATATCACCAGTCAAGTAGTTGGAACAAAACGCAAAATAGAAGCCCAGTCTATTTTATCAGCTTCTTATTATACTACTTACTTATCGAGTTCAGTTGACGGGCCACCACTGTGCTTGCGCAATGGGCCAACACCACAGAAGAAATCCAACACCAAACCAAGAGGGCACTCCCAAGGGCACTCCATATAAGAGCACTTCATCTCTCAACTATCGTGATTTATTTATGTTTATTTTATTTTATTTTATTTTTATTTATTCGGCAAATCATCAGCTAATTAACATAAAGTACTTGAAAAATATGTAACAGACAGCTAATAATAGATTTGCACATATAAGCAACCACATAGAAAAACGAGCATAATAATAATACTTAATTACAAACACAAAAAGTAACGAGATAACAGCGCTCAAATTTAATGTATGTATGCATATCATACTTACATATATAAATAAACAAATTTATATAATATGGTATTTATATGTTAGTGAGTAGGTAGATATTTATATAATATGTATGTACCTATGTATACAACGTGTTACAAAAAATACCAAAAAAAAGAATATTTTTATTAAAGGCATTTAAGTAAAATTTTCCCATCTATAGTGTCAATTAACCTGAAATTGACACTTAAGATATAGACTATCGATTCTCAGAACGGAAAAGTATTTGTACACCATTTGTGCCTACATTTCTAAAAGAGATGTATTTAAATCAATTTATGTCAGAAAACATTTACTTTTTTGCCTTAATTATCTTGTTTATGTATTTACAAATGAAGAGCCTGTGCTGAAGAATATTATTTTTTTTGGTATTTTTTGTAACACGTTGTATAGGTAGGTACCCAGGTATATTTATTTAAGTAATTATGTAATTATATATTTACCATCCATATTTAGTACACGTTCTTGTTATGGCCCTTTAATTTCACATCTCTCACACATTGGTTGGCTGGAAGAGATCTCTCTTTAGAGATAAGCTCGCCTTTTCTACTGCTTATATTTTTATTTTCTGTACTGTTTAATGCAATAAAGAATATATATAAGGTTTTAAGAACACCAGTTTAGGTTTGTATAATTTACACATCGTAGGTGAACAGTAGCATGAAAGTGGAAATTAGAGCACACAAGAAATAAAATAATGAAAAATTAATTAAATAATTTATTGAAACTAAGATACATTTAAATAAATCGGTCTGCTCTTGAATGAACTTCTCCAGATCTCGAAGAGGCAGATGGTGGAGTGGAACCGGTAGAAGATGGCCAGCGGCATGGAGACGTGCGTGATGATGGTCCACGCCCACGGCCCGTAGAACTGCAAATGCGCCGGACGAAACTCTGCTCGATTCTGTGGATTAAGGGAAATAAAATATACTCGTACAGTAAAGGAATTGATTCCGTTTTTGGTCGATAATATGTTCTTAAATATATTTTATGTTTAGTAGTAGTAATATGTCACATTTGTAGTAAGGTAGTCTATATTTAATTTAAATATCGGTTCAAGACCAAGAACCAAATTTGGGTCAGACCAAAAAACACCGCTATGTATTTTTGGAGCCAACTATAAAAAATAAATCGTGACAAAAATTTCTTAAAAAACTAGCTACAATATTATTATTTAACTCCTCGTGTAAAACGTGATGGAATTCATGACGTCTAATGTTATAAATAACTTTAGAAACGCAAATATTCTTGAACGGCGTAGCGAGCGTAGGGGCGACGTAGCACCGTCGTAGCAGCGTAGAAAGTACTACGATGCGGACTGCCTACCATAGTAATCAATTTATTATTTATTCCGTAGATGTAATAAAACATTAAATGAAGATCGTTCTTACCTTTTCTAAGGTGTTGATGGCCCACATGGCCATGTTGGCGACCAGGAGGAAGGTGACCAGCTGTCGCCCCGGTTTCTGTCGTCGCTGCTCTGACGTCGAGCACCTCCGCCACCACGCGTCGATTATGAACAAGGATTGCAGTATTGTCTGGGGAACAAACATGTGTTTCTTAACTAGAGACACAAAATTGTTACTACCCACTGCTACGCGGAAAATGGCCATTCTCTGCACCTCCTTATGTCGTCAGGTATTACAGCCCGCCTGCACATTTTTAAAAGAATATACACGCTAGAAAATCACGCTACAGAAAAATATGACAAAGAAGCATCATGGCGAATTATTTATGTTTGATTTATTTCACATTTTACTACGGGAAATGCATTTTATTTTTCACCTGAAAACAGTTTCACAAAGGCTCCAAGCGAATGAAAATTCACGGTATTCATTCTTTGTATACTTGTACACTTATAGGAACAAATTTATTCTGGTAAACAAAGGAGCAGCTATGAAATAAATTAAATGTTTCGTGTATGTTGCTGTTACATCGACATAAAATGATAGTGGATGAAAATGACGTATGTACAGCTGCGATATGACGTCATAGTATTTTATCTGATTGCGGGTGGAGTGGGTGTTTTCTTTACCAAGGGAAATAAATAGCCACTGCTATTTTTCATAGTAAAAAAAAAGAAAATTGACCCAGATGCCAGTCAAATCTTAAAATTTATAAAAGGACAAGACTAACAAAACTATACTATGCACGTGGTTCATGTGTGTAATATGTCAAAGTCAAAGTCAAAAATTATTTATTTCCATAAGATGTTATTACATCACTTAGATTCGTCATTACATTTTTTTGGGTGAGTTTACTAACACAATGGCGGAATCTGTGGAGAAGAGCTCACCGAAGAAACTCCACAGTCATCGCATCTTTTGCGTTTCCTTTTTTAAATAAAATATTGTCAGTTACAAAATGAATGCTAATTATATATTGAAAAAGCCTGCTGTGCCTGTAGAGAAATTCATTTCGATCATATTACATAATATGTAATATAACCACTCAATGCTTTGAATAAAATATATAAAAAATAATGTGACTCATAAGATAAGTCATAATTTACGATTGAAAAACTGGTCATTTGATTATCAGATAATTTTAGTTGCTGGTACTTTACGTCGAAAGGATATTTACGAGGTTAAAAATATAAAGAAATCTCGCTTCAAAAATTTAAGTAAAGTCTTTTCGTCGTTCCATGACCTGCTTATTTTTCAAACGAAAAACCTGTTTTACTCAGTACTTTGTTGGTTGAGTGATAAGACAAGATAATATTTCGCGACAGGTAAGTATCATTATATCGCGAATAATCCAGTCTCTATAAATATAGAGGAGTTAACAGATTAAGTGCTTTTCCGAGTTGCTTAAGTGATTTAATGCATTGTCGTAATTTTTTTTATATTGAGCGATAAGTAGGTAACCTAATTCACAGTATCCCTGAATTGCCTGGCTTCAGTTGATTGCTATTAAAACGTCAAGTTTTTATTGCCGATGATCTCAATGTTGTGGATCTGATATATGAATACTCGTAGCGTATATAATAAATTTTAAAATGACCCCTGGGCAAATTAACAATGACAGCAAAACGGTGTACCTCTTTAGGTGGTCTTACCTGATTGAGTGAGAGGAACTCGGCGAAGAAGCCGGTGAGTCTGGCACTGGAGCCGTAGGCCAGCGTGTCGCGGGCGCCGATGAGGCTACTTTAGTACATGATGAGGATACTTCAGTCTTACTTGATTGAGTGAGAGGAACTAAGTTAATAAGCCGGTGAGTCCGGCACTGGAGCCGTAGAGCAGCGTGTCGCGGGCGCCGATGAGGCTACTTTAGTACATGATGAGGATACTTCAGTCTTACTTGATTGAGTGAGAGGAACTCGGTGAATAAGCCGGTGAGTCCGGCACTGGAGCGTAGAGCAGCGTGTGGTGGGCGCTGATGAGGCTACTTTAGTACATGATGAGGATACTTCAGTCTTACTTGATTGAGTGAGAGGAACTCGGTGAATAAGCTGGTGAGTCCGGCACTGGAGCGTAGAGCAGCGTGTGGTGGGCGCTGATGAGGCTACTTTAGTACATGATGAGGATACTTCAGTCTTACTTGATTGAGTGAGAGGAACTCGGTGAATAAGCCGGTGAGTCCGGCACTGGAGCGTAGAGCAGCGTGTGGTGGGCGCTGATGAGGCTACTTTAGTACATGATGAGGATACTTCAGTCTTACTTGATTGAGTGAGAGGAACTCGGTGAATAAGCCGGTGAGTCCGGCACTGGAGCGTAGAGCAGCGTGTGGTGGGCGCTGATGAGGCTACTTTAGTACATGATGAGGATACTTCAGTCTTACTTGATTGAGTGAGAGGAACTCGGTGAATAAGCCGGTGAGTCCGGCACTGGAGCGTAGAGCAGCGTGTGGTGGGCGCTGATGAGGCTACTTTAGTACATGATGAGGATACTTCAGTCTTACTTGATTGAGTGAGAGGAACTCGGTGAATAAGCCGGTGAGTCCGGCACTGGAGCCGTAGAGCAGCGTGTGGCGGGCGCTGATGAGGCTTCCTTAGTACCTTCTCCTCAGTCTTACCAAATTGAGTGAGAGGAACTCGGTGAATAAGCCGGTGAGTCCGGCACTGGAGCCGTAGAGCAGCGTGTCGCGGGCGCCGATGAGGCTACTTTAGTACATGATGAGGATACTTCAGTCTTACTTGATTGAGTGAGAGGAACTCGGCGAAGAAGCCGGTGAGTCCAGCGTTGGAGCCGTAGGCCAGCGTGTGGTGGGCGCCGATGAGGCTACTTTAGTACATGATAAGGATACTTCAGTCTTACTTGATTGAGTGAGAGGAACTCGGTGAATAAGCCGGTGAGTCCGGCACTGGAGCCGTAGAGCAGCGTGTGGTGGGTGCTGATGAGGTTACTTTAGTACATGATGAGGATACTTCAGTCTTAACTGATTGAGTGAGAGGAACTCGGCGAAGAAGCCGGTGAGTCAGGTGCTGAAGCCGTAGGTCAGAGTGTGGTGGGTACCGATAGTGCTGCTATGGCAGTACTATGGTACTTACACCTCAGTCTTACCTGATTGAGTGAGAGGTACTTGGCGTAGAAGTCGATCAGTCCGGCGCAGGAGCCGTAGGCCAGCGTGTGGTGGGCGTCGATGAGGCTGCCTTAGTACCTTCACCTCAGTCTTACCTGATTGAGTGAGAAGAACTCGGCGAAGAAGCCGGTGAGTCCGGCACTGGAGCCGTACGCCAGCGTATGGTGGGCGCCTATGAGGCTGAACATGCAGTACACGAACATGCCCGTCTGCGCCAGAATCAGCAGCGATGTGTCCAGACCTAGCACAGCTGAAGACAAGGGAAGGTCACTGCTTTAGTGATGTTATTATAAAGTAGTCGTGGGAGGATTGGAATGTTCGCAGCCTAATTATAAGCGATTAAAATAAAATGCCAATAACGTATTTGTTTTTACATTCGAGTTACAGATGACTTTTGTAACAAAATATCTAATATTTATAAATCAAAACGAATCCATTGGAATGGATGTGTCCATTGAAAAAAAACTATTATTTGTCACTATCGCTATTTTAATTTTTACTTCTATTTAATAAGATACTTCAACTACTCGAAGTAATCTCCAACTAGCGTTATGCAATTCTTCTTCTATGTTGTAAGATGCTGTTGACGTTTGTTCAAACGCTTTTACATCGTTTACAATACCTATATTTAAGTAAATAAAATTTTTCAGCTTTGAGATTGTGAAACACATATCTATCTTATCTAGTCAGAACAAAGTAAAGTATGTAGGTAGAGTATTTTAAATTAAAAGCATAGGTAATTTTCTTACCGCGAGACTTCCTTTTGTACGGCAGCGCTCTCATTTGGACTAAGGCCGTCGCCGCCACTATTATAGTTATGCTGTAGAGGATGAGTTCGCATATGTTCACTTGGAATATTGCATCCTGCAACAATGTTAGTCTAAACTTAATATGAATTCCATCAAAGTTCAGATTCCATGCATACTTTTCGTTTACTTTATAGGTTATGGTATAGGTACGAGTATTTAACTTCATCTCACATCCCGCTTCTTCGTTCAGAAATATTATTTTAGTTTAGGGAATCCTGTACCTTTTCAATTATCTCTTCTTCTTTACATGTCATACTTATATTGTACTGTCATGATAATAGAAACTCCTTCGTTGTGTTTCGGTGTTTCTTCATCTAGGATAAATATAAATCTACAAAAATAATGTGATACGTCTTTTGTTCGCCCCGGCATATACTCACGTTGACAGTTGCAGGGTTGTGAGCCAGCACGAAAAACATGATGAGCGAGATGATGGTGAAGACGATGAGCAGAATCCCGGCGAAGAGGCCTCGATGTGCGCGGGAGCAGTCCACCGAAAACTGGTGCAGGGCCTGCCGACTGCCGTACGGAGAACCCACGCCCATCATTCCAGCTACACATTAAGCTTCAGTTAGCTAAAGCGAAGCAAGACCTCGAGCTTCGGAAAACAAGTCAGACGAATGGTTCAAGATGTTATCATACCAAAAAAATTCCTTTGCTTTATTTACTCAGTGATAATAAATTATTATAATATGATTAAAATAAGAATAGGGCTCTTAGCTAGCTAGCTAGATACGCTGCAAAACAGGCTACAAAATTTGTATTGATCTGACAGAATGACGTCACAGCGGCCGTCCGTTGCTATTCTCTAGTAGCCGTTAAGCCAGAGGATATAGTCCCGCAGACCACTAGTTCAACAATGCTAATAGAGCTCGTTTATACTTTTTATAAGATTCGTTACTACGATTTTTCTGTAGTTAAAGTATCAATCAGTATCAATCAGCTGATCTCTGAAAGATGTCCACTGAAAAAAAAAAACATAAGATTTCTGCGGTCTTCATCACATCGCCGCCGGTTATTTTTTCCCAATGGAGCATTAGCTGTCAGAATTATCTGGACATTACGCTCTGCTCTTTAAGTCCATCACTTCTTTTTGCCTTTTATAATAAGTTGCTTAATGTTAAAATGGGCTAGAAGATGATTAGAGCTGTCAAATATCGAAGTTGAACCTTATGCACGCGTCGATTGCACAATTTTAGAGCAGATGTAAAGACACCCGAAAAGAATATCATTAGTTCATCTGAAATTATTTCCTCTCTGTCATTGGTCTTACAAAATGGAAAGAATAACTTAATTATAAAATTGAGATTATAGCGTAACGTCGAGAATTAGCCCCAATGTTTTATTTTCCAATTGCCACTGGACTAAACGATGTAATTATTATTGTTAGCACTATATAAATATGTTTCAGTTTATTTTAACCAGGATGAGTAATTATGTTAAAATGAATGCGCAGATACGATACCAAATTGCTGAAGTATTTTTTCAGGCGTGACGGAATTGCTGCGCGACTTGTTTTTCGGGTAATTGAATTTTTTTTCAAAGTCCTCTGGCGTACATTTGACCTGTGAATTTTACATTTCTCATTCATTATACGTTCACTCGATGCTATAAAATATATTTTTTTATCAAAAAATAAATTTAAATTCATACCTCTTTCCACATTTCGTATAAGATGACACACAATATCAGAGAATACTCGATGGTGCAAGGAAAAAGGAACGGTGAGGCGTTGTGTAGTAGAGTTCCCATGATGTTTGATCTCCTACAGAATTCCATTCCTGTTGCATTGAAGCTGTCAGCATGAAGCTCTGTGACGTTACTGAGCTTCTCTAAATGATGAATTTCATGCTTCGTCTCTTCGACAAGTACGTGCAGCCACTCACATAGGTTTGTAGCTAGCAAGTGCATAAATCCAAACCGTTGTATCATTTTAAATCTGCCTAATTCTATATCTTTGTTGGTGAGGAAGATGAACTGCATTTGTAAGAGAGTAAGGGCCATGCGTAGCGCTGGTGTGATGGCGGACAAGATGCTGCGACAGCTGTCAGTCTTCTCAAAGTATTCCCCGAATTCTAGTCCACTGTACACCATAGAACCGATACCGAAGGCTGTAAATGTAAGAGTTTCATATACAACACAAATAAAGAATAATAAACAATATAAGTCAAATATTAAAAGTAATTTAAATACAGAAAAAAAAACAGATCTACTTTTTTCTAAAGAAATAACTATCAGAGTTTGTATGTTTGAACGAAAATGTTGGAAGGCACTAGGTAAAAAAAAAAATCTACAAAAGTGTTGACATGACTGGATAATTATATCAAATACGAAACTATACGAAATACACGATAAGTATTCACCCACTCAATATGATGCGTATGCACAGGTAGAGAGTATGATGAATTGGTAACAGAGCTAGAACAATACGAGATGAGACAGTGCTTTAACAAGATCTATAGTAATTATAATTATACCAAGTCCTAAGTGAACTCTAACTTACCAATAGCGCCGAGTCTCAAATAAAAACTGCCATAACGAGACACGGCTTCTTTCTTTTTACCGGGCGTGCTTTTTCCATTCTTATCCTTCTCGTCTTTTTCTGCGTCATCTAAAATACGAAATTGTCTTTTACTCCGACATCGGTCATTAAAGAGCATGTATGGAATAATTTTCCACAACATTTCTGCGAACGGAAACGTTGAAAACAAACTAAAAGAAGGAATATTTGCTTTTCTTGCGGTCGCAATTATGTAAACGAGATGTGATTTTAATGTCGCATTTTGTTAAGCAAATGTGGCTAATTACAGTAGGTAGGAACTATACGGCTAGAATATTGTTTACCAGAAGTCTTAGGTATTCTTTTGTAGGTATACCTACTTACCAATATCGTGAATTAGCATGGTAACCGCCTTCTGACGCATCAAGTTTGCGTATTGAAATATGATGAATATCACCGATACTAGATACAGGTACAAATAAAAGCCCTGAAAAAAACGACACTTTTTAACGGCTTGTTATATTTCTATTTTGCAAATTTATAATATTTTAAAGAATTCCCCAGATTTTAAGAAAAGTACTGAGTTTCCTCCGGATGTTCTTCACCACAGTAAGTGCACATTTTGAACGTGCCAACTACGGACAAACTTCTTTCGTTCTTGGTTCTAGGTATTATTATCTAGCTTGGCTTAAAAATGATTCTGTAGAATCTTGACTGGTATTTTAGTCTAAAGGGAACCCTTATAGTTTCGCCATTTCCGTCTGTCTGTCCGTCCGCGGCTTAGCTCAGTTCAGTTCAGTCAGTACATATGAGTTATGCCGACAAAGCTGAAGAATAAAATCTTAAAAAATTTTTTTTAGGGTTCCTCTGGTACACGTGAAGTGGGGGTTATTTTTTATTCACGATTACCTTATAGCGTGAGGTATCGCTGGATATATTTTTTAAAAATAATGGGGTTTCTTAAAACCATTTTCGATGCTAGTGTACGTTTCAGAAATATTTAGTTTTAAAGTGCTTATTTTTGTTAGAGTCAAGTGTCCCCCACTCCCTACCAGCGAAACCGTTGTATTTGGAAATGTGAAAAAATTCACGGTAGGTAGTAGTGTAATGATAAATTTAAAAGGAAAAGTATCTACATCAAGTAGGCTTTACAGGTTATCGAATAATCGATCAACTTATAAAATGTACTTGTACAAGTAAGAAATTTGGTACTACAAATATCATAGAATAATATTTTAATGAATGTTAACTGTCTTAAACGGGAAGTTACCTAAGTAGTATTGGACAACTACGGAACCCTACACTTCGCGTGGCCCGACACGTGCTTGGCCAGTTATTTATCTTCATCTACTGATGTGGTGTTACCTTGTAGTACCCGTCTGCAACCCCGTGGGCAATGACTTCAGTAACAGGAAACGCCAAGCCAAGAACTACCAGTAACTTGGCGTAGAGCACCGACAAAGCTTTGCTCAAGGCTTCGCTGTGGAATAGTTACGAGAAAATTAAATGTGTGGATTATAAACTTAAAACTATTCAATATTAACTAGCTGTTTAGTAAGATAATCAATTGATTATCCAAATCCAAAATGTAAGACGATTCGTCGAGACGAGAGCGTCGTCGGTGTTCTAGTGGCTAGGTCCGCTGATGTCCGTCCGGGAGACGCGGGTTCGATCCCCACCACGTACCAATGTGTTTTCGAATTTCAAATTCATATGTACGTTTATTTGACGCTCTTACGGTAAAGGAAAACATCGTGATGGAACCTGCACACTCTTGTGAAGTAATTCAAAGGTTGTGTGTGAAGTCGACCAACCCGCATAGAGCCAGCGTGGTCGACTAAGGCCTAATTGCCCTAATTCAGGGTAGGCTCGAGCCCCTCGGTAGAGACGTATATGAGCTGTTAATGAAGACGATTCCGTACTTCGGATGGCACGTTAAGCCTAACTTTTTGTTTAAAATCAGCTACTTATATTCAGACTTTTATCTACAGAAGTAGCCGCTACATTAACCACGTCAAATGTTTATGGTAGCTCAATAACAACTCACACGAACAAGAGAACACATTTAAAATGACAAAATAACTGAAGCCTGCATATTACAAAATATTATTATTATAATAAACGAGGTAGTAGGCATGTTCCCGTTTAATAAAATTAAATATTCTCGTGCAACTTTTGCGTAGGCAGTCAGTATGAAGGTAAGCCTGTCTATTTATTACTGAATAAAGGGTGCTGAATGCTGTTGACGTGAGTTGGCGGTTGCATTGTCACTGGTACAAAGCCTGCTGACGCCGTGATATACAATATTATTCTCTATTTAATAGGCCTCACAGAAGCTGTTTAGAAACCAGTTATAACGGCTGTTAAAAACCTTTATTACTGTTGTCATTATACGTAGGCGAGGTAAAGTGCCATGCACATTGCACATGTACTATAGGTATAATAATTTAGTTACTAAAACATTATATTTGATGTTTAATTATTTCTTCCTTCAACCCACAGGGTTGTAAGGTAGACAATCGATCTCACTAACTCTGGTGTCAGGTGTCTGTGTTTATTACTCGTATCAGAATTAATTAGTAACCGAAATATGACAGGACGTTTAAGTAGAAGATTAGAATTTACAGACCGAAAATGCAAAACGATTTGTCTCACACAGATGTCTCTCTGTTAACTTTCATCCCTGCCCACAACCACGCTAGGGCAACCCCAATGTCTTCTTGATTTATGATACCATGTCATTCTGCCTCTCTTAAATAAAACAAGTGAAAGCTATATAAGTACAATAATATTCAACAGAGAAGCCTGTTAAAATTATGATTAGCCCGTAAGGTCACCGTTTATTCAATGTTCTAAAACGGCGAAAGAAAACAATGAGAGGAAACACGTACAAAGAAGTTCTTAAGTTAATACTTTGAGTCTTCTACTTGGTCGGTTGTACCTTAGTGGTTCGGGAGCCTCTTGGTATCAGAGCTGATAACGAGTAATTATTTTACCTATACGTTTAACTAAACTATGGTCAGTACCTTGAAAGTGACAAAATCTTTCTGTCACTCATAAAATGCTGTAATTGAGACGAATATGTCCCATCAAATTTGCCGAGCGCTCTAAAGAGGCATAATAAACTTACTGTCCCATGATATCTACCGCCGAGGGCGGGTGTTCGTGGATCGTAGATGCGACGGATGCACGGGAGTGCGGCGACATCTCCGAGAGGAACCTCTTCTGCGTCGCCGCGCATAACGCCAGCGCTTGCGACGGCCGGCGAAATGCTGCGATGATCGCTGACGGTCGCCTACACATATTTGAATGTTAAATTCTACTAGACAGTAAATATTGTTTGTTATGTTGCTTTGTTGACTGATTGTTAGTCGTCAAGAAACGGACCGAACCAAACATAGTTGGGGTGTTACTTGAATCTAGTCAGATCCTAAAAAGCTGTTTAGTCAACCTCAATGATTTCTATTTGAACTGAAAGTTTGCGTAGCCAAAAATCAATTCTCAGTCAGGAAAACCAAGTCGCCACACAAATAATAAGTTCAGAATAATTTAATTTTCTTCATTATTTAGATATCTTCTTGGTAAGGTCGCGTAAGGTCAAGAATCGAACCTGCGAACTCATATTATGGCACAGGCATAAGCACTATCAAAAACGGTACGAGACATGCCTTATATGAATACCTATATTTATGTATTATGTGTTTTCATACCTTACTTTTTTGTCTGTATTCATGTATTATGTTTTCATACCTCGTATTAAGGTTGGCAGCGAGCTTGGACTCGACATCGCTGGAGACACGGCGGCTGTTGGGCTGCGAGTGCGCGTGCGCGATGAGTGGCTCGGCGGCAGCGGATGTCGGCGGACCCAACATGGCCGCCGTGCGCTCGCGCAGACGCTGCACGTCCGAGTACGAAGACTCGTCACTATGCCACACAAACAAATGAAAAATCTATTCTATATATAAAATATTATTTTATTTAGCTCTAAATGAAAGTAAATAATTAACGCTAAAGAGAGGGTAGAAAAGAGTGACGGAACTACAAACATGTTGACTGTAGATTAATCTATTAAATTATGCAGAAAATAAGTAGACCGCTGTAATTACGAGTATTCATCCTGTGGATAATTTTACACAATGTAACGAATTAAAGTTTTTTTTTACTGTAACAAATCAAGATTAGTATGAACCGTGACGTCATAAGTTGCTCTATTTTCCGTATAAAATACTGTGACATTTCATTTAAAAAAGTCAGACGACATCCCTATTTCGCAGCAAATATTTAAAAAAACTTCGTAATAAATAAGTTTTCATATTTTTATACACCCAAATTATTGCATCGAAATTAAAGAAAGTAAACAAAGGAAGATTATTACCATAAATATGTATTTTGAAAATCTCATTGTAAAATGATGACTACGAATTTCGTTGGTCTCGATAACCTTTATTATTTAGAAATCATCAGTTGGAGTTGTTGGAAAAAGGTGTTGTGTGTATACAGACATACAGAGGTGATAGCGTCATAGAGCGCTTCGTCTCCCGTCGATCACACGACGTCATATAAATATCGAGGGAGCCCTCATCGCCTCCCCCATTTTCCATCTCGATCGCAACTGCACCCGAATCCCATCTCTCTTTGTACTCGCTCACAATGCACGCCTTTGCATACGCCGAGTATTGAACTTTTAGAACTGCATAGTAAACTAGTTATAGCTGGCATGTTGATCTCTAGCACACCTATGAAAACGGCCATGCAAAAGATAGACTTTTTAAAAATGCGTACTTTCTAAAAATTGAATTTATAAGTAAGATTAGTAAGAAATTTCCAAAACTACTTAAAATAACGATACAAACAAATGACTGCTTCGTTCGTAATTAAAATTTTGTTGTTCACTGAAACATTTTTCTTCATTTTCTTGAAAACTGTCTTTAAATCTACCAAGGAATTTATTCCTCTAATAATGTGGTTGTTTCCTCTAAAGTCACGCGGGTTGATTGCCTGCGGAATGAAGCGGCACATTAATTGGATTATGGGCTCGATCTTCCCCGTTCAGGAAAGTTATCGACATCAGAACAGGGATTTACTACTAAATCTGTCAATGTTATGATTAAACCAATTATTATTTTATAAGCAGGCTGTAGTTTCCATATTTAATAACGGAATTTACGAGAGATGAAGAACATCTCTATCAACTTGGTTTCTCAGTTACTACGTCTTTTATATTTATTGTTGTTTTAATGCACAGTACCTGGGCGACCGAGCTGTGCTCGTGCCATCTGTTGGAAAACTTTCGGACTACAAAAAAGTATAAAAGAAATTTTAATTCCTGATATTTTTGTATTTAAATAACTAAATGAAAGAATAAAAAATAACAAATAAAAAAAGAAATACGAACAAAATAAAAAATAAAATATCTATTGCTATTGCAGCGTTATAAACAGTAGTGGCGAAATTACCTTTATATTTTAATGATATGGCGTAGCAATTCTTTTAAGCCTGAAAAAAGGGGAAAACCTGTTTTACTAAAAATGAAACCTAGCTAGATCGATTTATCGCCCCCTCGTTGCAGCCGTTTCAGAGATTCTTATTATATACGTACCTAATACGTACTTATATAATTATATACTAGTGGCTCTGTGAGCTGTAGACCTCGCGAGTCTGTATATATCTTCTCAAATATTTTTTTTCTCGACAAACATCCCCAACTACTTGAATTTTTTTATTTTTAAAGTTTATTTGTTTTATTTAATTTAATTTAATGTAATTTAATTTATTCTATTTTATTTTATAAAATTTTATTTTATTGCATTTAATTTTATTTTATTTTAAGAAATGTGACGTGTAGAGGAAAACAGCCTCAGCGGTAGACCTTGTAAGCTGGCAACCCCCATAACTCCGTCATTTTTTTAAATTTCAAAAACTGACTCGACAAAAAAATCGATTAATTTATCGAACCTGCTTACAAAATTTCACGAGAATCGGTTGAGAAACGCGACCTGTAGAGTGAAACAAACAAACAAACAAATCCACTGATGGACATACAAAAGCAAATTTGGCCAAGCTGAAACAGACGCTTCGCTCGCTCGGTCAACAATATACGCGGGGCATACTGAAAGTATCTGGAGCTGGCTACTTACAATAAAATAATGAAAAACAATTGTGGAATTCTAAAATGGAACTCTTTGGGAACATGTTACTTTTTAATTTGCGAGCCTATCATTTGTTTTTTCATTGTGACGTCCTTTCGAAAAATGTGTGTCGCTATCAAAATTTATACTAGTGAACATTTTCGTTCAATAATTTTTTTATGATTTTCGTTGTGGCTTAAGTTAACAAGAGAGTTGCCAGAGACTTCAATTGGCATTTGGTGATAAAGCACCATGTCGCAGCTCTGTGTATTCGTGGTTTGGAGAATTTAGACGTGGACGTGATCATCTCC
Organism: Carpatolechia fugitivella; assembly: GCA_951230895.1. Taxonomy (NCBI): domain Eukaryota; kingdom Metazoa; phylum Arthropoda; class Insecta; order Lepidoptera; family Gelechiidae; genus Carpatolechia; species Carpatolechia fugitivella. The sequence continues at coordinate 10,879,689 of OX579653.1, read as the reverse complement.
ATGACGAGGTACGTGAGGTCGGCTGGCGACTGCGCTGCGGTTACAGACTCTAATATTGACACCGTACGACAACTGACAAAAAATTACTTGCCAGCAAATTCGTGCTTTGTTAGGCATTGGAATGAGCCAAGTGCAAAACATTTTACATGTGCATTTGAAGGTTCGGAAGCTTTGCACTCGATGGATACCGCATGACTTAACGGAGGACCAGAAAAGACTGCGTGTCCAGTGGTGCCGTAAAATGATTAAAAAGTTTAACGGAAGACAGTCATTGGCTGTCTATAATATCGTGGCAGGTGACGAAACCTGAGTGTACTGCTTTGAACTCGAAAGAAAAAGCCAGTCAGCAGAGTGGGTCTTTCCTTTTGAAGATTTTCCGACGCATTATTGGTAAAAAAATGGTTCCTTCTTTTTTCGGCAAATCAGGACAATACACTCTACAGTATCGCTTGAAGATCAAAGGACAGTAACTGCAGATTGGTACGTCAAAACTTGCTTGCCCAAAGTCTTAGAAAAAGTGAGCTTAAAGCGTCATCGAAGCAATGTCCTCCTTTACCACGATAACGCATCCTCACATTCCGTTAATATAACCGAATGTGGAACTGATGATGAATCCACCTTACAGCCTGGACCTCGCACCCTGCGACTTCATTTTGTTTCAAAAAAATAAAGACAAACTTAGAGGCACACGTTTTACGAGCCCTGAGTCGGCGTTGAATGCGTTCCATGAAGCCATTGAAGAGGTCTCTATGGAAGACTGGTCCATCTGCTTTGCACAATGGTTTCAGCGAATGCAAAAATGCATTAATTGTGAGGGGAATATACTTTGAAAAACAATGAATATATCGTAAGTCTTATATCTAGTCTTATTTATCAGAATCCATAAGCTTTCAGTATGCCCTAAGTATACAAGAGTTACTCGTTTAAAGTATTAGATTAGAAAGTGATTTAAAGAGAACAATTTCCTATTTTGTACCATGACCTTAAATACATAAGCTTAAGCCTATTTACAAACAATAAATATGAAAATATTTATTTGCTATTTATTGCTAGTAAATCAAACACACTTACATAAAGATGGTACTTAATTTTTTTTTTACTTCTTTGATGAATTGATGACAATTGTTATTTAAAACTTTTATTTCTTACATATATTTTCATCATTCAATTTCAATTATTGTTAAAAACGAGAAGACTAAGTAACTAGATCTTCATAACTTTATAACTAATTCTTATTGCAATTCGTGTAGAGTTAAACGTCAAGTTGTAAGTTCTCCAAGTTCAATATTTGAAGAAAATACGCTTCAGCATTGTACTCGTACTGTTTGGACTGAAGTCGAGTCCTAAGCACGAAATCTCCTAAATGTGCATCCGTCCGCCGGAAATGTCTCCCTAAAGCTGCTCACATCCTCCATACACTCGCTGAATATCGAAATATACACATTTCATTCTTTATGCTAACCCTCTTGAATTTTCTAGATACACACATATATACAATTCAGACTGCAAAACAAAATAAGTTGCCTTGAAAAAGAAAACCATAGTACCTAACATAGTACCTTATAAGAATAAAGAGGTGTAACATTTCCAATAGTTTAAGAATATATGCATAAGCGTATTGACACCGATTTTTTTGCACTCACAAATACTTTTGATGAAAGACTCACAAGTAAGTGGCAAAAATCTTCATTTATAAATAGAAAGTAGCTTTTAAACAAATTTGTGAATAATTAATAAATTGCTATATTTTTAAACATCAAAGTATAATATTTTAGATTTAGGAGACTTTCGTATCTGTTCTGTGTCGCGTAGTTTGAATACTACATTTTGATCCATATCGAGATAAGAGATAAAACTAAGCCGAGAGACAAAAGAAACGCCATTTGAAAGAAAGTTTAATTAAATTGTAGGCTTTTGTTTAGTGGGTGGATGCATCTGTCTGCGGTGGTACGGCGACACGCTTCCATTTCCCATGCTCGGAGCGGGCTTGGCTTTCATTATATACTCGTACCCACCCTAGACAGGTATAGACGGAAAACGCAAGTTTTATTTATCAAAGCTTTATACTTTTTTGCAACAGAAAAGCTTTATTATCTTGACTGGATTTGGAAAAAAATAAAAATGTTGTCTATTGTCGTAATATTTTGCGGTGATTTCTCAATTTATTTAAAGATATAACAACATTTCAGAATAAGAAAAGGACATTATTGCGGAGGTAAATAATTGTTAAGTTACACTGTAAACATTTAATTACGTAAAGTATATTTGAGTTGTAATGATCAATATTTGTGTATATGTTATCTGCTCACCTGTCGTTGTCATTTTCTTCCTGAACGGTGTCCATGTCGGTGACGATGACGGCCGGCCGCGCGTCGCCCGCGTCGCTCATTGCGCCCGCGCCGCGCTTGCTTGGACTCATCTACACACACCGAACTCATACATCAATCATCACACACGCTACTCAGCGTTCTTACTCATAATTCACTACAGTTTACGAAACTGAAATACATCATCGGCAGTACTATTAGCAAATTTTTAACAATCACGGAAGACGACTACGATAACAGTCCTGTACAATAATTATGTTCATTACACACACAACAAAGTTTAAACGATAGAGACTGTTTGTGTATTTTTATTTAAAATGTTGCAAATGACGGCTATAGCACAGCACAATGCTTTAAAAATATAAGAAACTGAGAGCATCATTACAATTTCTAGGAGTTACATTACTGTCTAATAGATCATAATATAGACAAACAGAAACATGCCGAATTGGATCCAATCGTCGGAGGATTAAAAAACGCACCTGTCTATTAAATGCTTGTTAGATTTTTTCCTGGAATATTTTTTCATTGCCCTAATCTTCGACGCGGCAGTCGGGCGCTCGGCGTAGGTAATTGAATTGACACGGTACATCCAAATTGCTCCAAGTAATGTTTTTATTTTATTTTCCCATTTTGTACACGGAAAGACTCCACTCCGACCTGCGCCTTGCTGAGACGCAGTCTGCTACTGCGCGCGCGGTTGTTTGTTGGTCGTGAGTCTCCCATAATGGTATGCGTTACGTAGTACCTATATCAGATAATCCTTTAATGTCTGTTTGCTCAAGTCGAGTGGTCGTATACTTGAGTAGCACTTCATGATGTCAAGCAGCTGATTAAATTGATACCGACATGTAATGTAGCGGGATTCAAGAACGTCAGTATGATTGACTTGCGTATTTGCATAATATGCAAAAAGACTTAAACGCTTAAAAATGGAATGCAGTTTTTATTGACACATAATATTTTCAATGTTTAAGTATATCTATTAAAATATTATAGATTATTATATTATTTTATATATAATAGTATTAGAAACCCAGTTAGCCTCTACAGGGCAAACAATAGATGCACTAAGTAGAGCCCCGCTCACAGCTTACAGCATAGCACAACTTCTTTTCTTGTCTTGTTCATGTCAAGTGGCCTAAAGACGAAGGAATCAGTAAGATGCTGTTGTCATTGTGGGCAAATTAAAATTTAACTAATGACACAAAAACAAAGGAGTTAGCTAAATAAAACGTTATTGTTATGTACTTACATTATTAACCTGAACAGGTGAATATTCTCCACCGATAGTAAGCGATCAGAAACTCCTTATAAATATTAGAATGTACAAAAGGAGAGATTAAGGGGTGGGCGGATAAGTTTGTTTGTGTTGTGTCCGCCGCGCCGGTCCGCTGTAAGGTTGTTAGGTTGTTGAATAAGTTTCTGAATTAAGAGTACTGAAAGTTTTCTCATCTCGAGATTACAGCGAAGTGTTTACCGTTTGGCTGCGGATGCGGCTGCGCGCCGCCGACACGCCGCCGCCGCCGCCCGCGCCCGCCATAGTCGCATAGCGTCGCGGCTAGCTACATTCTACTCGATACGAACTAATTTAGTTTTTAATTGCTTTTTTAAACGTCTGACACTAAATTAGCAGTAACTTGGAGATAAGTGTTTAAAGATTTTAGTTTATAATAGATCTGATTAGAAAAATATGTGTTTTAACAAGACTTTTTGTGGTTAGTCATAAACTTTATAATCCACATGATAAAAATAAGAAGCGCGCGAGGAAGAACCAATAAATGTTTAAAAGTGTAAAAAAATCAATGAATTAATGGGGAATTCATAAATCATAAATCATTTAATCATTCTCTGACAGTTCTTTAAAAAATAAAAATAATAGTTCGATGTCGCCAGGTCTATTTCGTGGATTATTTTTTTAAGTCCTTTTATGGCCCTAGGCAATGATAAAGAAACCCTGCCGGGTGACTCGCCGGATTTCTTGGGATCCACGAATCGTCAACGCCATCCATCGAAGATTTATGAACTATTTTTTTTTAATTGGCTGTCGGAGAATCCCTCATTGATACTTCACCTTACATGTCGTCTTCAGTCACCTTCAGTTCAAAATAATGGTACCTAAATGTTTTGTTTTTTTAAAGGAACTAAGGAAAATTGGAGGTTTTTCAACATATCTCCCCTAGAGCTAGCTTATCAAATCAATACTAAAACTTTACATTTCCGTTATCGATACGAAGCGCAGCTCTAGCAGCAACATTCTAGTATTTTGATAAAATATTTGCGCGAGTGTGTCGCACCTGAGTCGGCGTCGCTGCATTCTAAACTCCAAGTGATTTATAAACAGAAAGCCGACAGCAAATATTATACTCATACATCTCTCAAAATAAGAACAATATGCAAGGTGTGGGCTGGTTCGATTGACAAACATTTCTAAATTTTGGGCCCCTTTTCAGCTTCGTCTTTTATTCCGTTCATATGATAAATAATGGAGTCTTTATCTGTCCGTCTGCTACTTTTTTTTTCAAATTTTACTGGACGATTGGTACATAAATAGAGTTTTATAACGACAAATTGACAATATGTAATTGACAGTATAAAAAAAGTGTAACGTATTGATTTTTATCAACGATATTTATTTTTTATTTTGTTTATTTATTTATATAACTCACAGTGGATATTATGTTGAGAGAGGACGACCAAAGGAAATGACGACCGATGGATGGATTGTGTGAAAGATGATATTGAAGGATGTAAGTGTTGTAATGACGGCTGATGGAATGGATGTAAGAAGAAAACATACTGCGCCGACCCCAAATTGGGGTTCAACCACTGGGGGCCTAAGCCACGAACCCGATGGGATGGGACAAGGGCAAGCGAATGATGATGACACATTTGTTAAAACGACAATGATTTCCGTTAAACAGGTTCAAAACTTACCTGAAATGAAGAAACTTATTACATTTGACTACTACTACTTACTATAAATTTTATCCAACTCGAAGTGAACATATTTTTAACGAACTTTTATGTCCAAATGCTTTCTACAATATTTAACCACAATTTAAATGTTTACTTCTTTTGAAAGAAAGGATCAAGTGATTTTTTTTACGACTGCACTAGTTTTGTTTTCCTTGAGCCTAACTAGAGTATGACGTTATAAATGATTTAGTTTTTCTTTGATATCACACTCACACTATATTATATACAAAATATTTTTCAATACATCTTGCTCGAAAATAGAACTTACGAAGGCAGTAAACTGTGCGGTAAATGCGTTTTACCGCACTAGTGCGATTTTATTAATTTTTACGTTCTCAATTACTATTATTCAGCCAGGATCATTTTAATAATAAAAAATATATTGAATCGATCCTTACAAAGAGGAAAGCAATTTGTATTTTTTAATTTCAACAAATTGTATCAAAAATAATATCAGCCAGTAATATTTTAGTAATAAAAATTATATTATGTCGATTTTAAAGAATCGATTCGTAGAGGCAGAATGTTCGCGATAGCCTTTTCTCCATATATAAAAATGCAACCTATTATTGTTTTGATGTTGGCGGGAATTTGATTAATTTTCATTTTATTGTGTTACATTGATTATTGTTTTAAGAGTGATCAAGTGTTGATATTTAATGATAAATGTTAATAGTACAGCAACTAAAAATGCGCGCGATATAATAAAGGTTAGTTTTTACAACTCTTACATGAACAATTTCGTATCTTTTGTAGGGGTAACTTTCTTAACCATTCCATTTTAATTATTTTAATTATCTGTTTTCTCACAAGTGTATTGAAAAACGTCGTACAACACACGGATCTTAGGTTTTATAACAAACTCGTGACATTATAAACCCTCGCCTGCGGCTCGGGCTTACAAAAGTCACCTCGTTTGTAATTTGCCACCTACGATCCTTGTATCGTAATGTACTATTATCACATTTCACTAATATTATTGGATGTTTGGATGTTTGTTCCGCCTTCACGCTTAAATACTCAACGGATTTGGATGAAATTTGGAATGGATGGATCACGGAGACAAATTGTCTCCGTGGGATGGATTACATAAGATATTTTTTACGGGAAAATATCTTATTCCTACGGGAAAATCTTACACAAGGCGAGCGTACCGCTACAGTAACTAATAAATCAGAAATATTTTTCTGTGCTCGGTGAAACAAAATATATAAATTGTATTTCGTGTTTGGCATTGTAATTATTATTTTGAAATGTAGTTAATTTTGAAAATTGTAGGTGCGCAGTATGTTATCTTCTTCCATTCATATTCCATAATTATTTATCTATGCACATTCCTTGGAAAGTCTTAAGTTATTACCGCGGGAAAATATCTTGTTCCGTGGGGAAATCCGAAAACCCTGTACTACCATCAAGCGAGTCTCATACAGGCTGCACGGTACATTCAATAACATGGCAAAACGAAGCTAATTAACTGATAATGTACTAAACATTTTAATTGAAACTCGAACAGTGTGATTATTGATCAAACCGGCGATGTGGGAGCATTATTATAAACCAGTACATGCTTCTTGAATACAAAAGTTAAAAGAAATTTTGCATTGTTTTGGTGTATTCACTAAGGATAAATAAATTGAAGGGTTTTGCATAGTGGTAAGCACGGAAATAAGTATAAATCAAATTTGCTAACCATAGAGAAAAGCAAAGAAATTAGTTCGCTCTGTCTGATACAGAAAAGTATGCAAAATACAAATTATTTGCGTAATTAATAATGAAGAAATGAATCTAGAACATTTATTTTATTTTACTTTATTTTACTTTCTTCGGAAAACTTACAGCTAATTATTTACAAAATAGTATAAATAGTATAAAAATTTCGAAATTGGAATTAAATAAAAAGTCATTTACAAGTTTTCGCTTATAGAAACAATAAAGAGTAAATAAGCCTTAGCAACTCTATAAGACACTCGAATAGTAATAAGAGGGTTACAATATAACAAGCCAAGTGATATTTAAATAAGAAAATAATATCGTCAATATAACATATATATACCTAAGAAGAAAAAGAAGAAATAAGTTTGTGTCAGTCATCAAAGAAACCTTTACTCAACAAACACCTTATGTTATTTAATGGATACAAAATAGGTTCTGTCCGCGCACGATCTTGTGACCATATTATGCACTCAAATTCAAAATATCAGAGCAGCAGCGTATAGACGAATCTCGCACGAACTATAACTATTTTACTTACCCTACGAAATAATATAAGTTGGTGAACGTTTCCTGGTCGGGTTTGCTCACTACAGTTTTATGAAATTCACTATAGCATGTTCGCAATTTCCCATCGGTGTTTGTGTCGGTAATAGCGATAAGTGTGCAAAGTGTTTTAGATGGATCACTCGTTCCTTGTTAGCGCTTCGAGTCGTGATCCACGTTAATTTGAGCCCAAACAATCTGTTTTGTACATACTTGTGTCCCTTCGGCCGCCATCGAAAATGATTGCTTACATGACAAACGTAATTTCTTATATTTTTCTGATTATTTATTAATGCTTCGTGTAGGCAGGTGCAGTTATTTTAACTACTCTCTTTTCCATGGCTCTAGGTCATGTCTTTTTTTACAAACCGATGAAAAAATATCCAGATCCTAAATTTTATCCTTATCTGTCTACATGTATTATATGTTTATTTAAAAGAAATACCCATTAGGCGAAATGTAGGCAATGCGTTTATACTAAATTCTAACCTATCAACAGTAGTTTTTGTGAGTACGTATAACTCAACCAAAGCCCAACTCACCCCTTTTATGTATGTATGCTAAAAAACTCTTTTTTTTGCGCACGATTTGAAGACAGCTCTGAATTATGTAACTACTATGATCACAATAAACAAATACATTCAGATCGCTCTTTCTCTGTGTATTGGTTATCCATGTATTTATCTGGATTTGGTTACGAATGACAAATTATATATTAAAAAATCTGTAGGTATTAAAGACTTACCTAGTTTACGAATTTTAGTCCTTGGCCGATTTTTAAATTATTCACAAAACAATCGCTAGATTTTTATTTTTAATATTGAAATTAGACTAGCCTATGGGCGACCGCTCTCCGAGGTTCTCCGAGGGATGTTTGGCGGTGTTCCGGAGGTACCCGCCCGCTAACTGTGCGATCAACTTATTTTGCACGATCTACGAGCAATACACGTCACATTATCGTGTCTAGTTTATTCGGTCTCGCACTTTTAAAGATACAATTTTGTGTGAATTTGTTGTAAATATTTAAAGAATAGGTACATAAACATTGCGCTGGCGCAAGATCGTACAGAAATACATACGAGAAATAACCTTTTGCAACTGGAAACGGTCATAAACAAATGCAAGCATCACACCAATATTATAAATGTGAAAATATATTTGGATGTTTGGATATTTAGATGTTTAGATGTTTATTCCGCCCGCGGCTACGCACGCGTTGAGTAAGATTTTTCCCGTGGGAATAATACTATTCCCGGTAAAAAGTAACTTATGTGTTAATCCAGGTTACAAACTATCTCCATTCCAAATATCATCCAAATCCGTTAAGTACTTTAAGTATGCGTGCGCGTGCTTTAGGCGTGTGACCTATTCTTTAGTTATGCACACGGAGACAAATACAAAATTTACGTTTTTACCTAGAAATAATAATAAAAAGAGTAAAAAATCACAAATAAACAATTATTCAAACAAAAAAACAAATATTTAAACAAAATAGGAAAGAAAAATAAAAATTTGTTATTATTGGATTTAATCAATGTTTTGATAAATTATTGTAATTATGTTTATTTTAACCACGTAAAAATAATTTTATGTTGACTTGTGCGTGAATTTCAAAAGTCCATATAATAGTGATTTAATTAAAATCAATCGTCAATTTTCCAGTTAGTGTATGATTGAGATGCGGTGCACTAATAAGGCGCATGTAATTTGATGTCATATGTAGAATACGCACAACGCACGCACTTATTAATCTAATTTCTCTAATCAAATTTCTGTTAATTATTGTGATTTACGTTCGTAACAAAAAAAAAAAATATTCCCGATATTTTTTCCGAAAGTCCTTGTCAAGTCTGTCAGTCAGTTGCAAAGCTCTGTTGCTGCACGGCGCGCTCTGGCAGCATTTCGTTGAGTTCACAAAGAACAGGTTTTTCCCGCGCAGCCTGGTAGTTTCATCAGCCACTTTTCAAAGGCTTTGCTGTCCACCGCAGCAGTAAGCCGTGACACCTTTTCAACGCTGCTCTGTCGATGTACCCAGCCTAGTCATACTAACGTTCGTAGGTAAATATTTCAGTTTCAGCAAACTAATAACTGAGATAATTTTGTTACAACCTACCACAGTATAAAAAAATCTAGGTGTTTCGAGTTAAGTAAAGTACAAGAGGCATTAGGATGAAAAATACTATTTTTAGATCTACGTATTTACTCGCTTATTAGAATCAAATCAAATCAAAATTAAAATTGTTTATTTGCCAAAATAATGTAAATACAAAAGAAATTACGAAAGTTGTGAAAACTTAATGATAATATTTTTACAAGTATTTGGTATTGTAACTACTACCTAGCATACCTAAATCTGGTAACTAATGCTCTACCTACTACTTCATAACGTACTTCAACATTCTGTAAAAAAATAAGATTTAAATTGTCTAAAAACAAGGCTCAGACGGAACTAGATTGAAAGTAATGTACGTTAAACGCCGCAAATGTCGTAATTATAATGACATTAATGAATTAATTAAGATTTTCCCTTTCTGCGGGCTTTCGAGGCACTGCTTTACGTAAATATTTTCAGAGCAACACAAAAGGGAGGCGCGTTGATGCCGCGTGAAATTATGTTCCGTAAAATAAAGTTGGACTTTTTTCACTCTTCTTTGATGTTAAAGTTACTGGAGTTAATTCAATTTATTGTCTCTCTTAAAACGAGACTCCGCCGTAATGTTATTTGTAAGGCTTACCTACGTTGTTGATATGCTCCAAAAGCGAGTGCAGGAGCGCACTGGGCCTAAGTGATTCGATACACGTTCAATATGTTTCATTAGGCGGCCCCGTGTTCGCTTATTCAATCACGGGAGAGGCGCGCGCGCCGGCTCCGCGCCGCCTTCGCACCGCTATCGTCCCGCCGCTGCCACGCAACGCTACCTTTCCGCACTCCACTCACTCCATTTTTCTATAATCAATTTTTCCGACTAAGTAATGGTATCAATCAATTTGTAACTTACAAGCCTCCCGAAATACTCCGAAAGCTTTTATGTGAAGTCTATTTCTACCAACAATATTGAGCAGACACAATAAACCAGAATTTCATCCCTTGTCGATTTCCGATTAAGCAAGGCTTGGATAAGGATGTGAGATAATTACAAAACCAATGTTCCTTATGTTTCTCGTGGAAGTAATTGTGAGAATTTTTCCTTCCGTCACTGTGAAGCGGGATGTTTCCGCTATTCTGAGGCGTCTGTCGGCAACCGGCAGCTCCTCGACGTCGTCTGCATCCTCTGCTCCCGGAAATGGTAATTACCGTCTAATCTCGCCCGAAGCGCGGGCGGCCCGACGCCCGGATATGAACTTCCGTTATGAACAATTTAGCGCGCGAAATTGGACGACGGTACGGTCTGCATTCAGCCTATCGCAGGTGAATCGGGCTGCACACACGTGCTGGCTGGCAGTCATTGCGCTCCATTCATACAGCGTGATTTGCGCCCACTACTAGCCTAAGCCGCCCCCACTGAATACGAATCGCATAAAACCTTTTAGAGTCTAGAAAATTGCATTTTTATCCAATTTGAAAAAGTTAAGTGCGGAAAGTTGTGTATTTTCAGGTAGCTGCATATAAACGAAGCGATGTTTTAAACTCTGTGTACTTACCTATATAAAGTTATTTTTATTCAAAACATTTCAGATTCTTAATTTTATTTACTCGTGTATTAGAATATTCAATTCTAATTTTACAATTCCAAACTAATGCTTTCTAAGTAAATGGAGGATAAATGAACATGATATGTCATCATATACTCACGTCTTCCTGAATCCGTAATAGCATATCTGTGTCGTCCTTGATGTAGGATCTATGATTAGACGTGAACACCCGACATCATGCGACGGATGACCAATGGTCGGCGGTTACCTCAAAGCGTTGTAGTAGGATAATAGCTCTATATATGCATCCAGATCGCGATGAATGCCATCATTAGCTGAAGCCTAGACTAACGCTCTACGGCTATTATCATTTGTGTCCGCTTATCTGACATTCGACATACGTACTAGACAAATCATGTTTCTACTTCAAAGTAAGAGATAATTTAATCGGAAACGAAAAGTTTATCAATGCAACGATTGGGTCATTAACCAACAGAACAAACAAAAACCACAACATGTTCCGCAAATGTGAAACTGTCAGATAACATGTGTAATTAACTTATCGCCATGACAGGCAACTTGTAAAAAGCTCGCTTTGAAAATGGCCGACAGCAAGCGAAATGCAATGAAATTGAGGAAAAATGATTCGGCCATTCATCCTCGGATGGAAATGGCGGCCGGTTATTGTCGAGCGGCTCACATTGACACCCATACATACAGACCATTCCATACAGCCTTCAAATGGACTCTCGTTCAATTTCGATACTTTTACAACACAATAGGCGGGAGTAAGGCGTGCTCGCTCACCTGGCGAATTAAAAAGCACTTGTACATTCAAAATAGCACATGTATCCTATACGTCGGGCATCCACACAAAAAGGTAGCGTCTGACCTTTTTGTGTGCAGTTTTTTTTACTTATCTTTGCAGCTAAATTAATATCTGCTACACAAAAAAGGCTGAGACTTAAACTAACTTAAATGTTAGGACATAAGGGTTGCATTTTCACAGACATAAGACAGTAGATGCGATACAACATTACATTGAAATGTAGTACATAAGACAATACATTTATTTAATGAAGTGATTAAAGTTGTGGAGTATTATAGTTGCATTGTTAACCTTAATGTTAGCACATTCCTCGGTACAGGACCAATCGTGTCGAGTTGATTGCGCCGATCACCTTGATCTTTTGCCGTCGTTCCGTGATGAAACTCTTCTACCCTTCTTTCTTGCACAGTCGAGCCACCGGCACATTTTGCAGGTTTCGTCGACAACGAACCAGAACAACACACGGTTCCGTCGCCTCGAAACCCGAATCATGTGCCATTTCTTCGCATATTATCACCTTCTCTTCTTTCTTCTTCTGTTTTTTTTTCTTGGTAAGATCCTGCTAAAAATAACAATATTATTATACATTTTTCTTTTTTTTGCTTTAGTTTGTAAAAAATATCGAGCTTGACAAAATGAATTTTACTGGTACTGGTAACGCATTTTGTCACGTACATTTCGTCATAAAGTAACATAAAAACGAAAAGCTATATATTATTAGAATATACTTAAAAAGAAAATAAAAAAATATATATGTTTTTACCTACTTACTTCCTGTCTTTAAAAATGCTACATTTAGTTTTCTATTAAAGATATAGCGACAACCTACCAAAAACCACACACACCACGACCACCACGACCACCACCACCACCACCTACCAAACCACCACACTACCTACCAAAAAACTTACTTTACTTTCAGGTTGTTATGCAATCTCGTACAATGGGAAACGAAATAAAACTTTGTTGTATTCCCATACTTGGAAATCTTAGAATCAGCTGTCAACTAGGTGTTAAAATATGAAAATAGCGAGTCAATCTATTATACATAATTTTAACATCTTAAGATTGCCAAGACTGAATTGTAAGAAAATACCTGAGACTTCGTCATCACAGTGAAAGTTAAGCAAGCATTACTTACCCTAATTTAATTAGAGGAATGGATAGGCAATTAATTACTTAGGCGGTGGCCTTGCATAACAAACAAACGGCTTGATGCCGCGCCGGAGAGACTGCTTCATGAAAATTCAAAACAAACTTACTTGCTTATCGTTTTTGCTTTTTTTAATTTTTTCTACCTAATTAATTTCAATGTTTTCTTAGCACAACTTACACATAATAAAACAAATACAACAGGGTATTATATAATGAGCTAATGATTTACTAATGAATTACAAATACGAGAAGGAACCAAAACTAAAACAGTAACAATAACAATTATCTGACAGGCGTGTTGTGTTGTTTTCCCTTACCGCCGTCTGCCCCACGAGATTAACGCACGCTTAAGCATTACCTCACTCAACAGATGACCAATTGTTCGCTCTCCCATAACGGCAGCTAAAAGTTTTCCCATTTATTCAGTGCTCATATGTCAAGTCGGTGCTGAAGGCGAGAGAGGAGTAGGCAAGGAGCGCGGGCGGCGGCCGACGCGTTCCGGCGCGATAAGGCGGGCGGCTCCATTGTCGCGGCGTCGGCGCACGTTTCCTCCGCTGCCGTCGAGCCTACCGCATTGTTCCCTCTCGTAATGAACAAACTTATTCCAGAGGCTAATGCAGCAAATGCGAGACTGCCGAATTCACCCCGCACGTTATCTGCTCGAGTTGTCGCGACGCTGTTCACATTACACGCACGACGCGACAATGCCTCTATAATGGTCCGAACCCATCGGCCCAGTTTTGTTTGAATAGTGTTAGCTGAGTATTGGGTGTATACTCACATTAGCACAATGTAGCGAGGGTTGTTTGACGAAGGACCCTGATTCTATTAGGAGACATAAGCGACATCTTATTATGTAATTGATGTCATGTTTGTTTTACAACTTTATCATGCTCTAGAGTCTAGAGGGCGGGCGACTGTCCCAAATAATGTAGTTCGTGTTACAGCTTTCACCGGATATAGACTCATCGTATTGCTTATTTTTGCTTCTGATAGAAAAAAAAACAAACAGGCAGAAGGCAATCATTAATTGGCATTCTTGGCAACTAATTGATGGTATCAATTTTCATTAAACAAACCGTTCATCGTGGATCGTGGAATTAGTTACAGCTTCTAAGCTTTTTATTGAAATGATCTAGTTAAATTTTAGCAAATGTAAAGCTGGCATTATCCCGTCTGTTAAGATAAAGCTTCTCCCTCGTGCCCAACTTTCGATCCGTATTATGCATTCTCTGTGCCACCAAAATTCCTTATTCATTCGAATACATTCAACAATTTTTCATAGCATCTAGCGCTCCATTTTCAATGGTGACAAAAATTTGAGACGACCCGGCAATAACTCTGAAGGGAGAAAATCGCATTTCGATCAAAAAGAGGGCAAATCTTTTATGTAATATGAGATTGTCATCGCTATTATTACAGGCAAATAGAATACGCCGGATCAGTAAGTAGGTTATCTGCCTGCTTCCTTCGGCCTGAATCATTTTATTGGATGTTGCGGAATACTTGTCTACCTACTTTATCATCGTCCCCTTTGAAAGTATTTGAGGATACGCAACATTTGTAAAAGTGTTATTCCATGTCAGCGTTATTGGTATTTTAAACAACATCTATTAATAAAAGGTGTTATTAAATAATTTTTATCTGTCAAATTTCAGTTGACTATATGGGACTGGAACCCTTACGATTTTGATCAACGATGTCTCGTACTCTTATTATGCTATAAATATCGTTTGCAAATCTAACAGGGTAACCCTATCAAGGAATCTGATAAACATAAGTATTTATTTTATTTATCATTCTGTAAATACTTAAAACCCTAACGACTGAAGGGGTTTTTAACGGGTAGTCCGGCCCCATATTTCCATGTGTATTGGTAAAATGTAAAAACCAATAGTATTAGAGATAATTATTGTTACAGATTACGTCTGTTAACTAAACATGCGCTGCGTGGCATCTTTTTCCATTCTTCGCTTTATAATTATTTGATTTTTCAACAGTATTAAAACCAAAATGTAGATATTTTTCGTATCACTTTTACAATGTGGATTCAAGGCAATCAAACAGTTCTTAATAAGCTCTTTTGTAAAACTGGGTGTAGCTTTTAAAACTTTTCACATTATAGAGTTACCCAAATCTTCAAAGTGCTTGAAAAAGCTACAAAAATCTGTTCTCCACTCTTCGTAAAAGGATATGAATCAAAACTTTTATCGCGCGAGGGGAGACGTCAATTTACGAGAAATGCTTTCCCGGTGACTCGAATTACTCCCAAACAAATGTCTGTCTCGGGTTGTTATCCAGTTCATAAGAAATGTACGGAAGCAGAAAACTTTCCAACATAGGTAGGTACTTGTAAACTATGTAAACATTACGTGCAAGTAGAGTTTTTCTCCACGAACGACAAGCCGTTCTGTAAGAGCGGCAAAGAGAGTTATTGAAACTTGATCTCACTAATAAGCTTGCAAAAGCAGTGATACAACTCCAGCTTACTAGATACCTGCAGCAATTACTGAGGAAAATTTTCGCTTTAACAGTTGCCAAGTTCATATTATTATTAATGAAGTGATGCGCATAGCATCTCGTGTGCAGCGATGCCTTAATTGCTAGGAAGGTGAACGCGTCGTAACGCAAGGCAGAGAGCAGGTGCACGGAAAAATCACAAGTTATTAGCCGGTTTACGGCACACGCGACTATAATATACGACATATTCATATTTAAATGTGAAGTCGCGAGTCGCGAGGCAAAGTTGCAGTTAGCTCATGTGTTTAGAAGTTATTGCTAAACACATGAGCTAACTGCAGATAGATGCAGATAGTGCTAAGCAGCTTGCTATTTTCAAGATGGCGTAATCTACCAATAATTATTTATTCTAAAATATCAAAAGAAATAAATAAGTAAGTTAAGTGAATAAATAAGTTTTTGTAACTTTTTGGATTATTATCAATTTCATGTATATTATAATATATGTTGTATTCATTATTTATTTTAATATTTTGATTTATAAGAATAATTATTCTGGTATTGTCATATTGTATTTGCGTGGGCTTTGGTTATTCCTTCGTGGATTTGCAATAAAATTCTTCTTCGACAGACACAATGGACACAAATTACGTTTACTACTATATTAATTCAGTGACCTTGTTTAAAATAGTGTTACGATAAATATAATTATTTCATAAAAACGTTTTTAATTATTTATTTTTTCGTCGTACCCAGTCTAAGTTCTAGTTTGTCAGAAATATATTTAAAAGCAACGCTAACATTAAAATGTTATACGCACGAGTCTATTTTTAGCAAGAAAGCATTTTGTTTCTTGTACTGGCCCGGCGCGGCCGGCCTGCGCAAAATCTCTGAGAAATGGATTTACGAAACCTTATGGAGTAGGGATTAAAATTTTCATCAGCTCTTTTCTGGAGCGCTTTTAACTCACATTTCATTTAATATCTTGGTGAACAGGAAATCTTAATAAAAGTAACTAGGTATTCTACCTGGCTCCATCTAGTAAAGTATAATGTTGGGGTTAATTTTACTCAACAGATTTTCATTTATTGGTTTTATACTCGCAAGTAATATTATTGAACAATAAATTCATTTACTTTACTTCTTATAAGTAGGTTAATTGGAAATTATGTTACCAAAAATTCTGGGGTATTTGCTCTATTATGAACTTTTGTATTCTGATTTACTCTATACAATAGATTATAATGTTTCAGTAATTTAAATACAAAAGTATTATAATAGAAAATGTAATAAGACTTCAAATTTAACTAAAAAGAAAACGAAGCTTAGGCTGGGTTAATAATACCACTAAGGCAAAAGATTTGCGAGCATTTTAAGAGTAATAGGAAAACTTACGAAAATAGAAAAAAAACGCGTGAAAACAGCGAGATGTAAATAGAGTTACTTTGCCGGGGAAAAATTGTTCACACAAATTTAATTTCGGATGAGAGGGGAATCTTTCGTATGCCTAGAAGACGCCTAGTAGAGCGGTTTTAAGCCTCTACAAAGAATAATATATAGTTGCGTACAAGATTCTGTTTTGCTATCTCATTCACTTTAACGTATAAATATGAATGCTGCAATGCTGCAATAGATTCTCCTATAATGGAGTCAGTTATGATAACTAGTTTGTTATGTTATTTATTTATATTTTATAAGCTCTGATGTGAAGGTTTTTTAAATTAACATTGGTTCGCATCCGAATTTAAACAAGTATAATATTTTTAAATATTTTGTTATATAATATATGTTATAATATTTAAACAGCAAAGAAAGTTATACTTAAAATAATTATAAAGTAAAAAATATTTTTTAACAACACGTTTTTACGCACTATAAAGTATAAAATAATTTTTATTGAGATTTTTATTGGTGTAGTACTCTTGTAGGACTTAAAACGAAAAACGTGGGGTGCATGGAGTAGATATTCTAGAAGTAGAGAACGAGGTGATGGCTGAAAAACAGCATAGTGACGCTGTAACCTTTTCATTGTCTTACTTATTTTCATGTCTGCCTATACTACTTCTTGATACATAACATTTATTGTTAATGTAATGACAATGAATAAATGTCTTCTAACACATAACATCTCCTGGCACTTATAAAAGTGCCTGAAGGCCTGGGGGCTGAAGAATAAAATGTTAAAAAAAATATTTTTTTAGCGTTCCTCTGGTACACGTCAAGAGGGGGTTATTTTTTTTTCACGATTACCTTATAGTGTGAAGTATTGTTGGATAGGTCTTTTAAAAACAATGGGAGTTTGCTAAGACCATTTTTCGATGCTAGTGTAAGTTTTAGAAATATTCCGTTTTAAAGTGCTTATTTTTGTTAGAGTCAAGTTTCCCGCCCCTCTACCAGCGAAGCCGTTGTACCTGGGCTGATTGATAACTGGCCGAAACGACGAACTTAAAAAAATTATACGCAAAAAAAAATAATTACATTATATTTTGGCATCTTTTTGAAAATAGAACGCCAAATTTGAATTTAATCGAACTGGTGGAATTTGTTTGATAGGACGTAGAACTTTCTCTGTCGTAAATTTTCTTAACAATGGAAAGAAACGAAATTCGTGCGGTGATAAAGTTTTACGTTTTAAAACAGAAAACAGCAACCCAGATTAAAACCGAGCTAGACAGTGTTTTAGGTAATTCTGCTCCTGCATTGAGTACAATTCACACCTGGGTAACTGATTTTAAACGTGGAAGACAGAGCTGCGAAGACGCCCACAGGTCTGGCCGTCCAAATGAAGTCACGAATCCGGACATGATCAAAAAAATTCACAAAATTGTATTGAATGATCGGCGCTTGAAGTTGCGAGAGATAGCAGAGATGGTGAGCATTTCATCTGAACGCGTTTTTAATATTTTGCACCAACATTTGGGAATGAAAAAGCTTTGCGCGCGATGGGTGCCGCGTTTGCTCACTGTTGACCAAAAGCAACGTCGAGTGGACGATTCATCGGAGTGTTTGGCGCTGTTTAACCGAGATCCTAACGAGTTTTCGCAGTGTTATGTAACAGTCGATGAAACCTGGATACATCATTATACTCCCGAGACAAAAGAACAATCTAAGCAGTGGACTGAGAGCGGAAGACCTGCGCCGAAGAAAGCAAAAACGGTTTTGTCGGCCGGCAAAGTGATGGCGACTGTTTTTTGGGATGCTCGAGGGATTATTTTAGTGGATTATCTGCAAAAAGGAAAAACAATAAATGGAGAGTACTACGCAAGCTTGCTGCAAAAATTAAGTGAAGAAATCCAGAAAAAACAACCACATTTGGCCAAGAAAAAAGTTTTGTTCCACCATGACAACGCACCTGCACACGTCAATGGTTGCAGCCGCCAAACTCCATGAATTGCGGTTCGAATTGCTACCGCATCCACCCTATTCCCCGGATCTGGCCCCGTGTGACTTCCACTTATTCCCAAACCTGAAGAAATGCTTAGGTGGCCAGAGATTTTCATCAAATGAAGAAGTCATTGTTGCCGTGGACGAGTATTTTGAGGGGTTGGAGAAAACATTTTATCAAACTGGTGTAACGGCATTGGAGAAGCGCTGGACTAAATGCATCGAGGTAGAAGAAAACTACGTTGAGAAATAAATTTATTTTAAATAGATTTTTAAAGTTTTTCTTTGTCGTTTCGGAAACTTATCAACTCGCGTGAAATGTATATGATGAACTTAAAAGGAAAACTATCAACATTAAGTAGGCTTTACAGGTTATCGAATAATAGACCAACTTATAAAAAGTACTAGTAAAAGTAAGAAATTTGGTACTACAAATATCATAGAAAAATATTTTGATGAATGTTTGAAGGCTGTAATTTGGCATGGACATACCTGTAAATATGAATCATGCCGACAAAGCTGAAGAATATAATAGGTTATAGGTACGTTTCTTTTTAAGTTTCTCTTTAGCTATTCTTTTTTTAGGCAACTACGGAACCCTTTGCGTGGTCCGACACGTGCTTGGCCAGTTATTTATTATTGGAAAGACTTGCGTTTGACCATTATTCTAGCTGATGGAAATTGATTATAAGGTGAAAGATGGACCACGCTCGCCTAGAAGATGTCTATGATTTTTTTTATAAAGGGGCTATTCTAATCTATAGTTTTTTGAGAAACACGGTTATGCTTCTGAATCTACTCCATGCACCCCACGTTTTTCGTTTTAAGTCCTACAAGAGTAATAAAAATCACCACCAATAAAAATCTCAATAAAAAATATTTTATACTTTTTAGTGCGTAAAAACGTGTTGTTAAAAAATAATTTTTACTTTATAATTATTTTGTGCTTTTTAGTCAAGCGTATTCAAATTTTGCAAGATACCCTGAACATCACGTAGGACTAAATTGCTAGGACTAAAAATCCCAAGAAAGACGAGATAATGTTGTTACGTTTTGATTACCTTTCGGCTCCATCATGAGACCCTGGACATCACATATTATAGCTAAAGATCTAGTCAAGACAAATCCAACCGGCCAAAACACGACTAGGTTATGTTGAGTATTTGAGGAAATACAGCGGCCACCTTTCGGCTCCATCATGAGATCCTGGACATCACGTATGACTAAAAATCTTGTGAAGACAAATTTAAGATTATGATGAGATTATGTTGTGTATTTTAGGAGTTTCTATGGCCACCTTCCTGCTCCATCACGACACCCTGGATATAACGTGAGACTAATATCTAGTCAAAACGAATCCAATGGGCCCAAACACGACTAGGTTAAGTTGAGTATTTGAGGAATTCCTGTGGCCACCTTCCGGCTCCATCATGAGACCTTGTACATTACTTATAACTAAAGATCTTGTCAAGACAAATTCAACGAGCCCAAACACGACGAGGTTGCGTTGTGTATTTTAGGAGTTTCTATGGCCACCTTTTGGCTCCATCATGAGACCCTGGACATCACGTATAATTAAAGATCTTGTCAAAACAAATTCAACGAACCCAAACACGTCGAGGTTATGTTGTGTTTTTTAGGAGTTCCTATGGCCAACTTCCGGCTTCATCATGAGACCCTGGACATCACACACGTATAATTAAAGATCTTGTCAAGACAAATCTAACGAGCCCGAAGACGACGAGGTTGTGTTGTGTATTTTAGGAGTTCCTATGGCCACCTTCCGGCTCCATCATCAGATCAGCTCCATGGTATCTTAATATTGCATTGTCACCGAGGTTACATAAGTGTACCAAATTTCAGCACAATCGAATGACAGCACGTGCTCCAAAAATGAGTTGCAAGATTCGGACCGAACAAACAAACCCACAAACAAACAAACAAACAGACAGACAAGAAAGCGAGTTAATAAAAACGTGTTAAATAAGAAAGAGGACACGAACAAAATATACTCATATGTGGCAAATGAACTTAAAAATCACAATAAGTTATAAATAAAAGTATCTCTAGAAAAGTAAAACACAACAAACCTTTAAATAGCCAGACAAAGGAAGTAAATGAAAATAACAAGTGAAAACATTTAGGAAGTGCCACAATATCCGAGGCTGTCGACCGCAAGAGCATTGCGTTTCGTTTCATCGGTACACAATCAAAACGTGCTACAAATTACAAAGACTAAAGGGATCCTCTCTCGAATTTCCCAACTAGCACAAAGGGATAGGAACTAGTCAAGAAGGAAGTTCGCGTCAGTGTTGAGGGCTCCGTATAGGCCGAGGTTAACAAGTCTACATTCATTGGCAACACTTTGAAATATAAACTTACATAAAGTTTTCAAAAATAAGAGCGTTATCACAAAATAATGTATTGACCTTCCCATATTACTATTATTATGTACTATGTAATTATAATTATTTAATGTAATTGTATAACGCACTATCCCGCAGTATTCGTTGCGTTTTTCCTGTAAGAACAGGTTGCCTGGAAGAAATTGCTACCTTAGCAATAAGGCCACCCATCTGTACACTATTATTTGATCTGAATTTTTCTGTATATTCCTTGTGTGCAATAAAGTATATTCTATACTATTCTATATACTCGTAAAATTCCTTATTAATAAGCATAAAGCCTCGCGCAGACCAGGGCGACACGCGCGGCAGCGACGACGACGTCGCGTTGCGTTAGAATCGCTGCCCATGAATTTAAATGGTACCGTGCCTTCGTGCACACCGGAGCGACAGCGATGCGACGCAACGCGACACTGCAGCGATTTCAGAGCGACACGCTAGTGAAAAAAAAAAAAAACGATAATTCCAAATTCAAAATAAGGGTTGCACGCTTCTCAAAACAAAATACGAAAAAATCAAATTCAAAATAAGGAATGCACGCTACTCAAAACAAAATACGAAAATTCCGAATTCAAAATAAGGGGAATGTGCCTAAAATGGAACACCACCCGATAAGAGTTACGCCAAAACGATCTAATCAGTATTGTTGATATTTACTGAAAGCTTACTTGAATTGAACTATTAGTTGACCTTGAAAACATCGATAGTATCGATAGGTCTAAGTTCGCCAATTTGGATTTTTGTAATTTTTCATCGCAGTCTTTCTTACCTTATTCATATTATTTTCAAAATTGAATTAAATTTAGTATAAGAGATGACAACTGGAACCGACGCAACTGGCAGCTTTCTCGGGCAAATAATAAACCAAGCATTCAAAGAGGAAACGCTGCAAGTCTATCGGGTATCTTGAAACGTATTAGCTGAATCATGCAAAAACTCAGCCCATGAAACTGAACAATTTTTGATCAAGAAGTTTCACAAAATTAAAAAAAAAAATAGTCTTTTCATAAAAATTGATCAGCTGACTGGGTCAAATTGTATGGAAGTTAAAAAAAAATTGCGAATGTCATAAATATGTAGAACAAATGTTTTTCAGTAGGGTCAGCCCATGGAAACACCAGAAAAATTTTGCTTTGGCTGAAAAAAAATACACTATTAACTAGCTAGAGGATCCATCACGGGCACACCCCCTTGACGTTACGTCACTTCTTTTAAGAGTCAGACCTCCCACAATTCAATTTGTTTTTTTGTTTTTTTTTTTAATGTTTTAATTTAATTTGTTTTTTGTTAATTTTTTATTTTGGTATGAAATGGGATGTAGTGAATAGGCATCTTTTGGGTGAGCGTGTATCATCTTCAACCTCGTCATCACTTTCCATCAGGTGAGACTGTGGTCAAACGCGAACCTATTTTACATATATAATATATATATATATATATATATATATATATATATATATATGGGATCATCTTGCTTAGCCATTATTAAAAAGTTAATTATCAACAAAGACAAGTAGTGTTTGCAACGAAATATAACTCCACGAGAAATTATATGCCCCCAAATATCGAGTATTCAAACAAAGAACAACACAAATAGACAAGCCAATTGGATGCGCTCACGTGACGCGTTGTATTCCGGCAAGCGCGGTGATTGGTTCAAGGCATGACCGTTAACGGTGACTTGATCGCGCTTTTTCTGCAGTGGTTGATGTTACATGAAATTATTGTGTAAAATAAAATAAAAAAAAGTCTGCCCTGCAAAAAAAAAATATAGTGTTACTCGGTAAGAAGTTATGGTGGAATAAAGAAACTCGCATACATACATACATGAACTTTAATTTTTTTGGGCAGTCGTGTTCATTAATACAAATTATTATTTCAATACACCTTGCTCGAAAATTGAACTTACGAAGGCAGTAAACTGTGCGGTAAATGCGTTTTACCGCACTAGTACGATTTTATTACAATTTCTTTTTGATTCCTGCGGTCTTTAAAATTATTATTCAGCCAGGATCATTTTGACAATAAAAAATATTTAAATCGATTCATACAAAGAGAAAAGTGTTTTATATTTTTTTATTTCAAAAAATTGTATCAAAAATATTAGCCAGTAATATTTTAATTATAAAAATAAAATTATCTCGATTTAACCAAGAATCAATTCGTAGAGGCTGAATGTTCGCCAAAGCCTTTTCTCCGTAATTATGCTTATAAAAAAAGAAACATTATCATTTTGTAGTTGGCGCCATGTTTGTAATATTTTCATTTAATTGTTTTACATTGAATGTGGTTTTATGAGTGATTAACTGTGATTAAGTGTTGATATTTAATGATAAATGTGAATAGTAAGGATACTCAAACTGCGCGCGATATAATAAAGCTTAGTTTTTACAACTTCTTGCACAAGCTTTTGTGGGGTACTGTGCACCTTGCTCAACCATTTCAATTTAATTATTTACTATCAGTTTTTTCACAAGTGTATTGAAAAACGTAGTACAACACACGGATCTTAGGTTTAATAACAAACTCGTGACCATTATACTCGTTTGTAATTTGCCACCTACGATCCTTGCATCGTAATGTACTATTATGTAATCTCGATGATCATGCAATATTATGGTTCCATGTAACTGGTCTCGTGATGGAGCTGGAAGACAGCCATGGGAACTCTTTAGCTATACAACATAACCTCATCGTGTTTGGGGTCACTGGATTTGTCGTATCCCTTCTGATAAAATCTTAGTCATACGTGATATCCAGGGTCTCATGATGGAGCCAGTGGCAATAGAAACTATTCAACGACACAACACAATCTCATCGTGTTTGGGCTCGTTGGATTTATCTTGACAAGATCTTTAGTCATACGTGATGTCCAGGGTCTCACGATGAAACCAAAAGGTAACCATAGGAACTCTTTGATGACACATCACAACATCGTCGTGTCCAAACACGTCCAAGCCCAAGCTCATTGATGTCCAAGGTCTCATGATGGAACAGGAAGGTACCAATACGAACTCCTCAAATAAACAACATAACCTCATCGTGTGTGGCCTCGTTGGATTTACTTTGACAAGATCTTTAGTCATACGTGATGTAAATGGGTCTCTTTAAAAATTTTATACCCACTGGGCTAAATAAATAATTACAATAGAGTACATCAATAAAAATCACAATCAAAATATTTTATACTTTTTAGTGCGTTAAAAATGTGTTCTGTTAATAATATTTTTTTACTTAATTCGGGACTAATCAACGAGTGTCACAAACGACTAATGGAGGTATGTCAACACAACCGCGTAACCCTTCAATGGATAAAAGGACAAAGCGGGTCTAGAGGTAACGATGCAGCGGATGAGTTGGCTAGTAGAGGTTCTAGCTTAACAGCATATGGACCCGAGCCCATCATCCCTCTTCCCTTCAGGATGGTACGTACACTACTTAGAGAATCAACTAGGAACGAACATGCCGTTCTTTGGACGAACCATGAAGAGTGTAGACAGGCGAAGCTGGCCTTGCCAACCCCCAGTGCCAGGCTCGCTAAGACCCTGATTCGGCTAAGTAAACCACGCTTGCGTTTGGTGACTGCAGCATTAACTGGTCATGGTTCTTTTAACAAACATCTATATGTCCTAGGTGTTACTGACAGCCCCCTTTGCAGAGCCTGCTTGGAGGCAGAAGAAACGGCTGCTCACGTCCTCATGGAGTGCACGGGAGTGGCGGACTACAGGGCTAAATACCTCGGTCAAGCGAGGGACCTTCCAGGGATAACCGGTAATGTAAAGGGCTTACTGGGTTTCCTGGAAGAGTTGGGTTGGCTCGAATGACACCGCATTCCCACCCACACGCAAAATAGGCGCATTAGACGTCGAGTTGCGGAAACCAGCCCGTTTTGACAATTGACAATTGACAAGACAGTTAACATTCAGCAAAATATTTTTCTATGATATTTGTACCGATTTTTTTACTTGAACAAGTACATTTTACAAGTTGGTCCGCCCGCAGCTAAACTCGCATTATGTAAGATTTTCCCGTGCGAATAAGACTTTTTTCCGATTTTATGTGTTAATCCAGAGTACAAACTATCTCCACTCTAAATTTCATTCAAATCCGTTCAGTAGTTTAGGCGTGAGAGCGGAACAAACATCCAAACATCTAAATATCCAAATATATTTTCACATTTATAATATTAGTGTGATTTCTGACTGACCTTACTTTCCGTATTTTAATAATAACCTGCGAGAGTTTTAGTATAATTCAGTAATACAATGCTTGGAACTTGATGTACCTATTCCATATGAATATGAGTTCCTTTAGTAAAAGGCTGATTGAATCTATAAGTAGTTTATCATAGACAATTGACTTCAAGCGATAGTTATGGTTTTTTTTACATGCCTATCAACCCACTCACACTTTCATACAACATAGGCATTCAGGATTATACCACACCAACACTTACAGATACACACACGCACTTACACATACATTTGTTCGGATTAATTATTATGTATTAGCTATTTTAGTTTATCTAAGGCTGTATTGTTACATTATGTCCTTAATTGCTATTTTAATATATATAAAATTCTATTGAAATATTAAATTTGTAATATATCCTTTTTGTAAGCTGTGAGAATTTTCATATAAATAAATAAATGAAAACGATGCTAAAATTAAACTAAATAAATAATTTTGTTACTAATTTTTAGCATCTAGTAAACCCACTGTGTGTGGGTACGCTACGCCCATGACCTGACCAATGATCACCTCCGTGGTAACTGTTATATACTGCAGCGAGTATTATTAATGACCTTGGATTTTATGACGTCATTTAAAAATTTTATATTATCGTCTGAGACCTTAGAAATTTAACTACAAAGTCATGTCATTATTGAAGGAAATTATATTCAAGGTCGCGAAATTATAAGCCAGTGTTTTCAATATGTCGCGCCGCGCTCAAGTCGCTGTCGCGTCGCTGTCGTGTCAGTCTGCGCGCTTCTTTAAATGATATTCATCTGGATCTGTTCTCTTTGAACCAGGCTTGAAAGAAAATGTTAGTGGGTAGTCCAACGAAGTGTCCCTTAGATAAATTACTATTCTTTATCTTTGAAGTGTCCAACATGGCTCGGCGCGGAACCCTATAAATGTTGGTTGCAATTTCGCGGAGAGTCAGAGACTCAATCCTGCGACGCTCCGGGGAGCTAAACCGAATTTATGGTTTGAAAATTAAACTTAAATTGGATATCCTTGGGTTATTTTTAAGCATTTGCATTTAGCGATTAATTACGCTGTGATAAATTTCATGGTAATTTGAAGGAAGGGCGAAGGAAATTTTCTCATCTTCCTTCATTTTACAATATGCGTTGAAGAGAAATCACTTTCCTATTTTTGTGGTACTAAATACGAGATATGTTTTGTTAATGCCTCGGTATTATTAATGTCATATTTTTATACTTGCAAAAAGTACCTATTTAAAAATATATTTTTATTCATCAACAGCTCATATACCTCCCTACCGAGGGGCTCAAACCTACCTCGAATTAGGGCGATTAGGCCTTAGTGGACCACGCTGGCCCAGAGCGGGTTGGTCGACTTCACACACAACCTTTGAATTTCTTCGCAGGAGTGTGCAGGTTCTATCTCGATGTTTTCCTTCACTGTAAGAGCGTCGAATAAACATACATATGAATTCGAAAACACATTGGTACGTGGTTGGAACACGCGTCTCCCGGACCGACGACGCTCTCGATGGTCTAGTGGATATTTTTTTTTTGCTTATTACCAATATTTTATTTCAATTAAAGATTGTAAAACTAAACAGTGATCTAAGGGTTAGGCTTAATTTTATGTTTGATTTAAACCAGCTTGTCGAGTGAGCACACAGTGAGCCCTCCTCGGCGCCCCAGTTGCGGCCGGGCTGTCCGCGCCACGACGCGCCTGTCCGCATCACACTGATGCCTATGTTCACTACTGCTTTACACATACAATATTATTAAGCTTTTGCGCTCAAACTAATTAGCGAAACTTCCAGGTCAGTGTGCTAAATTTCAAAGGAATTTGCTCCAAAACTAATAATACAGCTCTCAATCTAAAAGTTCGAAGTGAAAATCACAAAAGGCACTCACATCCTTTAAAAGAATCACCGAAAATACAGAACGTTGTCGGATCTTGAAACGCTAAAAATACATAGTTGAAGAACCGCTAAAATTTAGCCGCGCAGGAAAAGAACGGGGAACTGTTCAGATTACTTTTGTACAGCGTGTTGACATTGCAGGCTTTTATCACCCTTTCGGCAAGGGAAATACCTCGACACATATTTAAATAGACAAACAATACTCAGTGAGACCGAGAAATAGAACAAGAAGATAAATATAAGCTAGTGGATAAGTAAATGGATTAGTATTAAATGGATTTATTTCTTATGTATCTACTACCTACCTATATAATTGAATATTTTATTATTATTATTATAAGGCCGTTTAAACTGTATGGTCAGCGCCTAAAGTGGTGCTCTCAAAATGACCTTAAATATGATTAATTTAAATTGTTTTTATAAGGACATTTTTCTTAACTAACAGAATTTTGCCATGGTGAATTTCTATTGGATACTAAGAAGAATTTCAGATTTTTTATAAAAGTTCATACTTTTTGATTTAATGGTATAAAGCGAAATATGAAAAAAAATATTGACCTTAGACAGAACTCGAACATCATCACTTATGTATTCAAATAAGTACTTTAAAAAATATTTAGTGTAAAGCAAAAGCAAAATAGCAAATTTATGCGTTTTTTTTTTGTTTATTAACCAATTACCTCTTTAGCATAGTTTCCAACACTGCCAAAGCGAAAGCGTCGTATTACAAAAATTATTCCCGCGGAACAAATCTCGTTGTACAAACGAGTAAGCTGAGCTGCGAAGATGACACGCCATATTTTAAGTATCGTAGGAAAGTCGGCACGGAGGCGACTGAGCGCCGCCGGGACCCCCGACCCCCCACAGGTGCCAGCAGCCTCCACACCCCTCTTTATTGATATTACGGTCGGCGCATTAACCACTCCACGCGTTGTGTATTGGCTTCCACATGAGAGCCACTACAATAAAACCAGGATAGTGGATCGTGGGTTAGAATAAAATCAGCTTTGTTAAACTCTCTTTTAAGAGCGCTTTTTTATTGTGCTGCTTATTCAAAAAAGAAACAATCGCGTTATTTCATTAATTTGTTGTACTACTGCTTGGTCCTACAACTTGGTTGAGCAAATAATGTGACAAAACAAACACGAAACAATAATGTTAGATTTTCTTTTTTCTTGCTTTATTAAGCATGGCATAACAATAAATTCTTAGAAAAGTTTAAGTTGTCAAAGATGAAGTAAGCGATAAGACTTAATCATTAAGTATTAAAATAAGCCTTTAATAATAATGCCTTTGCCTCAAAGATGCGTTCAAGAGTCGCAAGTTGCAGCGAAGCATCCAGCATATTGTCGCCGGACCACGCAATAATGAGAGAGCTTCTCTATTACCGGTAAAAGCTTATACCACTCGGCCGCGACGATTGCCGCCTGTAATTGTGTCCGGTCCACACCCGCCGCACTTAAGAATGCACACCGCTCTTTCACCACAAGCGAACGGTAAGGCCAAAGGCTTTAATTTAGTTAGAGATGGCTAGGGCTAGAACCCCCGACAAACAGCTTTGCAATCTATCAGAGCATACGTCAGGCTAAGTGGTCGTCTGCGGGAAGGAACCATTTCCTTAGTTCGGAACTTGGTTCCCGGGCCATCAGGGATAAAAGTTTGCAGATGCCGTCGCCTGACCGCGCGCCGCAACTGCCGAACTTTCCAACACTTTAATTAGTATTTGCTCTCGTTTACTGTTCTTATAAAGTCATGAATCCTCCCCGAACATCCAAGCCTAGAAAAACGCAGAGCTTTAAAAGGCAAAGGAGGAGGAACCTATATTACAGTTATTTTTATTCCCAGTTCATCAAACAAAGTTTGATGGAATTATGAAAAGTATTTCGTTGATTAATTTTAATTTACAGCGAAGTATTTTCTGAATGCCAAATAGAAGGTTGTTTTGTTTTATTAATGAAATATTTTATTGAAAATCTGATACAGAATCAGCAATAGCCATATTGCCTGCCTAAGCTGTTTAATAGCCTGCCGCATGCCGGATTCTGTTTTTAAAGAAAAAATATCAAAAATTGTCTTAGAAAGTTCTTTCTCAATAACGTGTAAGATGCATTCACGTGTCGTATGATTATAGGTAAAGATATAGATATGTGTTAGCATAATGATTATGATTGAGAGCCAAAAATCTGCCAACAAACTGCGTGCAGTTTGGCAGAATGCATTGTTTTGCTATCAGTTTTTGTATTCTTAATAAATAAATATAAAAAAAATGACGAACTAAATTGTTGATAGATTCGGATATGCGGGCTATGTTAATTTGTTTTGTGTGCTAATTTTAAACAATTATGTACCATACATCCTTAAAAACACACATACATACATAAAATCACGCTCTTATCACTAAAAGTGTGAGCAGAGCAGAGAGTTTAGTTGACTAGAGACATTATTTGAAAACATTTTTTTTATAATTTATCTCGGAACTAGTTAGTTTGTACCTGCCCATCACAGAATCTTTAAGTACCTCAAGAAACGTTTTACAAAATATTCTCTTTAAGACCGCAATATTGTTATGAAAGTAGAAATACGCTCCAATATGAAGTTGAGCGTAGTCTACAACCTATACGGGATTTCCTTGTAAAGCCGTTCTCAATAGATGGCGTCGGGTAATAAGCTCCATGGACTATTACGAGGCTACGGGGGAGGATTCGTATCATGGGAAGAGTATGACTATTACACCGGGCGCAGCGCTGGCGCAATCGATTAAACGCTTGTAATGCTCAACCGTCCGCAAATTGCAACAATTGTATCGTATTGCTAACTGCGACAATAGTGCGCCAATTTTTGTTTTCCCCTCTAATATTTTTCTATATTTGTACAATTTTAATAGTACCAATAGAAACCGACCGATCTGGTAAATATTTCTCAGTAAAAGTTACCGTTTTAAGGGTTCCATACTCTTATAGTTTCGCCATAGGAACCCTTATAGTTTCGCCATGTCCGTCTGTCTGTATGTCTGTCTGTCTGTCCGCGGCTTAGCTCAGAGATTCTTAGTACAGGAAGGTTGCAATTTAGCATAAACATACATAATAATCATGCCGACAAAGCTGCAGAATAAAATCATAAAAAAATTGTAATTTTAGGGTTCTCCTGGTTTACGGGAAGTGGGGGGTATATTTTTTTATTTTTGATACCCCATAGTGTGAGGTATCGTTAGATAGTTTATTTTTAATAATGTAGGTTTGCTAAAACCATTTTTCGATGCTAGTACACTAGCAGAGTAGTTACAGAAAAATTTCGTTCTAAAGTGCTCATTATTGTTCGAGTCAAGTGTCCCCCGCCCTACCAGCGAAACCGTTGTATTTGGAAATGTGAAAAAAAATACGAAATACATGGTCATAGTGCATACGATGAATTTAAAAGGAAAATTATCAACATCAAGTAGGCTTTACTTACAGGTTAAAGAATAATAGAAATTTTTCTTCTAAAATTTATTTGTACAAGTAAGAAATTCGGTAAAATATCATAGAAAATTATTTTGATGAACGTTAACTGTCTTATACAGGTTGCTAAGTAGTATTGGACAAATACAGAACTCTACACTTTGCGTGGCCCTACACGTGCTTGGCCGGTTATTTTGAAAGAAAAGAAAAACCATTTATTCAAACTT
The DNA here is from genome assembly GCA_951230895.1 of Carpatolechia fugitivella. Classification (NCBI taxonomy): domain Eukaryota; kingdom Metazoa; phylum Arthropoda; class Insecta; order Lepidoptera; family Gelechiidae; genus Carpatolechia; species Carpatolechia fugitivella. Next base: position 10,848,470 of record OX579653.1, on the reverse strand, counting down.
AAGGATTAAATAATTTTCTTAAGGATTAAATAAAAACAGTTTATTTAATAAACACCTGATTTTAATGAAATAGGTTAATAAATATAATTGTGCGCCAATTTTCCCGCGCGTCGCGCAGTCTCGCTCGCTAATCAATTTCATGTTTTGTTTGGCGTTTGGAGCACATGTACGCCGGTGTTTAGCCAATTTGCGCGGGCGACCGCGTGTTCCCGATTGGTCTCCTTTTTACGCGTTACATTTTATGACTGCTATTTATTATAAACACTCCACCTACCTATACTAAAAAATAATTTAAGTTTTTGATCTCCAGTTTATTTTTTACTGGTAACTGAAGGTTTACTTCTTAGTCAAAAGAAATGCAAAAAGAGCATAAAAAACCATTTCCATTATACCATTTCTTTTAGTGTTGGGAAAATTTAGACAAATGCACAATTTTGTTGTATAATCTGAAATTTGTTTGTATTTCATTTTAGCTACATTAAAGGATATTTATATTATTTATCTATCAGTATGAGCTTTTTATGTTTTGTGATAGCAAGAAAAAGTGTGGTTTAATTTATAAACAAATAGACGGTGATTTTGTATAAAAGCGATGGTTATCCTTCATGCCAAGTTGTTTGGAAGTGCGGCTACCCTCCTGCTACGATAACATGACAAGTCACAATCGTGCGTGTGATCTTCCCAGTTCCCCACTTCCTCAACTAAACGATTAAATCAAGACGTGACTAATTTTGACAAGGACCGACTGTACACATATTGACTGATGCTGAGCTCAACCCACCAATTTATCAATCGCTAATTGTGAGGTTAAAGTTTTCGAAAGGCAATCCATTAAGCAATAGTGAACAAAAATCTCTTCTCGATTTTATTAAATCAGTAATAATATTAAAACAAATATGATAAGATAAGATAAGATAAGTTTTTATTTGCCAAAAACACGGTATAAAAGGTGGTAAAATAAAAATAACGTACATACATGTTTTGCCATAAAGATAAATAGCGTGCAAATATAAGTGAAATATTAATTAATGTCAAACAGTAAACTAAACTACAAATTGTCAAATTATTTCATTTATGTCATATAAACCCTTGGAACCTAGGCATTCATACATTTTTTTCTTAAATAGTCTTAAATTTAAATTTTTCATATCGTCAGGTATCTTATTAAAAACACGCACACCCATCGCTAAGCAGCTCTTGTTATAAATCATAGTTCTAGGAGTTTCTTCTAATAAGAGTCTATGGGGGTCTCTTCTTGCGCGTGGATTTACTTCTATTGCTTTTCTAAACACATTGTATTTTTCCACAAAGACACACAGCTCGAAAATATATAAAGCAGGTAATGGCAAAATACCCAGCTTTTTAAAGAGAGGCTTGCAAGATTCAAAAGGGGGAACTCCGCATATTGCTCGCTTTTTTCTGTGCAATGAAAGCTCTTCGAAAATCAGTGCCATTACCCCAAATCATGAGACCGTACCGCAATACTTATTCTACGTAAGCATAGTATAGTGTCATAGCCGTTTTGGTATTAACAATTCGTCTTACTCTTTGTATAGCGTAAACAAATTTATTTATACGAGAGCAAACATTTTCTATTTGCATTTTCCAATTAATATTTTCGTCAAGTACCAATCATAAAAATGTAATTTGCTCTTTTTTTTTAATTTAGATATTTTTATATGTTATGTCCATTTTCAAATTGCATTTAGTTTGTTTCAAATTGTTAAATTGTAAATAATACGATTAATTTAATTTTCGTGATTATTAATAGCGTCAGTAGTAAGTGCCATTTTCTCTGTTGTTACTACAATCGAAATATCATCAGCGAAAAGTACACTGTGATAATTTGTGACTTTAGTAATATTATTAATGTAGAGCAAGAACAGAACAGGCCCTAGTATACTGCCTTGCGGAACACCTTGCGTGACCTTCTTATATTCAGAAGAATATGATACCATGTTGTTACTTTCTCAATTATAACACATTGTTGTCTATCACTAAGGTACGAAGACAACCACTGCAGTGCATTCCCTCCACCGACAGACTTTAGTTTTTGTAATAGCAGACCATGTGAAACGAAGTCAAATGCTTTACTAAGGTCAAGGAATAGTCCTGTGGTCATATTATTTCTATTAATATTAGTCATTATATCTTTTAAAAGAGAAAACAATAACTATTGTATGAAAGGCATTCGTCGTCGTTGAGAAAATAAAAACGACGCTGAAGCTTTCCCGGTTGTTGCCATTTTGGGGAAGATTATGTTCTGTAACTTGTACGCATATAAAATACGACCACGTATATGACAGGTAATGAAATGATGTAATAATTTCCACACAAAATGCGCCCATTATAATAACCCATCTCCTTTTAATCCGCTAGCTGAGATTGTTATAATGTCGCCGAATTTAATTGAATAAGGTTCGCTTACATTTTACGACGTCGAGGTTAAAGCCACAGCGTTAATCTCCTGACTAAAATCAATTGCCAAAAATGGTATTTAGCCAAAGCCCCATGAGAGCCACTTAGGACCCTCTTGAAAGGCGTTAAGTTAACTTTTCGCGTGACCGGGCAGGACGGAAGGAAAATCATATCAAAGTAAATTATTTCCTCGTTTACCGTCATTTACGAAAGTGCACATCTCTCTCGGGTAGTTTGCGGTCGGCAATGTGTTTTAGTCGGTTTTCTGAAGGTTTGTTTTAGCGTAGCCGGGTTTGGTGCAGAGTTTTTATTGAGAAATTTATAGAGCGACATTGCTCCTGCCCCGTCGTCGTCGACTCGCGGTGAAGACGTCTCGTTCTCCTTTATTGCTGGCTTCAAATTAATGTCTCGACCTCAGATTTGTTTCATTGTGAAAAGGGTTAATCGGATTTTATTAAGTAAATATTTAATAACGGTAAAAAATAACTTTTCTTTTTGAATAACAGACATCACTAAAGCGGCTCAACCAAAATGGGCTTCGCCTTGAACAGCCACACCTAAAAAAATGAAATCACGAAACATTTTGAAATAATAATGACTTTTTATAAGGGAGTATCAAAATGTTTTATAAGACTTTTAACCGATTAATAACGCCAAAACTAATGTTGCCAAATACATTCTTACGATAGTAACAAAAACCTTTAGATTCTTTATTATTATTAGGTAAAAAAAAAGAGTTTGTGATAAAAGTGAACCCACTAAGGGTTTAAAGTGTTTAAACATAATAAAATTCTAACATTTTGATATATTTTCGCATATCCAAAAAAATACCGACAGACTTTCAATAAAAAACGCGTATTATGTAATGTATTCTTTTTATTTTTGCTGTTTATATTTCCTTGCCTGGTAACACTAGTCAGCCATGTCAATATTTTTTTTGTTTAGTTTATGAAAAAGGCAAAGGGAACTAAGCCCATTCTGCCAACATCACCTTTAGAATAAAGGCCAAGTCCATATTTTTATGGTTTTCAGTTAACCTAACTTAGCCTTAACTATTAATTTAACCAAACTAACGAGATAATAGATACCAAGGATAGACACTAAAAACGATTTTAGAAGAATACGAAACACGTACACGGCCATTTTTAATCGTTTGCCGCGCAAAAACGCCTTTATCAAAGAAGTTAAATAAAACAATATTTTACTTCTTTGGTTCTAACTCCAACATTTATGTGATATCCTTATTACAGACAACTTGAAACAGTCAATATTATTGTAATATTTTGTTTCTTTTAACGTAAAAAGGATAAACAAGCAAGCAAAAAACGAGCAAACAAGCAGAGACAACAAGCAACAAGTTCCAAATATCTTTTTCAATGAAATTTAGACGAGTTTCGTCGTTTTTGAGATGCCGATGAACACGTGGATTTTGTATGACCGATGATTGACCTTTAGATTATCTTCAGAAAACAGAACGCTTGTGTCTTGTCACGGTCGCCAATATTTTTATGTTTCTTCTCACATAAAAGGATACTCTTCAATGAAAGATTTGACTTTTTCTTCAAAATATAATCCCAAAATATGGCAATTACAATAATCGATGCTTTCGGATCGAGAGGTAAGAAAACAGTGAGGATTGCATAAACACGGTCGTTTACAATGCTTAAACGCCGGGCAAAATAATAATAGAAAAAATCAAAGTAAAGGTTTTGCTTTATACATAATAGTAGGCGCGCCGCAACATATTTGTATGTTTATGTTGAAACCCAGAAGTCAAACACTTTGGTTTTGTCCTTTTTACTTTTTATGATGTCACTTAAATACCAAAATTCTAAAAGTTGTGGTAGAAATCCCTTGATGAGGTAATGCGGTTCGGGGTGTTTTGTCAATGTTTTGTCCAGCTTCCCGCTTCAGGGGCTCAGGGACGTACAGGCGAAGTGCGGGGGCGAGCAGCGTGTAATTTTCAGATTAGTTTGTTCAGTAAGCTCGCCGGCAGCCATCCGCAAATATGTGGCCAATAATACGCTACGATCAGCCTTTGCAGCCGCTAAACCCATAATTTTAGCTAATTTATCAAAGGAACCAAGAATCTATTACACTTAATAAATCACCGTCCATTCATATTTAGGCATGCATACGAGAGATTATCTTCACAATAATGTAGCAAGTCTACTAATGTAAGGATGTAGAAAGTTGAAACTTAGCACAACTCTATCACGATTCAGTAAAATCAAATATCGATGAAATAAGATGCTGTTTGTTTCAGTAGTTTTTCAAATATAAATCAGCGTCGCCCAGATGTTTATTATCAGTTTCGCTAGCAATAAATAAAGTCGTATTATATTCTTGAGCGGACGATCTCGTCGGTCTATAAATCATTTTTATTGTGCCGTCGAAGGGTCGCGAGCAATACGGGTTTGAGGCTGAATTGGGTCGACTGTCGACTCCGGTAAATAGACGGAGCTTACAATGCATTACCGATCGGAGACAAGGACTTGAGTACTTACTATTTGTTAATGCAAGTCATTAAAGGAAGGCGCGGAAAGCGCTCAGTTCGTAACTGTTTGTTCCTGGATATTGTACGAGTTCGTAAAGATTTTCGAAATAATTGTAGGTATATTGAATTCTTTTATTCTATTCTATAAATCTGATTACAATGGCGTTTTCAGTTTAATACTTCTCATCTTCTTCTTTAGTAATTTAGGCTGGGGAAAAAATAATAACTCCTAAATCCTGACTGAGAAATAGTGTATAAAGGTGGTCAATTTGCCAAATTGCCAGCGAATTACTTAATTCTTAGTTATTAGAAAGTTAAATAGGGCAACATCATTTTTCAGGCATCCATAGAGTATAGAATTTTATGACATCCATGAAATCCATCCTGGCTTCACTAGTTCCGTTCAATTAAAATCAGAGCACAATACTTGGAAGAATGCTCGTTCGGGGGCGCGTGCGCCGGTCGCTCTCTCGGAAACAATGAAGCTTTGACATTACTTCCGGTTGTTGGGTCTCCGGTACCCGCCACGCCTCATTTGACCCTCCTTCACAATGCATAGGAGTGCAGACGTCTAGCTGCCCAACTAGTTAGAAAATTTTAAGTTTTCCATTCATATAAATACTATTTGACGAACTGGGTGTAATGGTACCTATAGGTAGAGACTCAAGCCAGCCTGAAAATGTATACCTTCCGATAATTTTAACTTTAGGAATTTTATTTAAGACTAATTTCAAAAATCGTTCTGTGATATCATAATAATAATTGCCTTTTTCAGTTTTACATTATGTTCTACTGTTTTTTTCGCACACAACATCGTAGATTTTGTATACATTGTTGCCTGTTGTGATGGTCTATAAAGGTAATGCTTCATGTTTGATGGTCATATCGTAACGCGTATATCTTGTGTCCGAATGGTCACTTAGTGTTTATTGGTCGGTAGCAAATGTTGTCATGTCTTCAAAGTAAACTGTTAAGTGGATTTCAAAACTGCTCCCATGAAATACATCTGAATTCCAGCCTACTCATGATATGAGGGCATGCCCAAATATTTTCTCCTAACCCTCAAAGTTGCTGTTGTTTGCGTATGAAAGGAATCTAAACATGCAAAGGATTTTAAAATCTTTTAGGCTTACATACATTACATACACGGGCGAACGGTGATAGAATATAGATATTATGTAAATCGAATGTCCTCGAAGAGCGAGGAACGGTTCACGGAGCTCGCAATAAGCGTCTTGATATAAAACTGACATAAAAGCAAGTTATTTGGTTTCGCGGACAATAAAGCGGTATTCTCCTGGGACAATGAAAACTGCACTACCGATGGACATTATTTTGGTTCAGGTGGCTTGAAGGGATCATAGGGAACACTTAAAATCTTTCTCAAAAGGGATTGTCTCGACCGGACAGGGTGTGCGGACTTAAATAAAGAAGGAAGTAGGTAGGAGATTAGACGAAAAGCTGCCTCTTGCGCACTGACTTTTCGGTTATAAATCGGCAAAGTTTATACTATTTTAAAGCTTGTAAGAGTAAGTAGTCTAATTTGATGTAAATGGTTTTGTATGAATTTGATTAAGTTAGAGTAAATAATATCCGAGAAAAATACACGCCACACCTTCTAATAAATTAAGGCAAGGTAAAGTCAAAGTGAGGTGCAAGAGATGCGGCGGAGGCGATGTGGCGGCACAGCACAAAGGGGAGCGTCGTCGACTAGCTCGTTAGCCCTGCCCGGCTTCAAACAATCACCGGACCCTCGATCGCTAAGATTTTAGCAAACAACAATCAAATTTACTATCCGATCTCGAGAGTGTCGCCTATAACTGTGTATATAGCCGGGAGCGGAAACTAAGGGGCTGGAGTACCTACACAAGATGGCAATCGTGGACAGTAGCTGTAAAGACAATCAATGCCGATACGACTCGGCAACACCGAAGGCGTTTTGTCTGCGGCTAAACGTTGCTCCTTTAGTGCTGATTAGTTAGGAGAGAGAAACTTACATAGGATTTAAAAACAATTCTCGAACAATTTGTGTAAACGAGCTTCGAGTGGAAAAAGCGCAGTAACAATAACTTTGTAAAAGCAATCCCAATAACAGGACGCGCGGTTACCTTTATTGAGAGGATTAAAGCCGAGCGTACGTGTAATGAAGTTCATTTCTGGAGCCGACTTATACGAGGGAAATCTTAAAAATCCTTTGAATGCAGACTGGTCTTCTTATTAAGCGTTAGTCAGGCAGACTTAGAAAGTTAAGCGGCGGTAAGCCGGTAGCCCGCCTTCTCCTCAATCGTTATTTCGTCTGCGGACTTTATAAAATGTAACCGAGGCCTTCCTTCCGACAGTAATGATTAGACCTGGGGGCTTCGGAACTTGCGCAGAGATGTGGCGATGTATCTACTTAATTATATACTTGTTACAATGAAAGTTGATATGAATTTTGGAGGTTACATTATTGTACGGTTTTTTTTAAATAACATATTTAGAGCGTACACGATGATTTAAATCTTAACTATCCTAGCAATGTTCGTGAACCTTCCAAATAAATAAATAATAATAATCGTCGTAAATTACTGTTTAGGGTGAATTTCAGAAGTTTCCCAGTGAGAATTTAGATGATAAATAATTAAAAATATACACACCATATTCCTACAATTTAAATTGAAAATAAAAAGAAGGTTATAAGTAGTACTGTATTAATATACGTACGCAAACAAGAAGCCTTTTTGTAGTGAACATTTTCTCGGAGTAAGTTTTATTTTAATTCGAATAGACGAAGTAATAAAGTTTCTTGGCACTAATGAAATGAAATATACATCGTATTCGTATTTCTATAAGTAAAAATTCAGTTTTCATCACAATAGGAAAATTATTATTATTCTACTTCTCTTCCGTTTTATGTTTTGTTTCTGTTTAGTGCCAGTACAGAATATTAGTATCAGACATAAAGACGCCTGAAAATAATATTCTGATAAGTCATTTGCTGCTATTGCTAATCTTTATTAAACTTGCTGTATGAAAACACGACGCGAACTTGCGTCCTCTAAGGAGTTACATTCGAAATAGCCAGAGCTAACTACTAACTAGCGAGGTGTGGGCAGGTGACTGCAACAGCCTGCATGTATGACAGTGTGGCCACCGCCCATTCACGTCGACGAGTCACCTGACAGCGGCTCGTACATGAAAAGGCTGCTCCGGTTCCGGAATCATAGAACGCAGAATTCTATCAATCAAGTCATGTAGCCAGGTGGAACCATATTTCGAACATCCTTATTATGAACACGCATTGCATCTGCCATTGTGGATCCGTCCAATTCATTCAACACTGCTGCTATTGATTCGGAATAGGAACTAAATTAGGCGTTCAAAGCAAACGAGAGCTTTTATTCAAACATCTAAATAGTATAAAGTGTTTGTACAAAATTATGAAAACTACAAAGAGTTGACTATAGGTATACTAAAGTACCAAAGTACTGTAAGAAAATTAAAAAAGTGACTGTGACCATTTTGGTATATATTGTTAGTCAAATGATTTTGATGTCAACAGTACACATGAGCGTTCACTTTGAAAATTTAAAGTAATCTGACAAGATTTAATTTGAATATAAAAATAATACAATTTAATTAAATATTATTTATATAAAAAAAAAAAAACAAAACAAATAAGACTAACGCACATTTCATAGAGAACATGCCAACTAGGTTTTGACCATACCGAACACACAGAAAAAAAGGATTTCTTAAAGCAAGAAAATGATTTTTCTTGGCATGGTAGTTAATTATAAGGAAAATTGTCTTATTACAAGTAATATTTGTTTATTTCTAGATATTGGCTCTCTCAAAATAAATAAATAATTTTCTTAATTCAGTTATTACAATCAAGAAAAAATATTTTAAATGAAGTTAATGTTAAATCAATCTAAGAAGTTTAGATATTATTGTTTTAATACAATGAAGTACTTATATCAAAATGAAAGTTTCTTTTTCTTAAGAATACCAATTATTGAATAAAAAAAATATTGTCTTGAATGAATTCTAAGAAAGTGACTCTTGAACGAATGACATCGAGTTTCATTTAAATTAATTATATCTTATTCTGAGTAAACACTAGTTTACAATAAAATTTTATGGTACTTTGATTCAATTACATAAAAAAATAAACAAAGCAAAAATTATTTTGAATCAACAGTAAAGTGTTTTTCCTTGAAATATTTTTTTTACTAAACTAAAATTATTCCTGTCACTTTCTATCACTTTTATTTGAAAAGGACCGAAGATCATCGGTTTGGTTTTTTCCTTTGACTTCACGAATGTCAAATTTAGTCGAATTTCAGTGGCTTATTCGTCATAGTGGTAGGTAGGCACTAAAACAAGCATAAATTTGACAGATTGTCGTGAAGTCAAAGACAAAAACAAAACCGATGATCTTCGGTCCCTTTTCAATTAAAAGTGATAGAAAGTGACAGGAATAATTTTAGTTTAGTTGGGCGTATACCGAATCGACACCAATGTCAGTCTAAAAAAATACTGTTGCTAAATTGACTCTTACTCCAGATTAAAGTTTTTTAAAAAAAAAAGTAAATAATAAAGGGTGGAATACTCAGCCTATTTATGCGCTTTAATAGACTCGAAATTATTAGCAGTGACTTTGAAGAAACTGCAGGCTATGTCCCTATTACTTCGTCGAAGACGGGTGAAAACCTTTTACTGAATAACATAAATGTTATTACTAGGCGTAGCGAAGATTTAAGTGATATAATATAATAATAATAATAAGTTTTTTATTGCAGACACAAGATCCATAGTGGAGACAAAAATAATCTAAAAAATAATAAAGTAATAAGTAAAATAATAATAAAGAAATAATATAATATATAAAGTAATATAATAAAGTAAATAATAATAATATGAAAAAGAGGTTTTCATTCGTCGCCTTAAATATTAAGAAGACCTTGTTACTTCTTTAAAACAATATAAGGCATATATTATTTTTTGACATTTAGTTGAATCTATGAGGCAAACTCAGCAACATATTTATAATTCTTAATTGCGATCTCAATTGTTATCTTATTTTTAATTAGGTATATGGGAATAAAAAACCTCTATGTGCATAATAAAAGATTTTTATTTTGTTTAATGTAAGTCACACCATTTATATCCGTTTTCGTTAATTCCTTAAACTTATATATTTCTTATTTCTTAATCTTTAACTTTCCTTTCAGAATACGACTTAGGAACTCCCAGTAAAAACTGAGAGTGCCTGAGCCGTATTGTCTATAAAATGTTTATAAAATAAAAACGAATACTGACACAACAAATGCTTAAAACAAGCATTCAAGGTTCTTATTAGAAGTAACAAATTATATTAAACCGAGATATATTATTCAAAGAACAAGGTAGATTATTCTTTATCGAAGGTAATTAAAATTAAAATCAATAATAATCGTTTATTGGCATAAGAAAATCGAATATGACCCTAATTATTAGTCATTGATACAAAATATTTTTGTGTTAAATTTAGAATTTTAGTATTAACATCAAAAGTTAAATTATCTCATATAAAAAAGAACATCTTGATTCTAGTTTTATTATTGTTGAAACAAATAGTTTTTTATTTAAATTAAATATATTTTATTTCAATCGAAGTGGTTTATTTTCTGAATTCAAATCAACATTTTCTTGAAATAAAAAGACATTCTAAGCTTACATCAAGAGAATCGTCAACTTACAGTAAGAATACTAATCATTCTTGGTAAAAGATAGAATGTCATAAATCAAGAGAAATTGTCTTAATTCAAGATTTTATTAAACGTCAGTTTAAGATATTTTTTTCCTATATGTAAGAAAATATTAGTTTCAATATATACCTATGAGACAACCATAATCTTGGTTTAATGCAATTTGCTTTTATGCAAGTTTTTTTTGCTTATTTTGAGAAAACCGTTTTTTCTGTGCTCTTGCCTCTGTACTATGAATTTAATGCTACTTTCAAATTTACACGCAATGAAATTGTTTAATAATTTAGTAATAATACCCATACTAAATAAATAGAAGGGTAATAAAGTTGCCATTTAATAATCCTAATGTTTATCGCAAGTAGTAACAATTTATAATGAAAGAAAATTGCCTGTAGATAAAATTACGTAGAGCCGTGTCGACGAAGAGCTGTGTGGGCTAACACGAAAAAGTTATATTGGTTTAATTTGGTTTCAAATCACACTGAGTCGAGAAACCGTCGCAACTCATTAAAAAGTAAACAGAAATATCGCAACACCGATCAAATATGCTATAATATCTCAATCTCATATTCCGCAATGTTTATTTTTGCAACTTCAATAAAACATTATATTATGTTTTCACGTGAGTAGCTAAAGGTATATTCATTTCTAGTCTATGGAACATTAATAAGATGAATTGACACAATGACCCCGATTCAAACAGTCATGCTCTAATCCTAATTTTAAAATGCAGCTATCCTTTTCGTTTTTATGACCAATGGAAGAGAGGAGATTAATTCAGATGAATAAATCTTAAAACATAGATTATTATTGTTACAGATTACGCCTGTAAACGAAATATCTAATAATTATAAAGCAAAAAAAGAAAAAAATTGCCGATCATGGACTCAAACCTGCATCGCAATAGGCGCATTACCAAGCAAAAAGCAGTCGTCGACCTTTCACAGAGCTTGGTAGCATAATTGGTAATGTGCCTGTTACTGGCCCGGATAGCCAAGGAGATGCGGGTTCGAGTCCTGTCCAAGATCAACAAAAATTTTCATTTTCTGCTTTATTATTTATTAATCTTAAAACATGTTCTTACATGTTTTAAGATTAATAAATTATAAAGCAGAAAATGGTCCTGAATTATAGGCCCAGAGAATAAATAAATAATCTGCATTAAAAATTCCTGCGGCATCATGTCCTGAAGGACATTATCAGCTATGTTTCAGTAAACGTTCCATAATTTCTTAAGCCTCCGGGCTTACGCCGCCGGACGGATGATGGAAGCCTGATGGGTTAATTTCAGCGCTGAGAGTAAAGGGACGCTACATGTGTCTACGCCTCGGATGCTGCACATAGAGCAGCTGCTGAGTATGCGGCTTTCGATATCGAGAGCACTACCGACCCACATAGAACCCCCAACCTAGTGGTAAAACCTTTGAAGAGGTTTAGGTATAGCTCCAGGTGGGTTTGGAATTACGACAGAGATAGAATAGAATAGAATAGTTTTTTTTTATTGAATGATACATACAGACAGCACAGTATTGCACACCAAAAACAACAATACACATATATTTACAAATGAAAATAAGCACAGTTCCGAAACAAATACATAAAAAAAAAATCATAAACATACAATTTACAGACGTTACTGAAACGGTTGAATAAAATTGTTTGCGGAGTGCACCGCGCCATCTGCATTGGGCCAACCAATTGGCACTGACTCAGCAAACTCAGCATGTGCTGCAGTACAAGACTACAGCGCTGGTATTCTGTCAGCGCCAGATCGAGCGAACGTGCAACCGGATCCCAACCATTTCGCTCAATGTAAATAATAATACCAAATAGTAAAGCAATAAATAAATGTAAAATAGAAAAGTTTAAATAAAAAATAAATAAATAATGATAATATATTATAGCCAAAAATATTCAAACGATACGACAAGTTATACGACTCGGTGATCAAAATAAGGAAAACAGAACAACAGCAGCGTGAAATACAGGTGTGTCTGTTCTGTTCTTAAAAAAGGAAGTAAAAAGAAATGCGCGAACAAAACACTGCTCCCAACAACGTACAAAATTCTAGCTTATTATTAATTACTTAAAATAATGAAACCGTATGCGAAAAAATCTTCAGGAATTTTATCAGTGTAGTTTCCCACCTAATTGCAGACAGTTAACCAGATCTTCCTCCTTAGACAACTCATAGGAAAAGGGTAGGAATACGCAGCCCGCCATACCATATGCACCATTGACTTGCATCATCAATGGTGCAGATGCAAGAGCATCTGTTCCACTAAGTTATGGCAAGCAAGTTGCACGTACTGTCTGTGGAATTCGGTAAGGTGCTATTTCGAAAAACTTCGGAATTCCCAAAAAACCTAAAAAACTTTGGATTCTGTTTGAAGCTGCCACAAGCGACAGTAAAATAGCGAGCTGATGGAGGCTTCGGGCTTAAAACAATTTTCGATTTGGTTTTTGGAGAATGTTCTTAGTAGTGTAGAGAGCTGTTGGGATGGATGAGTAGAAAGAATCCGCAAAAATGTCGAGATTGAAGAGTTCGTGACCGAACAGAATATAATAGGAGTGACAAAAGCACACAGACTCCGCTGGCTCAGCCACCTTGAAAGCATGGGAGAAGATCGCGCCTTTAGAGGAACCCATCAGGGTAAACGGACAGGTCGCCCCAGGTACACAAGGTCCGACGGATCTACGTAAGCTCAGAGCTGAAGACTGGCGAAAAGCCACACAAGACTGCAAGTGGCGAGCTCTCGTGTCGGAGGCTAAGACATACTTTGGGTTGCTGAACCAGAGGAGTAAGATATCGAGGACAGCTGCCATTTGGAAGCTTACAGAGTCAAAAACTTGCTCAGGCACTGAACTCTACCCACAATAGATAAAAATTAAACTAGAGCAAGTTCAAAGGCGTTTGCGTACGGAGAATTGAACACCCTTCTTTGAAACGCGTCAATGTTACACAAGGGGTCAGCGGCGAAGCCATGTTGGTTGAGAACGTTGCTAACAAACAACGCATTGAGCTAACTCTGAGCTCGTTAAATTTCAGTAGGAGATCATAAAAAGAAAACATTTCAGAAGAATTATCATCTGAAAATTAAAAACACGAATACCCTACCAAAAAATTGCTGGTACGTGGAGGTACTGACAAGCCTGTACAGTATGGCGTCAATGTCCGTTAAAGTACAGAATCATAAGACAAAACCCATCCAGTTGCTCAGAGGAGTGAGACAGGGAGATGTCATCTCTCCGAAACTGTTCTCCAACGCACTCGAGGATGTCTTCAAAACCCTAGGCTGGAACGGATTGGGCATCAACATTACTGGCGAATATCTCAGTCAACTCCGCTGTGCCGACGACATAGTGATAATGGCTGAATCGTAGCAGGATCTGCAAAAAATGCTGCACAGTTTTAACGCTGCCTCTTTGTCAGTCGGTCTCCGGATGAACGTGGATAAGACTAAGGTCATGTTCAACGAACTAATCATTCCGGAACCGATTTCAGCTTCGTGCCTTATAACTTCTGTGAGTAACTTTATTGCTTACATTTTGTGTTACTTTTTAGATTTTCATGAATAGCACGGATTTAGGTAAGTAGTGTCGTAATTTTCGGAGAGAGTAGTTTTTGTTTAAGTTAGAAGCCAGAAGCACATGCAGAGTGCATGATATTAAATGAGCTCTGTGAATTTTTGTTAGAACTATTTGAGATCTAACTTAATTTAATATTCATAGAAAATCACAATATGGAACTTTCTAAACAACAAAATTATAAGATATCTGCAATACAAAGGCTAAGGTAAAATTTGGTTAACTTCTCTCTACCTTAATGATGACCATAGAAAGCTTGTGAAACAGAGGGGCAACTTTGAATTAGTTTAGAATTCCGTAACAGAGTAAAAAAATATCTCACATTATTGTTGTATTGGTATCGTGTTTTTTGTTACTTTATTTATTTTTTATTAATTTGCTATTTATTTTAACACTTCTTTTAAAATATTTCTCTTATTTTTTAATATGAATCTTTTTAAGTTAGTTTTTTTAATAAATCTTTTAAAAACTTTAGAAAATGTTAGCCCAAAACAGCGAGATAGGATAATTCCACGACCGCCATTTTTAATGAACTCGTATTTGCAGATATTAGGAAAAAAAATGCGAAAGTGTATTAATAAGTTGGTCCTTTTTACATAAAGTAACGGGCCAACAGATTGATTATGATTTTTGTATTATACGGTTTGATCAGAGAGCGCCAAGGTTTGTTACCGCTGAAAAAAAAACTTATTGCCGTAGCAAAAACTAAAACAACGCCGCGTTTATTAGAGCCGCGGCACAGAATTAATATAGGCCGCGGGGAAGACTGATAAACGATAAATCACACCTCTTTTGACAAGCTATTGTCAGAAAATATGAAGAGGAGTAGATGAACATGAAGATGTCTTTACCAAGTAATAATTTACATAGGCTACTTACTTACACTGACAAAATGAATTATTAATTTTCAGAATGCAGTCAGTGAAAACAAAAGTAGGCTGCGTTGCGTGGTAGAGAAGAGTTGTGAGTGGCTGTTTCATTATTAGATGGCATAACGGTTTGATGGCCGGTGGAAACTGGATTTCCTTTGTTGACTATTGTGTATGAAAATAATAGTGGACATCATCCAGTTCTGTGATGATGTAGCCTTTCGCTATTACACGTTGGTTTCGCTTTTAGTATTATTTATGGATGAAAATCTTAAAAAATATTTAATGTAGAATTTAAAGAGTCATTAATATTTTTTTGTACTTAAAACTAAAAAAATACTATCTTGTATATTTTTATAAAACGTAAAATTTTTAAACAAACCCAATTTGTTTGGAATATATTTTAAAACATAAAATATATTCGAGATGATGTGAGGAAAGGGGCGGCTGTTTATGAATCAGCATACGAGGTACGGCGCTGCCCGGACAAATTACAATCCTTTGAAGATTAATGTTCTATCCAAATTTAATACCCGCTATCATGTCATGAAAGAAATATCAATTTGGAACTCAAATATACAACGTAAAGTTTTTCGTGAAAAATTAAATACCTATTATAATAATAAATATATTTTTTTTGCCGATACCCTTCATCAATGTTTTTATGTTCTGTAAATAATGAAAAATTTAAATACATTAAAAATAGGTAGGAGTAAAGCGATATACCTAATACTTCAAAGAATCCTGAAATATGCAAAAAAAATAAGTCAGCAATTTCTACCTTTATTTCTCCTTCATAAATTATTATTTTCATGATAAAAAAGAAAATAAAGCTCTCACATTACTAACTGGCAAATATAGTATAATATTTCATTGAGCGAACTCGAATAAAAGCAGACTTGAATTATATAATTTAAAAAGGAATAATTAGAAAAAACTTTTGAAAAAATTGGCGTAGTAATTCTGTACACATTTTTATAAAAAGAGTTGAACTAAATAGATTTAAGTTCGTAACCGCTATCTTTAACTTCGTAACGTTCGATTTATAAAGTCACGTTTACTCCGTTAAGCTCATAGTAACAATTTATTATCACCGAGTTTAGAAGTAAAACTATATGCCGCGAAGTTCAAATCATAAACCTTGCAATGCGAGAAAAACTATGCAAACAAAATTAAGTTTCATCGCAATACAGAAAAACTTACTTAAGACAGACTTATTGAATAATGAATAGAGGTATATTTAGATCTCCGGAGAAATTGCTTTTTAATCGAATAAAGTGTTAACTTACCCTGCAGGCGCGGCGAGCGGGGCGGGCGGCGGCGAGCGGCTGGCCAAGGTCTCGCACGACCGAGGCGCTCGAGCCCGCGACTACAACTGATTTTCCAACGGGAAAACTTCCCTCCAGCGCGTCATCACTCACCCCGTTTCAGAACAGCCAATCAGAGGTCACCTTTCCCACCGATATAGGCCGAAAGCACACGACAGCTGCCGAACCCATAGGGTGGCGATTGGATCTTTTAATGTGAAACGTAAATGCATACAAAAAGAAAATGAGTGAGCTGTAAGCTTTGGTGCATGGATGTAGGCCACTGCGGGTTCCGTGCGCAACAGGTAACGCTCTTGCTTGGAGCTTCAAACGGAACTTTGATATGCATCGTCACTCTTTAATATGGTTTTGTCTTCTGTGTCATAAATAAGCCCCTTACATTTTGCACGCTTACTACTGTACGCAATATTGTGCTTATTAAAACCCAATCAGCAGATAATTTTGACTGACTTTCTTTAAGGATAAGACCAAACAAATAAACATTCTTACCTAATGAATTAGATATTTATATACTGCTAAAGAAGAGTCGGCGAATTTGTCAAATTAAAAATTACCTAATTTACAATTCTAATTATTTGTTTCCAAGCAGTGGCGAATGAATTAAATTGTAAATTTATTCTTGGGAGAGCTTTTTTGTTTAATTGGTCCACGAGTTTTATTTTTCCTTAATAAATGGGTTACGAACATTATCTTTACGGGTATTTTTTACTATTCTCATCTTCTATCTTATGGAACCAGATACATATGTCATTTTAGATTAGCCACGTTACACGTTTTCGTATTCTCGCACTATTTGCCTCGCGAGGCAACCAATCTTCCGATTTCAAGCACCATTTTATACATTTTTCTCGCCGTTTGTTTACATCGTAAAAGGTTTCGCATTTCAGGACGCTTCTTCTCGAATTCTGAAGTGGTAGATAATTCATCACTTTATGACTTTCAGAGAAATACAATAATATGCCTTTGCTCAATTACACTTTTTAAAAATATAGACACCAATCTACGTAGTTATGATGATAAGTAAATTATTTTTTCAATAAAATAAAAATTAACTTGCTGCGCGAATTATAAAGAAGGGGAAATATAGGTATTTTTGTTTTTGTTCCATTGCCTGATTTATTTTTATTGGGTTGGTTCTTCTAATATATTATTATAAAGTTCGATATAATAAAAGAGTGGGATTATTCAATAGTTCATGGGTTGGTGAACATAGACCCAGCTAAGAATATCTCCGTATTTGGATGCATATTTACATAACTCGGTCCGGCGGGTGGGGCGGCGGCGGCGGTGAAATCATTCCGCGGTAGTTCTCTGGCACATGAAATGAACGTATCCCAAGATCCCGGTTACAAATTGAACACACTAGCAGGATTATTCTGCTAATATTGTACTGTTGAGAACCTGTAATTATTAAAGATAGTGAAACTACTTTCGGATATAACTAGTATAGAGAGCTGACGAATTCAATTTACAAGCTTTACAATAGTTATTTCAATTTTTAAATTCTGACAAAGACGAAGTTTATTAACAAAAAATATATATAGTCGAGTAGATTGAGATGTTTGTACAGTTGGTTTCTTTAATCATAGTATGTTAGTTTACACAAAATTAAAAACTTATAGATTGCTACGAGACTTCGTAGCAAACGTAGCAGTTTCGTACTTATTCCGTAGCTAGCGTAGCAGTACCGTAGATACTTCGCAGCACACGTAGGCATGTAGTCACTTAGTAGCAAGCGTATCAGTCTTGTAGACACTTGTTTGTAGGCGTAGTAGTCTCGTAAGCATTGCGTAGCTGTCTCGTAGTCACTTCGTAGCAAATGTAGCAGTCTTGTAAGCACGACTTTGTAAGCTTTTTCGTAGGCATTTCAAAACTGTTTTGTAGGTAAATCGTAGCAAACGAAGCAGCGTAGTAGGTACTTCATAGCGCACGTAGTAATATCGTAAGCACTACGAAGCAAGCGTAGCAGTCTGGTAGACATATCGTAGTGATCTTGGCAGTCCCATAGCACTTAGTAGTGAGTGTTGCTATCGCGTAAGATTTTTGTAGTAAGCGTAGCACTCCTGTAGGCACTTCATAGCAAACGTTTTTGTCTCGTAGGCACCGCGTTGTAGCAGAGCTGCTATCCTACCTTCTCCTGCTATTTTGTTACCGGCAACCCAGTACTTTTTAAGTACTGGCAGTTTCATCATCCATTTTCATCAAATTTCGAATCCATCGTTTTGGTTTTGTCATTTTCACCATCTCTTTACCTTCTGGACCACAATGTTTTTTTACTATCCTATTGATAGTTTCTTTTCAAAATGTTCCTTTAAAACTTCCACTTTTACCTCTTTCCTACGCGTCTACCCAGGACTGGACCTTGTTTTCTGCCACGCTACCATTTTACTACCTTCATACCCAAGACCAGCAAACCTAACGTGGCGGCTGCTATGCCATAGCGTAACAGTACCGTAGGCACTTCGTAGCGAGCGTTTTAATCTCGTAGGCATTTTGTAGCACGCTCAGTACTAACGTAGGCACTACTTAACAAGCGTGGTGGTATCTTACGCACTTACGTGGGTATTTCCCTACATATTTCTTAAAATTTTGTGCACTATTTCTTGTTTTATTTTATTGTGCCTTGTAATGGCTTACAAAAAACAGAAATAAAACGTTTTGGTACCAAAGACTGTAAACGAGACGGGGATTAATTAGAATAGTATACATATACTGTTATTACAGTAATAAAAAACATGCATTTTATAAACAAAAGTCGCGTGGACCCAATGCGCTAGTAGCATTAGGAGTATTAGAGTATGTATACTCGTAATCACGGCTATACCTAGAATAAGCTTTGGGCCCAACGGGACCGTCAGCCGAATGGAGCGCGCATACTAATTCGTGGTCGTTTGAGAAGCATTCAAATCGCAGTGCGCTACCGCCGGCTTACAGGATATGTGACCCCCGCCGCCCCAAGATTTACTCCACAACTTAGATTATGGTCAAGAATTAAACAAGTCTAATTGCCCACGTAACCTGCCCAAATAACATAAGGCATTTCCAATTAGGACCACGGTATTGTCTAGACACGTGCAGGGATTAAACTATTTCGTGGCGTTTAATGTAGCAATGTAGGGCTTAATCATATTACGGCTTCTCGTTTCTCGGTGGTCATATTAGAATGTCATACTAGTATGGACCAGTACATGATATCAACGATTCATCATATAATTTAAAATTGCCCCTTTAATGAATCAATAAATCATAAGTTAGACGTGCATAGCTTCTGCTTCATACTTAATTATACAAATTACTATAATATTAAGTTTGCAAGCTTGTAAATGGTTAAGAGGATTTCGAACAAAGTTGCTACAACAAGAAGTCACATTCAAATCGGTGGTTCTATTCAAACATAGGCAAATGCTTCCGACTGCGTTAGTTTTCAAACTCCGAGTTTCCAACTGGAGTCTGAAGTAGCCCCACATATTATCGTGATGTAGTTCTGCTTATCTCTGATAGCAGACTGCGGCTGAACTGAGACGACGAATCTTGTGTCTGTTGTTTGTTACTATTGTATTAGGACTAGAAAACAATATTGCGAAAGTAAGTGTAAGAAATAGAAAAATGATTGAAATAGAAAATGAATGAGTAATGATATGGAACTGAGATATTTCCGGCTGAGATGATAATGATGATGAAATGTAAGAATATCGGCTCCGGGTGGAGGTTCCGGCTGATTTGTTGACGATGAAGAAATATGCGAATGTGAATGTTGTCATTCCTTTAATTATTTTAAATGATTATTTACAACTTAAACTGAAAATCAAGACGTTTGTTAACAATTATATTACTAAACAATCTCTGTTTTACTTATTTTTATGTATAACAAATGTTAATCCCTGTAGTGCACACTATTACTACTTGTACAATTAACGAATTAAGAATTTATGTGCTCTTGAGATAAGTAACAATAATGCCAAACATACCAAATTGAAACTCAAGACGGGTGTTATTGTTATTGTTATGAAACATTTATGAAATTAATCAAAATATAATGAATACAAATATAAAAAGAACTGTAAAAATAATATTTCTTATTCACCTACCCATTTCATCTGGCTGTAACCTAATCCATCTGTGCTCTTTTTTCGCTTCAGTCAAAATCAATCAAATTGGACTAATATCAAAAACATATTTCAATCGAAATAAAAGGAGTTTATTTATAAGTCTGCTCAAATACCATTTGATACCGTAATGGCACAAACAAATTAACTATCAATACATTTATGACTTATATTATAATACTATAGGTTAATAATTATTATCCTTTAAGTACAGCTTTAAAGAAGGAGATCCTGTAATAACATTCAAGATTATTCAATATTCCGTGTTTTACAAATCAGCTTTAATAATAAGGATATAAGGTGTAGTTTATACGCAGTGTGTACTCAACAGGCAGGCGCGGGCGCGTCAATAAACATGACAAAATAGGCCCATAATAAATATGGAATAGGGTTTCCAATCAAGCCCGCCGCGTCCGCCCGGAGACTGGCCGCAGCGCAGAGATTTGTCCGAGGCACCTGGTTTTTTCGTATAGGTTTACTCACGATTTACTAGACAATATAAACGAAATTAAGTTTTAAATATTCGTACTATGATACGTAGGAGCAGAGAGAAGAACTAAGACATTTGCTATGTATTATAATATGATGGTAACATAGGACAGGCACAATCAATGGGTAAAACCATTTTTACAAGACATATTGGTGTGGTGTGGTGACCTTGTATTTTACGAGATATAAATACCATGTTCAGTGTTATAAATTATTATTATTCTCGTTTTTAAAATCCTTAATATTATATTTTATTGCAAATAAGCCTAACCTTATTTTTCTAGCTTTTAAAATATAAAATTATTATAGCGGTTAATTTATTTATTAGTGTAAACTGTTTTGGCTCATGAATTTCACATATATTTTATGATTACATAATACGTATTAGCTGTTAGTTTTTCAAATAAAGAAATAGTACCTGCCTACTGCCATTAGTTGGAAAACTTTCAGACCACGAAAAAATTATAGGTTTGGGGAAAAGTTTCTTCGCATTTTATATGAAAATTAAAACATTTTTTTTTTTACATTTAACTAAAGTTTATTTACATTTAACTAAAGTATGTAGGTGCCATTTTGTTCGATAACTTTCTGCCATCTTGCAGGTAGGGACATGATCAAATTGCTATAGAAATTCTAGGGCTTCTGATCAAAAAACCGCGACAAGTGGTTTTGGCAGTCCTCTCGTGATGTTAACCTGACACTGCCTAAAGAATCCTGAAGAGACCGAAACAAGTGGAAATCTGAAGGTGCAAGGTCAGGACTATACAGCGGATGCATTAACACCTCCCAGCCAAACTCTCTTAATTTTTGCTGAGTGGCTAAAGATATGTGTGATGTTATCATGATGAAAAACCACACCCCTTCTGTTGATTAATTCCGGCCGCTTTCTCTCAACTTCTTGCTTTAATCTCATCAGTTGTTCGCAGTAGAGTCTAAAATCGATGGTCCTGCCTGGCGGTAACAGCTCATAATGAATAATGCCCTTCCAATCCTACCATACATACAGCAATAATAATATGTACCTTATATTATACTATTATATCCTGCGCATCTGACCGCTTCCTTCTTCATCATATTTTTAGGTCAAGACAATGATTCCTAGCTAAACAAAATAGGCCAGATGCCTGACTTGTAACGTAACTCACTATTTTAAAAATAATGAAAAATGTATAATGAAGTTCTTTACTGGATCTCGGGCGAGTTCGAACCAAGATATCGCACAGACTTTAATACGGGCAGACAGTATGTGATCACATGACAGAAAAACATATTACAAGAATATTATTTTCCTTAAAAAAGCCCCATGACTTACTTTATTTGTTTTATGGTTGTCTAAACGTATTCAGTTAAGGTAAAAAAAAAAAAAATAATTAATTTTTTATTGTGTAATACCTAAATACAAAATAAATATAAATTTAATGTTAGATAGAAAATAAAGCACCAGTTGCTAGTAATTTATGCTTTTATTTCTTTTATATGATGTATGGCGTGTTCTCGTCTCGGAGGCCAAAGTCCACTTTGGATCGCTCGCTGAGCCAGCGGAGTAAGTAAAGTAAGTAGTTTCCTGTACATAAAAGTCTTAGGATAAAAGCGCGCTGAGGTGGAGAAAGCTTTTATTCAATAATATTTTAGGTCAAAATATTTAATTTCGTAGCACTTCGCGTAGCTCTTGCGGCTACGGCGCTACGCCACCCGCCGCAGTTTGTCTACGGACAACCTGGCGTAGCTGCCATACTCACCATAGCCACCGCCTCGACTTCGGGACAAATTTTTAAATTGCTTCGTCTTTATACGGACGGTATACTTATCACGCCTGTGTTTTTATTATATTCATAGGGTCATCATCATCATCGGGTGGGTTGTAAAGTCGACAACCAACCTCACAAACCATTCATAGGGTTACTGAATTAAACGAAATGAACTAAATTAAACGGTTTTTTACGACCTCAGGTTTACTATCTTTTTCAACCTCTCAGAATTGTGAACGAAATTTTGTCAGTTTTCTCATCTCAAACAACCCATGGATTTGGGATAGAAGAGGCACATTTAATCGTCCATTCTTCTTAAGTGTCATAACCTTTTGATTATAAAAACTTGCTCTTTGAGTACTAACTAAAAATAAATCACTAAACATTAATTCATGTTACCTTAATTTTACAATTGAACATTATAAAAATATTAAGTACCTATTACTTTTTTATAAATCGAAAAATTGTAAGTGGGCGGTTAGTTGTGCCTCGGAGTTAAAGAAACGGAATAAAATTAACTGAGAGAGTATAATGTTTTACTTCTTAGAAAAACAAACTTGAACATCGGCGGGAACTTTACCGCCGTTTATTTTGACCTGACCTGACCTAGAACGTATTACGCATTTTAAAATACTAAACTAACACTACCCTACTAATACTTTAACTTATATTATCATTATTAAAATCATGTCGAGAATAAATTAAAATGAAATTAACTGGTATTATGATATATATTGGTACCATAGAGGTGTTATTTTAATAACTAGACTTATAAATTATAAAAAAAAATCATAACTTTGAAAACATATTGAATAAACTTATTTATGCACGTTTGAGTGTGATTTTTTTTATTAGGCATATTATTATGTGATTGAATGTTATCATAGGGTCGAATAAAAGGTTTGTACAAAGACTGAGGGACACCAAAATCGTAATAAAACACTTGTTGAGGTCGAAAGTCTATCAACTAGCGAGCAACATGACTGTAGGTGGAAGCTCCATGCTTTGTTTGCACCTCCCATCATGGCAGCAACTAGTTCAGAAATGTGAACTTGAAGTAAGAACACGAACTTAACACGAACTTTTTATAAACAACACATTTGGGTTTAGTCATTAGTTGGAATAAACACTAGTCTTACAATACCTTCACGAAAGTAATATAACAAATAACTGGTATTAGATCACTATCCTTTGCTTGCCCTTGTTCCATTATTTCCTAGTAAGTTTTCTAGTTCCATTTATCATCATATCAAGAGCTTAAAATTATTTAAGATTACATCAGTTTCTGAAAACTCTTAATATCTCCTTAAAAATAAGTTATCATTGGATTGAATTGTCATTGTTGTCCCGCACACCCACCAACTTATTTAATTGTGGCGTTAAATAAAGCCGTTACCAATCACCATGCACTGTCGAATTAATTTTTTCCCGCTGTCTACAAGTTATTTTGTGAGTCGATCCAGTAAACGATGTAGTGTAAACGCGGCAGCTTGCGGACGGTGGCGTTGTTAAAGGCGTTATTATCCGGCCGGTCGCGCTGCAAATAAATCGTCTACGCTCGCGTCGAGCTCTTTCGATTATCCTCAAATCTTCATTACACCGACACATGGTCCTCGCCTCGAGGGTGGCGGATATACGGCCGCTTTTCCTTCTTTATACGGAAGGGCTAATGATTTAAAATCGAACCTTTCAAGCTTTTAAACATTCGCGATTTTTACACATTATAAATGTAATCAATAAAAAGATTAGGATACTTCTTAAGATTTTTGCTTTCAATGTGAACAAAATTTAAAGTCTTAAAAACATCAAGAAAAAATAATACTTACTTGTGTTGTTGGTTTTGAATTTTTTTTTCTTTTTTCGAAGAAAACGTTATCATACATAATATTATGAGCATAATTTACAAAAATGAAATATTATTTACACTATTGTTTTTGCAAATCCCCTGAGACTAGGCATTGAATAGTTGGAAATGTAGGTTGAGGCGGATATGATGTAATTTGAACTAGAAACTTCATAAACACGACTACGTTCGTGAAATCGGTGGCGTGCAGGTATTGTTCTGAGGTCTGAATGGACAGACTGGTTTAAATGAACAAGCAACTAATTATATTTAAAAATTATAATTGGTTCAGATATATTTTTTTAAACCAATTGTCATCAACGGCCCGTTACAGTCCACTGCTGGACTATGAGCCTCCTCCTCTTAAGTGGAGGGTTTTGCCATAATCACCACGCTTGGCAGGCGGGTTGGAGATCGCAGATTAAAAGGTTACTGTATCAGAGAGCGCTGCTGCCCATTCCCTGTTCAATGTGTAGTCCCTAAGTCGCCTCTTACGACACCCACGGGAAGAGTAGGGGTTGGTGACAAATGTATTCTACTCTGCCGTCACCACACGGCTACCAATTGTAACCAATTGTATTTATTTGTAAATAAATATTTTTGCACTTTATCTAATACTTTAAACGAGCAATTCTTATATATATATAATAAGAATCTCGGAAACGGCTGCAACGATTTCGATGAAAATTAGCACATAGGGGGATTCGGGGGCGATAAATCGATCTAGCTAGGTTTTATTTTTAGTAAAACGGGATTTCTCCGTGTTTTCAGGCTTAAAAGAATTGGTACGCCATTACATTTAAAGAGACAGGTAATTTCGCAACCGTTTACAATGACACGATTGCTCTTTTGGGGAAACGCGAGACTATGAAACCGAAGGTCAGAGGTTCGAATCCACATAGATATAGATTTTATTTTATTTTGTTCATGTTTATTTTTTTAATTGTTATTTACTTTTTTATTTTTTCATTTAGTTATTAAAATACAAAAATGACAGAAATAAAAGTTTATAAATACTCCAAGTTTAAATTACGTCAATACTAATTAACAGTGGTGGTATGGTTTCGTATAGAAATATATTTTAGCTCGTCAAGTGTACTTCGAACATTATTCGCTTTTTATTAGAGCGCACATCACTACTTGCTAGTAAATATCCGAATGCGAATTGAAATAGCATGAGTTTTTCATCTTACATCTTTCAAACTATATAAGTAATGAAACTTTTGCGCAATAACAAACTTTTAATGAAACCTGTTAGTTGATCGCCCTGCGATGTTCTCGTCGAAGAAAAAACTTGAGAAATACTCGGTGAACTCAAAAATTAGTAGTTTGATACGATACAAATACAGACTTATTGAACTATGAATTTTAGAAAAAAGTGGTATGGTTGGATCAGTCACAGTTTAGTTGAAGCAACAACAAAATAATAGTTTTTCAGTAAACATTTTAAGTACTAACAGAGTACCGTTCCCCAATTCCCTGGATTTTACTTGTTATTCTGTACATTTTTTTTCTTTTTTTTAGTATATTCATTCATTCATTTTATATCTTACGAGTTATCCTACCCCTTCTCGCTGAATTTTGTACCGCATTGTATTTTATTAATTTTAACAAACACGTTAAACTATCCGAAATCCAGATCACCAAAGTGAAAGTTGAGATTTAAAATTAGTTTTTAATTTAGTAGCAGCTAGACGAATAGCCTCGTCATTAACTGATCTTATTGACTTTGGACGCAAACTAGATTGAATTTTGGACAAATGCCGTGGATTTTAGTCTATTAGGTAGGTACCTAACTTTTGTAGCATAATTCGGTTATCGGGTGGGCCGGATATTGATTTACTGAGGCCAATGGACCCGCTTCCGCTGCAACCAGCCCAGAACCTCCGATACCACATCGGCTTTGTGCCTATGTTGTGCGTAATTAATTTTGAGGTCGAAGTGAAATAATAGCGTGACAAGCTTTGGTGCGGTCTAGAATATGTCGTGAATAGCTCGGGATAGGCTGTACATGGTTTCTGAATTAAGATATTATAATTAACTTTACTTTATTAGGTTTGCGTCAGAAACAGCATTTTCGAGTCAGAAACAGCATGCTGCATTCCAAAACTCAAATCGCCGACGCCCCGCGTGTAGCCGCCAAGCTAAAGTGGGACTGTGCCGGACACGTCTGCCGCATGCCAAACAAACAAAACAAACGACCATCTGGAGCCCACAAAGAGAGGACGGCCTCGTAGGAGATGGCGGGATGAGCTTGACTCTTTTTTAAGGAGTTGGTATGAGGAAGCCCAGGATAGGGAAGGATGGAAGTCCTTTGAGGAGGCCTTTGCCCAGCAGTGGGATAGTCTAGGCTAAATAAGATAAGAAATTTGCGTGCTTGAGTTGTAACAGCACAACACTTGCAAGAACATGCATTCGTGTCTTTTATACAAGGCTTGGTGGTTTTATGAACATTGCAATCTCTCTAATTCAATTTCCGACCTGCTTTGTACTTAATTTTATTTATTTTTAACCCCCGACGCAAAAAAGAGGGGTGTTATAAGTTTGACCGCTCTGTGTGTCTGTCTGTGTGTCTGTCTGTGGCACCGTAGCTCTTAAACGGATCAACCGATTTGGATGCGGTTTTTTTATTTGAAAGCAGGTTTTCTAGCGATGGTTCTTAGACATGTTTCATCAAAATCGGTTAAGCCGTTTAAAGGTCATCAGCTCTTTTGTTAACTGCGGTAGGGTTCTTAGACGCATAACGTGTATTTACTTTTCACTTTTAAACGTATGTGTGACCTAAAATTTGAAAAACTCATGTATGCTATACCACTTTGCATGATGATGGAATTATTGGTCTGATGCTGCAGCCAGGATAACCAGCACTCTTGAAAAAATAATAGCAGATATGTCGTGTTTGGATTCGTTTTACTCAGTATTTGATTCTACATACATTGCAATGGTGGCAACACGATGAGCTGATGCTGCAGCCAGGATATCCAGCATTCTAGTACACTCTTGAAAAAATAATAGCCGATTTATCGTGTTTGGATTCGTTTTGATCAGTATTTGACTCTAGATACAATGCAATGGTGGCAACACGATAAGCTGATGCTGCAGCCATAATATCCAGCACTCTAGTACACTCTTGAAAAAATAATAGCAGATATGTCGTGTTTGGATTCATTTTGATCAGTACTTGATTCTACATACAATGCAATGGTGGCTACACGATGAGCAGATGCTGTAGCCAGGATATCCAGCACATTAGTACTCTCTATTAAATACTCTCCAATTTGATAGTGATCCTTTTAGATAAAACTGTACTCATATATCATAATTTATTTGTAATAAAGTTTAAAAATTATGAAATAAAAATAAATTAAAGATTTAAAAACCCCCGAAGCAAAAAAATCAAAACATTAAAAAGTCAAAAATAATACCTATTGTTGAACCATCAAATTCAATAAAGTAACACCTATATATTTTAATTTCATTAGAGAAATTGATGGATGGCACGATTTGGTTTGCTCGTTGAAATGACGCTATAATGTCACGTCGGGGTACCGCTAAGTTTAAAAAAAAATATCGTATCAAAGCAAGTTGGTCGGTTATGCTAACAAATTAATAGATAGTCAATCAAATTGAATAAATGAAATGAAGCGTCTGACTTAAGCTTAAGCGGTTTTTAAACTTAGCGGTACACCGACGCGACATTATAGCATCATTTCAACGAGCAAACCAAATCGTGCCATCCATCAATTTCTCTAATAAAATTAAAATATATAGGTGTTACTTTATTGAATTTGATGGCTCAACAATAGGTATTATTTTTGACTTTTAAATGTTTTGATTTTTTTGCTTCGGGGGTTTTTAATTGTCTATCAAGTTCCATTTATACTTGCTCAAGTACAGTGGTGTGTTAATTTAATCCGTCAACTAAACTCGCTGATATCGATTAAAGAAAGATATTTTAGGCAAGTGAGTGTCGTTCATTAAGTATTTAATAAGTAGCTGTCACCGACCAGTCAGACCGGGCTTCAATTTTTAGTTTTTTTCCTACTTACTGCTTAACTAAGTTTAGTGGAAACTTATTTTATCTAAGTGTAAATTAGCCCTTAGACATGATATCCCCGACAAATAATAAAAAGTGAATCTCAATGGAGGCTTTTGAAATGAGTTTAACGAATGTCTGTTGTTCCAAAATGATCGCTTGGACTTAGCCGGTGAGAAGAAAAAAAAATATTCTTGCGGTAATGTGTTTTTTTCTGATCTTTTGGCCCTTTCTACTAACAGAAATGATTAAAATTGTAGGTGCATTTTGCATAGATCTGTCGACCCTTCAACAACCAACTTGAATACGAAGATTTGCTGTAAATATGTGAATTAGTAACTGAGAAGTTTACAAAGAAGGGAACGAACTAATGCTTTAATCGGCTGATATGATTTGAATTGAATGAATAACATCAGAGTTGTGTGCTGTGAACGTTTGCATCAATTAGCTTCGATTAGAGACTGCAGGTGGATGTGGCGTTTTAGTATTCGCATAATCATAATCAGCTCAGTAGAACACTATAAGTCACTTTTTTGTGGACTTAGGCAGAGCAGTTGATATTTCACTACCTAAATTTGGAGTACCTGTACATACCTACATTAGTAAATATTATTAGGTTTTATTTTGTTGTACCTTATATTTATTTATTAGATTTTATAAACCTATTTGATCGTCCAGTCTCAGCTGAAGTAAGGCGGAAAAATAATTCATTTATTTTCATAATAATAATTTGATATTCTTTTGTAGTGTGAAATATTAATGTAGAACGTAACTACAAAACGTTATCGCCCTAAAAATTGGTTAGCCATGATGTAACTGTCAATTTCGATACTGATTTTGCGGTTCTAAGCTTAACAATTCTATAACTATGTATTGCGATTAAACCTGCTAAAGTATAGCCGCTAAAAATAAACGAGTAAAAATTTCGCAATAAAATGTAAAATCTAATGACAATATTTTTATGGCTCCGTAATATCCGGTGGGAGCGGCGAGGCGAGCGGGGTGCGCGGGCGGCGGATGCGACTCTCTCACTCCACAGATCACCTGAAAGTGTACCACTTAATAACTCACATCCTCTGCCGGTTCAGTGGGCATCCGCTGGGTCGTCACATATCTCTAAATATGGTCGTCGGAGCGTGCAGCGGGCGCGTTACACCACTCCGCCGCCGCCGGCCGCCCGCCGCCCGCGCCGGTAGGGTTCACGATGTGGTTCAGATATTAGTCCAGATATTAAATAAAAAAAAAAACACTGTAATCTCTGTGATCGTGAATTCTCTTTTTTGTAATACCTTCATCGTGAAACAGGGGAGCGTCGCAGAGAAAAGCAAAAAAGGACGCGAGCGTTTTGATCGAAGCCTTTTAGTGCTAAACAATCGTCCTGAGGGCAAAGAACATATACTTACATACCATAGAGCTTATGTCCAATAGACATCCAATTTCTACACCCATTATATTTTTTACCCCAAATAAAAAAAACAAACCGATTATAATGCTGTTTTTTTAGTTGAAAGCTAGCTGAAGGGGAAGGTTCTTTTAGACAAACTTGATGAAAAATCTGTCCATAGCTTGTTTTGTGGGGTTCTGTAGTAAAAAAGGAACCCTTAGAGTTTCGGTACGTCCGTCTGTCTGTCTGTCTGTTCGTCCGCAGCTTAGCTCAGAGACTCTAAGGCTGTAATTTGGCATGGTTATACATATTAATCATGCCCATAAAGCTGAAGAATAAAATCTTAAAAACAAAAATTATGGTTCCTCTGGTACACGTCAAGTGGGGGTTATTTTTTTGTTCACGGTTACCTTATAGAGTGAGGTATCGTTGGATAGGTCTTTTAAAAATAATGGGGGTTTGCTAAAACCATTTTTTCATTAATCATTTTCATGATGCTAGCGTAAGTTTTAGAAATATTTCGTTTTAAAGTGCTTATTTTTGTTAGAGTACTGTTTCATATGGATATGTGAAAAAATTTACGGTAGTAGTGTATATGATGAATTTAAAAGGAAAACTATCAACATCAAGTAGGCTTTACAGGTTATCGAATAATAGACCAACTTATAAAATGTACTTGTACAAGTAATCAATTATCAAATATCATAGAAAAATATTTTGATGAATGTTAACTGTCTGGACAACTATAATGAACCCTACAATATGCGTGGCCCGACACGTGCTTGGCCGGTTATTTTTTTATTTATATGGTTTGGTATGGTTGTAAGTATTTCACAAACGGACCAAACATTTTTATAATATGAAAACACGCAAATTGAATACAGATATAAAATAATTTTACATTTATAAAAACCATATCTGTGTGTTTCTGTGTATGGATATTTTTAATTATACCTATATTGCCAACCCTATGCGTTTCCATACAGCTCTTTCCACGGGGCTCGTGTAGGTAGGTTAGAGATTTAAAGGGAATTATCGGTGTTTTCTCTTTTATCTTTCATCGTGTGTGATTGCTTTTATTTGTGCCTACAAGAGTTCGTAGTTAACTAAGCGAGCTAATGTGATTGAACGTAGACACATGATACTAAGCACAATGATATTAATTTGTTCTATACCTACATATAAAAGTGATTTCCATTTGTCGCAATCCTCATAAAGTTTGGTGCATAACTATTTTTTTTATTAGCAGAGCTAAAGTTATCCATTCTTTGTTCCTGAACAGAAATCATTGTGTTAAAGATGCCAATTTAAAAAAAGTAATATATATTTAAAATAAATAAAATATGTGAAGACATCTCGCACACGCACACGACCATCTAACCCCTAAACTAGGTAAACCTGTGTACTTTGGGTATCAGTCAGCTATTAATAATATACCTACGTGAAAATAATAATGAATACATAAGTATATATTTCTACTAGGTATTTGCATCCTACCTTGCATATTTTGATTTTCTCCTGTTGCTTCTTTTACATAGTTAGCGTCTACCAATATTTGAGTATCCTTGCCGGGTTGATCAAAGACGCGCCCGCCCAGCCGGAAAATTGCCGGGCCCAATGAATATTATTAAACTCCTCGATAGTTTCCCACTTTACTCTCTTAAGATAAACTTGACGCAGTTTTATAAATAGAAAACAAGGACAGTGCAGTTTTTGTTTTGTAATACTT
Organism: Carpatolechia fugitivella; assembly: GCA_951230895.1. Taxonomy (NCBI): domain Eukaryota; kingdom Metazoa; phylum Arthropoda; class Insecta; order Lepidoptera; family Gelechiidae; genus Carpatolechia; species Carpatolechia fugitivella. The sequence goes on along the minus strand of OX579653.1, from coordinate 10,816,703 downwards.
ATAATTAAAAGTCAGGAATTACGTGAATAGTAATTATCATGGATGATGCAGGTATCAGATAATTAACATTGTTTTATAATTGTTAATACAGAGTGTAAGTTGTTAGTAAAACGAATATTTACATGAATGAATACATAAAATCACGCTTCTATCCCTGTAGGGGTGATCAGAGCTTTTCAAAAATATTTGTTTTGAAAGAATTTCACAAAATAACTCCATTCAGTTTATCAATATTACCTATCCGCTTCAAATTCAAATTTTACTAGCTAAAATATGTGGGCACCTATTATACCTATATATGTCTACATCCACCATAGAATGTGAGAATTTGGAAAAGGGCAAGGGTTGGGCGTCTTGGAGCCCATACCAGTGCCTTTTAAATTACTTCCAGTGTGTGAAGATAATTATGCATAGCACAGCGATCAAAATATGAGAGCTTCTACTTGAGCGACTCCCAGGCTTTGAAGAGTCTCAGAAGCTTTTGTAAAATGTCCTTGTTTCTGGTTCCAAAATAGAACTTTCCTAAGCTGAGCCAAAAATATAATCTTTTGAAATTTTATTACTTTGTGAATTAAAGTGCCTTCCATTTTTATTCCGTTGTTAAATATGTAAAACTAATGCAAGTGGGGACGTACATGAGCTGTTGATGATGATGCAAGACATGAGACATCGATTTCATCTTTTTCTTTCTTTCTTTAAAATCTGTTTTTAATATAACATTACAGAAATTAAAACCTCCCTATTGCATTTCTACAACTAAAGTTCTTTGTGAGGAAATTCGTTTAGTCCGGTGACATAATAAAATAGGTGGCGCGGCATTTTGATTCCCGACTGGTTCTCCGAGCCAGCAGCGGTGGCCGGTCAATGCGGCTTTTAGGGGACTTGGCGTGAAATATATTGAATCTGTTATCCTTCGACAGGATGGGGTCTTTATCGAGAAACTATTAGGTAAACTTTGATATAAAAATGGAGTAGTGTTTGTGTCTACACTCGCATTATAGTAAGTAAATAAAATACGATTAAACCGTCACCGTAGTCTCAGCTACAGTAGGTACCTGTGGTATTTTGTAGGTCGTTTTATTTTACAAAGATTCGAATATGCATTCCTGCTAACAACATAAATGTGATTGATATTACTTTGACTTTGAAGAACACCCAACATACTTTCAAGTGACAAAAAAATAATACAACTTTTTCATCTACTCCAAAATTAATGTGATTTACAAGCAAATCTATACTAAAAACCAAACAAATCAGTAATCCGATCAGTAATTGACTTACGGTTCTTGTTTCCACTTGCAAGGTGACTGCGATTGCCTCTCGACGTCTGTCGGCCGAGGGCTGCGATGGAGAGTCCTCCGCGCTGGTATTCCACTGATCAAGTCGCAAGTGTTCCACGAGGGGTCGCCCACTCCAGCAGACGTGGAGAGGCGTAAACCGTTAACGTCTGTTCCCACCGCTTTATTGACTTCTTATACGAGTTTGGGGATAAGCACTAAACGTCAAGTTGTATTTGCAGTTGTAGTTCTGCTAAAACTTTTGGCTGGGAATGCAATTCGTGGCAGCGGTGAACAACGGGTTTAGTGTTCAACTGATTATCCAAATTATTCGTAGTTGCAATTCGGGTAATACACCACCGTCTTCGGTCTTGAACTTTTATTACAATCTTACTTTGTGAATTACGCGCCGGTTTCTGTCTGGTTTAAACTAAGTATTGAAAAAAGAAATGTTTTATTGTTGAATTTTAGTTTATTTTTCGAGATTATTTGGTTTAATTAAACATTGTGCTATAATGTTGTTGAGAATACATCGCGTGCTGGATGCGCGGGCGACGAGGCGCGTGTGCGGGTCACGGGTCGCGAGGACGCTTCCGGCCGCGTCGCGCCCTTCCGGTGTGACATGCGCCCGCGCCGCGGCACATAGACCGTGACGCCCTGTGCTGTACTGTTCGGTTTAAAACTATATTGCTTTAGGTTTTTAAAAAAAATTAATTTAGGTCCGTTTAGATGTTTACATTAAATCACATAATTAATATAGTACTACCGTAAATACAGTATATTTTGAGTATCTAATAATTATAAAACGAAATATGAAAAATTTTGTCGATCTTGGACAGGACTCGAGCCTGCATCTCCGTGGCTATCCGGACCTGAAACAGGCGCATTACAAATTATTTATTTAGCAATTATGCGCCCGTTTCTGGCTCGGATAGCCACGTAGATGCAGGCTCGAGTCCTGTCCAAGATCGACAATTTTTTTTATTTTTCGCTTATAATTATTAGACATAATCTGTAACAATAATAATCTATAATATTTTGAGTGCAGTACCAACTGAATGACGAGAAATATTCGTAGTTTATAACGCATGCACATCTAACGTTCTAGATTAATATAAGCAGTAACAGAAGAAAATTAATCATCACAACTAAATGGAATTAGTATAGTAGTGGTGGTTTAGTTTGGCAAGAGCAAACAAGATTATGGCTTTGTGTATATTACTATAATACTATAAACTTACAAAAGGTTTCTATCCAGTTGCAGTATCAGTAATATCTAATACAGCGGTCCACCCGCGGCTACACTCGCCTTGTGTAAGATTTTCCCGTGGGAATATGACTTTTTCCCGTAAAAAGTATCCTATGTCCTACCATCCAGGGTACAAACTATCTCTATTTCAAATTTCGTCCTAATCCGTTCAGTAGTTTTTGCGTGAAAGAGTATCAAACACACATCCGTACTTACAAGCTTTCGCGTTTATAATATTGGTAAGGAAGTAAAGGATTGATTTAAGAAAAAATGCTAAGTAAATGAGTTATCGTATGTGTAGTAGGGTGCAGTAGATTACAGTGAAATAGAGGTAATATGTCAATCTGAAAATTAGCTTTATCTTAAATAGAACTTGAAGTTGATACCTTTGATAAAATATGCTCAACTAAATATATTTATGCCTAAAAATTACGCAGCTACACTCCCAGCGAAGGTTGTGTGTGATTCAGTTTTGATGCTGACTGTACTTAAACTACATACCTTGGCTCTAATGCGCTATTGTGTTCTAATACATACAGACAAATTGTATAGATAACTGTTCCTTTACAGGGACACATCAACATTGTAGAGCTTACATTCATAGCAGACAGATGTGTCATAGATAGATACACGCGGCTTTCTAAGTTTATATGTAATCAGTAGCCTAATACTGGCAACGAAAAATACTGCTCACTATTTGTGAAAAATATAACTCCTAAATAAATCCCAATCATTTTATCTTAAAAAAATATTTGTGATATTTTTAATTCGCGCAAGTGTTGCGCATTTGAACACGGAATCTTATATTATTAATAGAAACTGTTTTTTTATTTATCGCACCGCACCGTTGTTATTGTAATAAACCATTATTTTGACATCAATTATAAAGTTCGGAAGTTTGATATTGTTATAAACCTGTTTAATACCTGAATAATAAAAACACAAAACTACTTCATGCCGACAGAGCCCGTTTTAATGCGATTATCCTATGTACTATTAATACGCACAAATTAACTAGTGTTTATTACAAGCTCAGTATTGTAATGCAAACCAATTAGCAACGACAGAGGCCCGGGAAAGGCTTTTATGATCCATTTACTGCAACCATTTAAAAGTATCGTGAAAAATAAAAGGGTATTAATTTTATAGCGTCATGTTAATGGACAAAAGCCACCTGAGCCTTCAGTTTAATCTATTGGAAAATATTTTCCATACACGTTAATTGGATTACAATATGGTTACAAAAAATTTCGAGTGCAAATAAATTTAGTTATACCTATGCACTCTGCTTTGATGGAGTTCGATCACGTTCAACAGCAAAACTAGAAGGCTGTTAAGGTACTTGCTGCGAACATGTATTATTTTTTAAATATTCACCTAATATCAGAGAAAAATGTAAATTTCGTAACAAAAAGAGCTTTTGAATACAAGGATGACCAGCAAAATGTGCTGAAACGCTGCCGCATCAACAGGGGCTATTGAAGCATTGAAAATACTTTTATCGGTTGCCATTCACGTGCTCACATTTCGTCAATCCATCGCGTGGTTATTCACAGATCGGAAACAATTAGACAACAGTGGCATTGGGCAGCCGAGCGCACATCCGCAGCTTACCCGCTGCCCTACTACTGCTCAAATCATATTTTTTTCTGTGATATACTGATACCAACTATTTCAAACGAATAAAAACCTGTCCATCCAAAACAAAATCATTATAATCGTTGGTATAGTTGACATTGGATGTAAATCTGTGCCCAGTCATCATGGACATTTTTTACCAATGACAATATTTTCTAGTTCAATGGTTGTAACGTATGAGCTACCTAACCTACGTTACGTATTCGTGTTTCAGTTAAAATGTTGAGATGTTTTGTGAACTTTACTTGGGATGGGAACAACAACATTGTAGGTATGTTTGGTGGCTTCCTTGGGAGGTTGTAGTAGGTAGGTAACTAGTTTGTATCTCGGACGTGGGCTAAGTGCGCTTGCTCGGCCGTAGTATTTAACCTAATATTCGGTAATTGCATCAGGGGGCACCAGCGCTAATTAAGTGTCTCCCCGAGTTGGTCAGCTAAGGTAGGTCGGGTATTGATACGTGCTTTGGAGTTGTACCACATCGACATATAGAATTGGCGACCCATGTATGTATACACTTTAGTTGGCATACCGTGCGGGTTTTTTCTGAGGGTATCGGGTTAAAATTTCCGGGCTAGGTTAAGGTGTAATTTTTATTGGTTTTCGAATATTTCCATGGCCTCCAATAATACAGGCAATTTTATTCGGTGCAGTAAGTGTTTTGAGATTGGTCGTTTATTTAATAAGTACTGTTTGAGATTTTTCCCGTGGGAAGTTTTCTGCAGCAAAAAGTAGCATGTGAAAACAGACTGAATATATATTTACTATTTCATTTTATTTAAATAAGTGGCATTCCAAATTATGATGTCGCCAGTATTAATATTTTTTACCATGTGGCCAAATACATATTTACCTGCTGCCACAGCTCTCACGTCCTGAATTTACACTGTGTGCATTCGAGCGCATTGATTTCAATGATCTGGAACATTGTGATCTATATGCTAACAATTACGTAATATTCGGCATGAGGCAAACCGATCATCATTTATCTCTGCAGACACCACTAAATTCGAAAGTAAATTAAAGTGCGAATCTAAAAAGTTAACCGTTTTAAGTCCGCAGTTCCAAGACCCATGGGCGAGGCAACTACCATTTTTTTTAATTAAGTTTTTTCGTCTTTTATGATGTGTAGGAACAGATAATAAAATTAGAACTTTTTAAAAATATTATTCTTTGCCAAATTAATAGTTAAGTCAGCAGAGTAGGTAGAGCTTGTCTAGTTTGAAATGACGCGTCCCCCAAACTAATTTAGTTGTTTTAGATGACGAGTGCAATATTAACAACGACACTTTCATCTCTGTGGGAGCGTAAATGTTATGTAGTTTGCAGATTGTTTGTAAGGATTAGGATCTTTGTGTAAACAAAATGTTGATAAGTAAGATTTAATTATTTCAATTTATTAATACTTCGTTACTATTATAACTAATTAGATGTGGTATTTCAATATTCACAGATTACTACAATATCTACAGATTACTACTATAGTACAAATAAATAAAAATATCATGTACTTTTCCAGACTATATAATTACAAAACAATCGTTTTATATCTGCCAACAAGGGGCTCTAACCTAAAAATAACATATTTCTAAGTTAAATTAATATACTTACATTAATAAATAAAATAATATCACTCAAGGTAGATTACGTCAATGATCCGAGCCGGGCTTATACGCAGAGTCCCAGATATCAGCCAAGCAGACACTGGAGTGGAACCTATAGAACATGATGAGAGGAAGACTGACGTGACCGAGGATAGTCCAGAGCACCTTCCCGTAGTATTCGTATCTCTCGTCAAGACTGTCTGGAGACTTGTAAGAGAAAGTGTAGAAGAGCCACACGCCGACGTTGGCGATGAGGAGGAACATGATCAACTCACGCGCCGGCTTCTTGCGACGAAGCTTCTTGGAGTTACTGCAGCGCCTTAGAGCGTCTATGATGAGCGGAGTTTGAATCAACACTTGGATTACCTGAAAATAATTACTTCAATTATTATTTCTGATAACAGTATTTCGACTAAACCTTAAATTTAACTGTCATTATTATTAGTAAATAGTTTTTATTCATTAAACAATTTATATCGTGTCTGAAATAAGATCTAAGTAAGTAAGTAATAGGCTGATATTTTCTTTATTTGGCCTGATTTGAGTCTTTAATGCTGCTGTCCCTGATTGAACCTGTCTTCTACGTAGAGAATAAAAAAACCTGATAAATCAAAGTATTGCAACATACCATAACGACGAAATCGATGCTCTTCACGATATTTAAGATGCTGATGGTAGCGACCAGCGAGAACACTGTCTCCATGAAGAATGGTGGAAGACAGACGAACAACAGGATGTCGTCCAGGAGCGATGTAGGGTGTTCATTGATGTCCAGCTTGGTGGTCTGTGTGAAGGCCAGGATAGCCGCGAACAGCATCACGCTGTGTAATGCGAGCTTCGTCACGTTATTCACTGTATAACCTGTTTCTAAGAACTCCCTGTAAATAAATTATTTTTTTCCTCTTTAATTCTTTAACAGAACAAATGGTGATATAGCTACTCGTACGAGGTATGAGTATTTTTTAAGATTTCGTAGCTAAATTTTCGTAGCCTTGAAACAACAAGGTTCTATGTTATCTCACTCATTAACATGGAAAAGGCGATGAAAGGTAAAGACGGAACCTTTATGATTTTTTACGGATGGCATCCTATCAATCAAGACATGAAACTACAAAATCCAGTGCGTGTAAGCATGTGGTTTTAAAAGATCTTGGGAAATGATTAGGCTTTCAAAATAGCTAACATGCAGATAAACATATTTTGAATAGTAGAAATAAAAATAACGAACCCGCCAACGGAGCTGAACACGAAGCCAATGATCAGCATGCCCACTATGATCACCATGACTATGAGTCCCAGGAACAAGCCCTTGTTGGAGGCGTGGCAGTCAGCGTAGATTACCAAGTTGCTCGTGAAGTCGTTCTCTTCACTCGCAGACGGGATCCTGCCATCAAAAATATTATATAGCCACGAGAATACCTTCATAATAGCAACAAAGTTATGTACAACATTCTAATCTGAGAATAGATAATTAAATTTAGCAAACTGTGGTTGGATGTGTTTCTATCATTTAAGATTAACACTTTCACGTACATGATACTAAGTTTAATTAGTTGAATTTTAAGTGCTCAGGTTTTATATCAACATCACCATCAAGGAAGGCCTCTCTTTTCAAACGGCTAATGTACGGGAAATTAAATAACTATTTTAAAAACTGTCTGTCTACTCGATTTATAAAAAGCATTTTATATCACTCACTTGCAAATGGAATAAGCGTCTTCTAACGAGTTATTTATATTATCCGAATTGTTACTGTTCATGTCTTCGTTGTGGCAATGCCCAATGTTGCTCCAAATTATGTAATATACGGCCACTAGAAGAAAAAGTAGCAAATTATTCTCTTATAAAGAAGAAATTTTAAGTTTTATAGAAAGTCAGTTTTAAGTAAGTCAGTTGTGGACCTTACAACCCACACAACGATTTACAAACGTTTTTTATTGTTTACTGTACACAAGACGTTTGACAGACAACCAACTTTTCTTTACTTCTAATTATGTCTTGTTTTACAGTGGATTTTGATGTTACCTAACTTTTTTAGATAAATAATTATTTTGTTATTGCTATCCTTACCAATAAGAATGTTGAATTCAACACTGAAGGGGTAGAGGTACGGTGAAAAGTTTTCGAAGACTGCAGTGAGAGCATCGTTTCCAATACACTCTTCGTCGTAAAAAATGCTAACATCGAATAGTCTGTCAGTCCCTCCACCTGGAAATATTCGATTGTTGGTAGTCATGTATCGTGCATTGTTAATGTGTTTACATAGAAAAATAAGAGTTAATTTTGTACTGTAACTTTTTGCATCATCAGTTCCTATTGCGCTCTTCGAGAAGCTCGAGTAATGCCCAAATTAAGGCAATTATATCTTAGTTTATCATATTTACCAAGATTTTTGGAGTTGGTGAACGACCTTACAACCCACACGATGATGATGAATAATTAAATGCTTGGTGAAAAGATTAAATAAACAGAAATCAGAACCAAGCCATAGGGTTTGTTTCTGCTACATAATATTGTTTTATTATTGTTTCGTGTGCTTTAAAGAGTTTGTATTGTATTAAAATGTATAATTCTTGAAAAATAATAATTCTATAATGAAAAAGTAATTACTTTCGGATCTTTTCTCAATCCACAACACTCGCGTGGCACTTGTGTTCGTTGTGTCGGACTCGTAGCTGTCACCTCCATATTTGTACTGTGCGTAAATGGTCAATCCCAGTACTGTCTCACGAACAATTGCCGAGATCCAGAAGCACAAGCTACTTCCGATCATGTGCATAAATGCAAACCGGGCTAGACCCTGCAAGTTAAAATGATCAGAGAAAATATTTTACCATCTAATAAATAATTTAAAACATACTATGAGCACTATAAAGTTTACTTAAAAAATAATTAATATAATTTTTATTAAGGAAGGTACCTAATAGAAATTTTAATAAAGATAAAGTATTTTTATTGTAGCGTGTAGGTATTTTGAGTAATATAATACAATTTAATTTGTCTTATTATGTATACCTGAGCACGTAATATGATGACATTGGAGTATTTGAAAACGAAGAAAAGTTGCACGAAGCAGTAGACGGGAAAGAAGACGTCTAAGACGACTCGGGTGTATTCGACACATCTATCATTGTCAATACTTTCATCAGTGAGATAGCTCACTTGGACGACGATTAAAAGGATGCTGTGCACTAGGTTCCCTAGGGCGAATGCTGGAAATCAAACAGTACTTGAAAGCCGTGGTCATTTGAATAGATCTTACTGTCAATAAGTTTCTAGATTATTGTCATCTTACCAGCAGCGCCCATTTTGAGGTAGAAGCTTCCAGAGTGGCGTCCTTGGCTGAAGCAGTAGTTGTGCGACAAAGGCTTGAGGTTCAGCGGGGGAATCGCAGACATCTTGTACCAGTCAGGGGATCGCTCGTCATTCTCATCTCTCATGCCAAATTCATCCTGCAATATAATCATTATTAAGTCCTAGAGGCAGGACGAGGTCATAATTTTCAGTACACAGTGGCTCCGATTCGGGAAGTCATGCTCTAATTCTAATTTTAAAATCCAGCTATCCTTTTCGTTCTTATGACTAATGAGAGAGAGGTGATGAATTCAGATGAACGAATAATATTATTTTGAATGAATGATAACTTAAACTAGCTGCCAGAGATTTTTAAGTCTGACGTTTTACGTGCTTTCTAAAATTGTGCAATCGACGCGTCCATAAGGTTCAAATTCGATGTTTGACAGCTCTAATATTGGAATGGCCATCTCCTGTCCCTGAAAAGGACGGACAAATTAAAATTAAAGATTAGAGCGTGACTGTGTAAATCGCTACCAATATGGCACTCTTGATTAACTACTGAAAAATAGGTATAATAATCACCTCCTTGTTTCGAAAAAAATCACTCATTTTTTCTTCATGTTGTGATCTCATTTTTTGATTATGTAACGCAATATTTTTGTACATTTGTATATCTATCATTAAGTATGCGTGATAGATGAATCCAATACCAGCCAATATAAGCGAGTAAATCTGAAATAAATAGAGTTTGTATTTTTTAGTCGGTGACGGACGGCAAGAGAACATCAGTGAAAAAGCAAAGTATAATCAATCATAGTTACCGATGATATAGGAAGATCGACTATGGTGTCAGATATATGGATGATCAGCCCAACTGTGACAAGCAATATGGCGTACATACTACTAAACACTAAAGTTAAATTCTCTCTGAAATAAAGAAAAGATATACATTGTAGTCATAGATTTGACATTTCTCATATATTTTTCTAGTTTAACAGTTATCTTTTTCGAAATAGGTACATAATATAAAGTCCATTTATTTTTGTAAAACATATTTTATTATATTTATGTTTTATTTCGTTCTTATGTTTCTTTAATTTTATTTATTTCTTTGTGTGCAATAAAGTATATTGTATTTCATTCTATTTTGTCAAGGGTTAACCATGTGACCTAATAGGGCTGTTTAAATTAATATTACGTCTGTTAACCAGTTTAGGTGTGATTGGTAGTATAAAGTCATAATTAAGAGTAAACTTGAGCCATTCCGAGATCTATGATGGCTACTTGAGAACAAAATAATGTTTAATGACGACGATGTATTTTAAAAAGAACAGAATACTCCATACGACTTATAGCTACATTATTGAAAATATATATATTATACTAATAATAATACTGCTACGTTTTGAGATCACCATTTGGCTCTATTTTTGGCAACCTGACGCCAGTCGATCAGTTGAAGTTGAGAAGACTGAGGATACACTACCAGCTAAACAGTTCAAGATTCACTTTAGATTGCAGAGTTGGAGAAGTAAGTATAAGAATGTAAAAGAACACAACTACATACGAGGTTTGTTTCTTATTCTCCGTTGGATCCGTAGGCGGCGGCGCGTGAGTCTCCACAGATCTTAAGGACTGCGCATCCAAAGACGCTGCTCCTATTGTCACCATAGACCTTTTTCTCGGTGTCGTGGGTGTTGATGAGTATATCCTGTAGGTGTCTGAAATTTAAACATTCACTAGTATATTTTTTGTAAATCCTGAAGATGCAAAGACAAAGTTATGTCAACTGCACAAAAACTCCATCTACATGGTTATACACCTTGGTTTGATAATATTACTAAATTCTAACAAAATGGGACACGTTAGTAAAGTAGGTAATGATTTGTGTATAATAAATAGTGTAAATAAATTCCGAAACGATGTTTTTATTTATTTTCGATGTATACAATTTTTTCCATGGCCTAATAAATATGCTGACTACTGTGAAGTGAACTTGAAACTGCGCTCTATCATTTAAGGAGACGCTGTTTGTGACACTAGTTAATTTAGCTAGTTTTTTAGTTAGTTTTTGTTGTTTTTGTTTTGGTGTTAATAAAGTATATTTCTATGATGTTATTTAGTACTTAAAAGTACAAAACTTAGCGGTAACTTATTCCAAATACAAAATTAAACTAACTTTAAATCTTAGATACTTACTAAGCGACTTTAGGTCCCCATTTCTTTGGAAGTTTCCGTTAAACAAATTTGGATTATTTGGGTACATGCCGCCTCGGTCACCTAAAATAATAACACAAAATGAAGGTTTATGATAAAGGCACTAAATTTAGGGGTATTTTTTTAAGGGGGGAAGTTAATAATTGACCGAGCGAGCGAAGCGACTCTGCTTCAGCTTGGCCAAAATTGCTTTTGTATGTCTGTGTGTCTGTCTGTTTCTTCCACTCTACAGGTCGCGTTTCTCAACCAATTCTCGTGTAGCAGGTTCGATAAATTAATCAATTTTTTTGTTGAGTCTGTTTTTGGAAATTTTAAAAAATGACGGAGTTATGGGGGTTGCCAGCTTACAACGTCCACCGCTGAAGCTGTTTTCCTCTACAGTCACATTTCTCAACAAATAAAAAAAAAAAATTACGAAGTTATGAGGGTTGGAATGTAAAAAAAATCATAAATCAGCGATTAAAAAAAAAAGTACTCGCGAGATCTACAGCTCACAGAGCCACTAGTTTTATTATCATCAACCTTACGATTGCTACAGAATAAAATAGATTAGTTCATATGCTAGCTATACCATTAACTTTTTGTAGGCAGCATTACGTGGGCTTGTAAACATGGTGGTCACATAGCAAAGACTGCATTTAGTTTTAAAAAATGCAGGGAAGGAAGAAGCGGACGCTACTTTAATATGAATCGTGACGTCAGAAGTAGTAGTATTTTGAAAGTATATTATTTCCGTGTCGCTCGCACCCACACAAACTGCTGTTTTATTTATTTGAATTTTACTTATTTCATATTAATGCGTAGTCATTGGCCAAATACATCTCTTAAAAGACGTGAAGCTATTTAAAAAGAACATTAATTTTGGATTTGAATGTGGATGGATATGTTGGGAGAGAACGACCAAAGAAAAGATGGATGGATAGTGTAAAAGATGATAAATATGTGCAGGAAGGATGTGAGTGTTGAAATGACGGCTGAAGGGATGCATGGAGGAAGAAAACATACTGCGCCGACCCCAAATGATGGGAAAAGGGCAAGCAAATTATGATTAATTTTGGATTAAATTTCAAATTTTCAAATGCTATCTGGATAGGTGTCCCCTGAGAAAATCGTGATTACTTTGAATACGCGGTGAGTGAAGCTCAGTCACCCATCTACTAGATAGAAATCTATCATTCAAATAAAAATTACCAGTGGGTGTAGCAGTTCCTGAATTCGCTCCACCTCCATACTGTACAATAATTTTTGGTAGTTCCTGAAAAGAAATGAAAAAAATACGTTAACACAACTTGTAAGATTCATATTATACTTTCTGTAATGCAAGGAGTTTAGGGGATTTTTTGATTAATCGACCAGCTAATGTAAGGGATTTATTATTGATAGCGGTCTGTCCGCGGCTACGCTCGCATTTGTAAGATTTTCCCGTGGGACCGTGGGAATAAGACTTTTTCCCGTAAAAAGTATCCTATGTGTCAATCCAGGCTACAAATTATTTCCATTCAAAATTTCACCCAAATCCGTTGAGTACTTTACGTGTGAAGGCGAAACAAACGGCTAAACATCTAAACATCCATATATATTTTCACATTTATAATATTAAGTGTGATTTCAGCTTGAGTGAGAAAATTTCTCAAACCTAGTTTAACTTAAAATTGCAGTTTTTCATGGAAAACGTTAAGCGCAGCAAGCGGATAGCGTCGAAAGCCGTTTAAAATCGGATTAATAACTTCATTAGTTCCTTGTTTCTCTCGATCGACGCCGCCCTGTATTTCACTATAATCCCATTATACGGCCTGTGCGTTTTTTCTGCCTACAATTTTGTCCGAGCGCCGCCGACATGCCCCCACCACCGCCCATCGATTTCGGATCCAAAATGATGCTAGCTTCCAAAAAATGTCGTACACTCCATACTACAGCGTGAGCCATACAGGAAGATGAAGTATCTAATTTTACGCTAAAATGTAATTTCTTCTAAACAAAATAAAACAATACTGTTGACGACTTAACTTAACTTCACCCTCTTCAAGTTGCTTAAATGGATTAATTTAAATACGAAATACATTATTATACGTGATTAACTGTATTAAAGAGATTAATTTAAGTGCTCTTTATCTTGTTACTCAATATATTTAGCTAGATAAGGAATACGTAACAAAAATAAGTATTAGTTGAATATTTCAAAACAGCTCTATGTAGAGTGGCGAGCGGGTGCGCAGGGGCAGTTGCGCTTGTGATATTATTTTATTATTCTTATCGTCGCACACGCAGACAGATCGATGACGTAATAAATATTTCGATTCCGTATATTTATAACGTGGATCAAGGTGATATTTAAAACTTCTTGAAATCAAAATAATTTAACTTACTGTCTTAGATACTAAATAAATAGTGCTTGCTTGTAAGATAAATATCAAAGTAAATTGAGTCACGTAAGCCTAGATTCATCTAGGCTAAATGTTAATTGTCTTAACTTTAAATATATCCTCAAACTCACAAAGTTATAAAGAAAAGAACTCTTTATAAAAACAATTTGGATCATTCAAATCATAATTTGGAACACGCAGTTTATCGCATAATGCTTTATTGTATTTTTCAATTTTACTCGCGGTTACAGATCTTTTCTTTATTGAAATACTCTCTTTTTTGGACTAATAGGAAAAGTCACTGCTTGTCCATTGTGATCTGATTGAAGAGAGTTTATTATTTGTTTGCTGGAATAATTACAATCACAGTAAAAATTATCGAGACAAGTAGCCGAAGTCGCTGTGATTCTTGTTGGCTCTAGGAAAATGTTAACCAAATTAAATGATTTAAATAAACCAAGTAGCCTGCTTTATAATATATTATATATTAATTCAGATAAATTCTTTAATTACAAAAAGAAATTCAGAAACGTAGAAATAAATATAGTTTTTATTTCCTTATTACCATAGTATTGTGGTTAAATTATTTACCATTTGTAGGTATATAAATTAGTTGCTTTAAAAAATATGTCTTAACCTAAAAATACAATTGCACGGATAAAATAAATGTACAATTTGGAAACACATACTGCACCAGCTATAGTATTGAAAATCTATTAAAACTGTTAGGCCTTGTTTTCGAAGTGAATTTATTTAAAGCGGTGACCGTAGTTTAAACATCGAATTCGTATACATGAGCGCAATGGGTTGTAATTATTTTTACGTTGGATATGCGAGGATATGACATTTATCTATTAAAACGTTTAAAAAAACAAAAATCATTATTCAAAGTAAGAATCTACAGAATTATTTTTGAAGTCAAAGTTAAAAATACTAAGGACAAAAGAAATTTGTCCGTGGCTAGCACATTCACTGCAAGTGTGCGCTCACTGTGGAGAAGAACGGCCAGAAGAAACACCTGTGGACTCGTATCTTCTGTATCTTTTTTAAATATGTATAACCTAACCTAAACTAATATGTAAGAATACATGATTTTGGTGCTTCGATAGATATTTGAACTAAATTTTGATTGATTAGTTTCTTTTATTAAGATCCAATCTTTGATAAAAGGAATTAATGAATAAGTACAACGTATTAACTTAATAACCCAAAAAAGACGGGTCGTTGCATAAACATTTAACACTTTGAGTTCGTAGTTTTCAACGCTGACCGAATCAGAAGTGTTGCAGTTTCATACGCTGAAAACTTTTTTGTTGCAGCAGTTTTAAAGGTTAGGGTTAGGTGTAGGTAGGTAATTAATTGAATCAGTAGATCCATAAAAATCGTCAATCACGCTATGGATAAAGCCTATCACCATCAAGATGTGTCTTAAAGTAGGCCACAGATAAAACATTACAAATTTTATGCAAACTGAAATATTTTGTAAAAATAATGAATATGTGGATATGGAGAGCCACAACAGTTCCATAGCGTCGAACAGAGCGGGCCGTGTTTGTGAGGTGGGTCACTCTCGCGCAGCCAACTGTAAACCTTTTGAGTCCAGCCGGCCGCGATCCTCCCCCTCGACCCCACCACCCCTCCCCCTGTAAACACCCCCGCGGACACCGTGCCGCCCCAACGCCTCGCCTAATGAAAACTCGATCTCTTTATTTTTTATTCCCTTACATTGGCTGTTAACTGGCCACGTCATAAATGCTCAATCGAAAAGTTCATTTAGCGCACCTGCTCTACCGTTTCGTATCTGATGCTGGAATGAAAATGCTATAAACCACACCAGCTCGCGACGACTCTCCATTCAAAACTTAACTATCTAACTTTACAAATATTTTTGAAATAACATATTTTTTTCTCGTCAAACCCTGGAGGAGTTTATTTTAGCCGATTTACACTTCGACAAGTATCAAGTTGCAAGTTTTTCCTGTTGCCAAGGAAACAACCGTCTTTTTTTTTGCAAGTGCGAGTGTTTCCTTGGCAACAGGAAATAATATGCTTTTTGACAACAGGAAGATATGAAACTTTTGTTTTAACAACTTGCAACTTGCACTTGTAACATGTACTTGCAACTTGCAACTTGCACTTGTAACTTGTACTTGCAACTTGCAACTCGCACTTGCAACTCGCACTTGCAACTCGCACTTGTACTTGTCAAAGTATAAACTGGCTTTTAACAAACAACTTTTCTTCAACAACATTGTATAATTGAAAAAAGAAAATGAAATTAACTTTTATATAAATTCACTAGATCGTTTGATTATTTTCTATGAAACTAGAATAAAATCACAAAGACTTGTAGGAAAAGCCAGTTAGTAGGTACATGCAAACACGTTTAAGTCGGTTTAAGTACTTACTTAGTAAGTAATAATGCTAAAATACGTGTCACATGATTTATTAATCTCAACCCAAGTTCCAAATGACAGACTTTAGAAATGACAGACTTTCTATACAAACATTTAATCCCTGCTAACCCGCTCAAAATAGGGAATTAGATAAAATGCTAAAACACGTGTCAATTTTTTTATTAATCTCGGTCTAAACCCAAATTTTCAAATGACTTTAACTTTTAAAATGACGGACTTTCATACAAACTTTAAACATCCTTTTTCCCCCATAGAGGGGGAATTTTCCAAAATCCCTTCTCATTGCTTGTCTACGTCATAAGTGTAAACTACTATGCTGGTATTTCTAGCTTCAGTAGTTTCGGTTGTGCGTTGATGAGTGTCAGCCAGGCCATCAGTACGGACTTTTTTCTTTATAATTAGCATAGTATAGATAGAGTATTGATAATAACATGAAACTCTGGTTAGCTTGCTTTGAGTTATTTACAGAAAATTGTGTTTTCTATTAAAAATGTAAATATATTACACAAACCATATTTTTTTTGTGGAGATTATGACAAAACCCTCCAATTAAGTGAAGGAGGCTCATAGTCCAGCAGTGGACTGTAACGGGCCGTTGATGTTGATGTTGATTTTTTTTAAGTAGATTTAGGTTTAGCGTACATATTCTAGAATATTCTGTATCTTCCAAGCTGTAAAAATCTTATCTAATTAGACCAGTAGTTTTTTATTAGATTCACAACATCAACAGATAAAAATACTCTTTATCTTTTTTTACGCGACTGCCCAAAAATAGTACATTATGATATTTACGATACGAGGATGTGGCAAGGATGACACATTACAAACGAGCTGACTTTTGTAAGCCTGAGCCGTAGGCGAGGGTTTATAATGTCACGAGTTTGTTATAAAACCTAAGATCCGTGTGTTGTACGACGTTTTTCAATACACTTGTGAGAAAACAGGGAACGCAACATGAAAAACAATGCAAATTCTACAAAATTTGCGCCAATCTTGTACTCAAAATTGGTTTCCTTTCTAAAAGCATAACTATTGAGAAAAGGCACTCGCAAACATTTAGCCTCTACGACATTTGATTATCATTAATCGATTTTTCGTTAAAATCGAGATAATTTTATATTTATTATTAAAATGGTACTGACTGATAATATTTTTCATACATAATTTGTTGAAATAATAGTACATTACGATACAAGGATCGTAGGTGGCATATTACAAACGAGGTGACTTTTGTAAGCCCGAGCCGTAGGTGTCAGTGTTATAGAGCCGCCAAAGGCCACTGACAATGACTGACATGGCTCATGTAACGACTAGTGTAGTATTGTCTTGTTTTTTTTTTTTTTTGGCATGGTGCGGTTTGCACATCGCCACAGTCATTTTGTTAAAAAGGAGGAAACGTATAATGTATTATAAATATTGAATTAGGATCGGAATTTGGATAGGTTTCAGAAGGGATTATTATAGGAAAATAAACAGTAGGAAAACAGGAAATATTATACATAAGATTTAGATAGATAAACAGAAGTTGATAATATATTACTTAGCAACAATGTACACAAAATATTAAATGCTAATATTATTAATAATTATAAAACTACTTATAGATTTATATATTACAGGATCCTTAGTAGCCAGTAGGATAGGAACTGATGTAGGAAAAGGAATTTTGAAGGACAATAAATCATTATAGAAAGAAATATAGTCAAGTAACGGACAGGCAAAAAATATATGGTTTAAATCACCAACCTCGCCACACTCACACAAGTCATCACGAGCTATGTTGATTCTGGCGAGGTGAACCGGCGTACAAGCATGGCCCAGTCTCATACGTATAATAATACTAGTGACTCGCTTGACAAACCTTAATTTCGAAAACCAGGGCTTAGAAGGTATAGAAGGTTGAATTTTCGCGTAAAATTTGCCTTTTCGTTGAATACTCTCTGTCCACATCTGACTCCAGGAGTTTCGAAGGTCAGATGTGGGCAGGCAGGCCAGATCATGACAATAGTTCATGTATGGATGCATATCACCACACACAACAGCCTCATTTGCCAGTCTATCAGCTTTAATATTACCACTGATACCACTATGTCCTGGTACCCATGCGAAGGAAATTATAACTCCACGTTTAAAACATTCATGTAATATCTGTCGGGTTTTCAATATTATGGGAAAAATAACTCTAAAATTAAAAGGAAATTTTGATAAAGCTTGCAGGGAACTCATTGAATCAGTGAAGATTACACTCTTTTGGAGCTGTGCTATTCGGATATATTCTACAGCTTTATATAAGCCAAAGCACTCACCAGTGAACACCCATGATTCCGGAGGAAGTTTTACTTGTTGATATGTTTTGTATTGGGAATGGTAAATCCCTACACCCACATGACCAGAAGCTGAATGTTTAGAGGCGTCAGTGAAAATATAATGATAATTATCCCAGTTTCTGTCTCTTAAATAATTGAAAGTGACATTGTTATTCGGATCATCTCTGATTATACCTAAATTTAAGACGATTTCAGGAGTATGAATTAAAGAACCAAAAGAGTTGCAAAACAAAGCGTGTTTAGAATACCTATAAGTAGGAGCTTGAATGTTTGAGAACTTCAGAAAACTTTTTATAAGGCATGGAACCGATTTGTGCGTCCAGTAACTTGATGAGTTAATGCAGTCTGAAAGTAATTTGAGCTTAGAATGAAGGGGATGACTAGAAAGCTGTAGTGCACGAAATAAAAATTTATCAGCTAAATATTGGCGGCGTAGTTGTAAGGGAGGCTCACCACATTCAACTTGTAATGCATTAATTGGACTCGACTTCATGGCACCTGTAATTAATCTCATAGCTTTTGACTGAATACTATCTAGTTTTTTAAAAAATGTTGCGCTACCTGGTTCTCGTAAAAAGGTTCCATAATCTAATACACTACGAATTAAAGCATTGTAAATCAGTTTCATACAAAAAGGGTGAGCACCCCACCAAGCACCTGAAAGACTCCTCAGCATGTTTAATAAACGCTCACATTTAGCATAAATATATTCACAGTGAGGCACACCTGTTAGTTTGGAGTCTAGTAAAACACTTAAATATTTTGCCTTATCATTAACAGGAATTTTTATATTATTATAATACACGGAAAATGGAGGAGGAAGTCTCTTCCTAGAAAATAACACTGCGCTACTTTTCGATGGCGATAAATCAAATCCATTTCTATCCAACCATTTTTTTAAATGTTTTAAAGAGGTAGTTAAAGAAGAAGTGGCACTTTCAACAGAGCTATTAGTGCAGTATACTAACAAATCGTCAGCATACTGGAGAATACTCACATTATCGTCCAACGATGTCTCGAGGTCAAAGGTATAAATATTAAACAATATCGGACTTAAAACAGAACCCTGTGGCAGGCCCTTCCATACCAATCTGGTTTCTTCTTTGCCATCATCCAGGAATAAATGGATTCGCCTCTCATATAAAATATTCATAATGAAGTTAGATAAAATAATAGGAATGTTTAAAAATTCCATTTTCTTCTTTAGCACACTCAAAACAACATTGTCATAAGCAGCGTTTATGTCAAGAAATGCTGCAACCACAGATTTATTAAAAGAGAACGCTAATCTTATATCGGTCACAAATATACTAATGCTGTCTATTGTACTCCTGCCTCGTCTAAACCCAAACTGATTTCGGCCTAACAAATCCCCACTCTCCACAAACCACTCCAGACGGTTTTTTACCAGAAGTTCGGCAACTTTCATCAGAACTGATGAGAGAGCGATAGGTCTATACGACGAAGGATCGGATGAATCTTTTTGGGGTTTCAAAATTGGGATAATTTCTTGGGATTTCCAAGATGAAGGAATATTGCCTGATAATAAAATTGAATTAATAAGTTGGAGGAAATAAGAGAGAGAATCATCACTAAGGTGGGAAAGAAAAGAATAAGGGATCCCATCTAACCCCGGAGCAGAATCTTTGACTTTGGCCAAGACGCCCTTTAATTCAGCTAAAGAAAAAGGGCGATTGAGATCTTCAGGGTCGTCTAATATAAAAGGAATAGTGCTATGTAATAATATATTTTCTGTAACTGAAGGTGGCGCTAAATTATTTAAGAATTTATCAGCCAAAGCAGAAGGGATTAGACGAGGAGTAGAGTCTTTAAAAGCGGATCGAAATCTTCTTATGTTCCGCCACACTTCAGAAGGGTGCACGTCAGGAGATAAGGACAGACAAAAGGCCCGCCAACTGTCAAACTTTTTCTTTTTGAATAGTTTACTAGTGTTTGTAATAGCCTCAGAAAGTTTAATAAAATTTTCCTCAGAACCACATTCATTGTAAATTAATTCTATTTCTTTTCTACTTCTTACAGCCTCAGTACATTCGCTATCCCACCAAGGTGGGGATGGAATGCAATTACTGCCCCTACCCTTCTGAGGAAAAACTTCATCAGCAGTTTCAATAAAAGCCTTAGCTAGCAATGAAGCACAGAGAGGTTCACTTCCCTGATTGACACTGGGAAGAGATATAATTCTACGTTCTAATCTTCTATTAAACAGATGCCAATCAGGGTCGTTTAATTTATATTTAAGTCTTGGTGGTCGCTTCTGAACCGCACTAGGAGAAAGGGGGAATTCTATCAGAATCGGATGATGATCACTACCAAAGGTTGTTGACAAAGTTTGCCAAGTTACTGAAGACGCTTGACTAGGAGTACATAAACTAAGGTCAGGAGCACTTTTACCTTCATTAGGACCAGTGCGTCGTGTTGGAGAGCCATCATTAAGAAGACAAATATTATAAGTATCTAATAAATCCAATACTATAGACCCATAATGGTTTGAAGTGGAACTGCCCCAAGATTGATGTTGGGCATTAAAGTCTCCTAGAATCACATATGGTTTAGGGAGTGATGCAATTATATTACTAACTTCTTCAAAAATATCAACAGTGGGATGAGCAATATATAAAGATACAAAACAAATATTATGAACTATAGCAGCAATTATAGACAGATCATCATTGTGTGAAGGAATAGGGTGAATAGTAAAAGCAGTGGGGTGCCTTATTAATAAAGCAACACCGCCACAGCCATCAAAACGATCCTCTCTGAGGCATGTATTGAAATTGGTAGATTCGTTACTATCATTTTGAAAATTGAGAGCGCATCCATCAACGGGATTGGACATATTGTAATCTTTAGTTAAATCATTATGAGCAGCAACATCATACCCTTTGGATATAATATTATGTGGGGAATGGGGTTTTAAAAATACAGTTTTTTTATATGAACTATTTGTGTACTGTTTAGTATTAGAAACATTCTGTTGTGTCTTTGGAAAGTCATTAGTAGTAGAAGTAGTCAGAAGAGCATCTGCATAGGACCTCTTCAACACTGGTGCATGTTGTTTGGAGGCTTCTTGATATGAGAGGCAGCTTTTAGCCATTGTTTCTTTAATGGTTTTCTGCCTTTCATATTCAGGACACCTTTTACTATTTGCATAATGGTAACCATTGCATAGGAAACAACAAGAATTTTCTTCATTTAATGAACAATTTATCCCTTCGTGAGTATCTTGACCGCACTTGAAACATCTTGGATTTCTGGCTCTACACAAATCCTTAACGTGGCCAAACCTACAGCATCTGTAGCATTGGATTGTAGGGAATATATACAAATCAACAGGTAAGGCAGAATAGCAAAGAAATATCCGTTTAGGCAAAACCTGTCCGTCAAATGTGACCACCACTGATTCCGTGGATTTAAGTTCAGAGATGTCATTACTAGTTACTTTCCTTTTCAGGCGTCTTACCTTTAATACAGGACCACAACCAATTGGAACACCAATGTTTTCTATAATTTCTTCCTCCGACCAATCAGCCGGGACGCCACGTACAATACCCATACGGGTTACATTAAAAGATGGGATGAAAGCTTTATAGTTGCCTGCTTCTAGCAATGGACTGTTGATAAAATTGTTTGCATCTTGGTAATGCGAGAAAGCTAAAGAGACCTTGTTTCGTCCAATCCGCTTCAAACTGCCATTCACAATATTATTAAATTTATTAGTTTTGAGAAACTTCCCAAAAGATATGGGGTGAAGGGTAATACCATCGTTCGAGGCTTGTTGAACTCTTTGCACATGTACAACATATGGCGAAGAGTCACAAGACTGATATGAATGCCTAGCAAGTGTGGGCTGTTGTGGTAAATTTTTAGTTTGAGTCTTGTTATTTGTAATAATTTTATCATCATGCTTTGGCCTAGGGTGAGTCGAACATATATTTTCTTCCGAAGAACCTTGAAAGACGTTTTCAAGGCATTGACAGTCGTTTTCATGAAGTGCTTTACCTTTGCGAGTTCGGCTACGTTTTTTATTGCAAGTTTTGCATACAATTCTTGAACAAACACGTTTACGAGAGTTTGACTTTGCTACGTCGTTTGACGAACAGTCTGTCGCGGAACCATCAGTTTCCATCCTATCATTGTACTCATTTGCTACTGTCACATGATAACCAACTGTGGGAACTGTGTTATGAGAAGATGGAGAACTTGTCCCACCAGGATCTGTCCCTCCGGGATCACCCGGGGGCATCATCATGGAAATAGAAAAGATAAAAACTTACCAATGAATAAATTGTGATATTTACACTAAGGAAAACTACAAAATATATACAAAACTACAACTAAGCACTAATATTATACAAATAATATATTAAATAACTGAAAATCCTCCCGGAAACCAATAAAATTAAATAATTTTCACAAATGCAAAATATTTTCGACCGCCACGAACGTTTCCCGCCTTTTTTTTTCAATATTGTCTTGTTATTTACATTCAATTCAATGTTTTTATTTACTTTTTGGTTGACATTACTTGTCTTGTCATTTGTTGACATATTACTTCACTTTCTTTACTCTTCAAGTTTGGCATTTAAAAGTTTGTATACCTGTATTTTTCTAAAAGAGATTGTGATTTAGTTCTTTTAACTTATGTAATCCTAGTACTTTTTTATCGAACTTAGGGCTTCAAACCTAGCGTACGTACGTCAGTGGTACCTCCTCTGAGGTGTTACGTGACACTAGATATTAGTAGGGACCAACGGCTTAACGTGCCTTCCATAGCACGGGATCATCTTTCTTTTCGGACAATCAGGTGGTTCAGTCTGCAAAGTCCTTACCAAACTGGAGAAAGTCTCGCAAAGAGATTTTTGCTTGACAGTGTCCCCACCGGGAATTGAACCCGAAACCTCCGTAATGGGCTTCAAAATCTCGACCACTCGGCCACGGAGGCTGTTGTTAGATGATATTATAGAGAATTATTTGATAAATTCAGGATTTTGGTAACATTATAAATTATTTACTAGGTACAATAACTATTTGTATAAAAAACATCCTGTAATTAATAAAACGTACGACGACAGTGAAGCTATTCTAGATTATAAATCGGATAATGCAGATAAAAAGTCATGGATCGTTAACGTTATTAATTATCTAAATTTTTGACGTTTTGATGAAGTGCTTCAATACGCGATTAATGTGTTTTGTCAGGAGAGATTAACACAAGATATTTTTGTTGTTTTGCTTTATATGCGTGTACCTGTCTGTCTATGCTTAAGTATTACCTTACCTGTTAATAGATATTGTTGTATCTTCATAAAATATGTTTTGCTTAAAAATGCTTACTTTCATATTTTTCATGTCAGACAAGATTATAATAAATGAATGAATGAGTTATTTTTTGTATATTTTTTTACTTATTTTCTATTGTTATGAAAAGAAAATATTTTTTATTAACATCATTATGTTGTATAGAAAATAATGATGTTAATAAAAACTTTAAAATTCAGAAATTACCATATTATTTTAGCTAATGGTTGATATTGGCAGTTTGGATAAGTAAATTTCTATATATAACAAAACAATAAATATTGTAGGACCAGCGCATCACAGCGCAACGCAACGCCCGATTATATTAATCAGATTGATACCAAGTACTTATGTTTAATCTTCAAGCTGATCGCATTTTTTTAATATAGTTAATTTGAAACATCTTGCAAACAACAAGCATTATAAAATGTTAAAATTGTGTAAAGCTTTATTTGCTGAAGAGTATCAATTGCTACATATTTTACACCCTAAAGCTGGCATAACTCGATTATTGGAGTGTTTAGAAGAAGAGGTGAAATATTACACACTTGACGACTACTGTGTATTATTCATTGGAGAAAGTGACTTCATTAAATCACAAAATTACACTGAACTTGTAGAATATATTGAATTAAAGTTGTCAAATATACAGCATACAAATGTAATTATATGTTCACCTACCTTCCGCTATGGCCGCTATACAGATATATTTAATAAACGAATTGAACAGTTTAATCATATTTTTTATCAACAAGAACAGGAATCAAAATATGTGTATTTATTCGACTCTAACTGGAAACTCAAGTACGACCGAAACATATTTTCAAGACGCAATGGTGCCATCAACAACCATGGAATGAGAACATTATTACGCAACTTGCGCGATTTTATATCGAAAATTGAAACAACTACTGGATATGATCAAAATGTACAAGCAGATGATCCTAGCACGACTTCAACAGACAACAGTTGTTTTCGTCACTAACACAGATAAAGAACGCAAGGAGCGACAAGAAATTTTCACAGTTATGCACCAAAATATACAGGGCCTACTCTCTAAACTAGAAGTACTTGAAATTACACTAACTGATATTCAAGATCAGTTTGACCCGGAAGTTATTTGTCTGACTGAAACATTTATAACGACTGAGCATATACGAAATGTAAAACTTAGTAATTACGTGTTAGCCTCTAGTTATTGTAGGAAAAAAAGGCGGGGCGGCTCGTGTATTTTTATAAAAAAAGGTATTTCGTTTAACCAGCTACCTTGTTTAAGTAACCTGTCTGCTATAAACTATTTTGAATGTTGTGCAATATTAATACCTACTTGTAAAATTGTAATTATTTGTATATACAGACCGTCAAGTAACACAAATAGTAAATTTGAAATTTTCTTTCAAAAGTTCGAATTATTGTTATATATGTTTTTCCAACGATATTCGAGAAACAAATTAATAATAACTGGTGATATCAATATAAATATGTTAGAAAATAATAATGTATCTTGTAGACTAAACAACATCTTAAAAAACTATAATCTGATATCACATATCAATGTACCAACTAGATTGAAAAGTTGTATAGATTTAATTATAAGCAACGTTAAAAATGGAATTGGTAGTACGCTTCCATTGTGGTTATCAGATCATGACACGGCACAATTTTTGAACCTAAAAATAAAAAATAAGAAACTTCTACGCAGACCAACATATTTATTTAAATTAAAAAGATTATATACAAATGAAAATATCATATTATTTAGAAATTACCTTAAAAGTTTGTCTTTTACTGATGTTTATCAACAAACAGATGTCAACTTAGCGTTTAATGAGTTTTATGACATGTTTTGTTTGCTTTATAAACTTTGTTTCCCTAAAGTGAAAAAAAAGTTTAGTTTAAAGCCTAACTTAAATTGGATGTCTAGAGGAATACGGAAAAGCTGTGTAACTAAAAGAAAATTACGTTATTTGTACTACTCTGGAAAAAATAAATGCAATAGGAAAAAATTTCACGATTATAGAAAACTATTGAAAAAGTGCATATTTAATGCGAAAAGACAAATAAACACGAAATATATTGTAAATAGTAAGAACAAGTGTAGAGCAACTTGGCAAATTATAGAACAACAAATTGGTAATAAATCTTGCTCTAATGACATAGTTAAGATAGTTCACAACAATACCACAATTACAGATCCAACCATGATAGCCAATGAATTTAATAATTATTTCATAAACTTGACATCTGCATACAATACATGTGAAAATACGAATAAAGAATGTTTGACGAATACTATATATTTAACACCAGTTAACAAATTTGACATAGAAAAGGTTATCATAGAATTAAACAATACAGCTAGTGAAGGATATGACGAAATATCAACAAAAATATTAAAAGCATGTAGGAAAGAATTAAGTGAAATCTTGGCTTATCTAGTAAACTTATCATTGCAATCGGGTGTATTCCCAGAAGAACTAAAGTTGAGTATCATAATACCTCTACATAAAAAGGATGACGAAACTGACATGAACAATTTTAGACCAGTAGCACTTAATCCAAACTTTTCGAAAGTTTTTGAGAAACCAATGGTTGGCAAACTGGTATCATATCTCAATAAATTTAATATTATAAAACCAGATCAATATGGATTCCAAAAAAATAAGTCCACTACTCTTGCGACATTCAATTTAATAAATCAGATATTACAGGAACTTAATGCAAATAACTTAGTAACAGTTTTGTGCTTTGACATGTCAAAGGCATTTGACCTCGTATCTCATAAATTGCTTTTGTCTAAATTGGAGCAGTATGGTATAAGAGGTCCCGCATATAACTGGCTGAAAACGTATTTGGAAAACAGATCCCAAGCTGTACAAATAACTCGCCTAGATTCAAAAATGACATCCCAATCATATAAATCTGAATACAAGTGTAATAGATCTGGTGTGCCGCAGGGCAGTGTGCTAGGACCACTTCTATTCTTAGTATATATTAATGACATAATGAGTATAACCAAATATAGAAGCATTTTATTTGCTGATGACATCACCATTATTATAGCTACTAATAAAACATTGACATTGAATTATCATGAATCGGAAACCAATAATGTTTTAAAATTAATATCGACATGGCTAAATCAAAATAATTTAAAAATTAACATTACATAATAAAACTAATTATATTAATTTTAATAATATAAACGTAGACGTAAGACTTGATAATAATATAGCGATTAAAAAAACTGACTGTGCTACATTTCTAGGCATAAAAATTGATAATGCACTAAATTGGAAAGCCCACGTAACACATATCTGTAATAGAATTAATCAATACTCCTATGCACTATATAAATTAGCCAAGGTTACATCTAAAGATACTGCCATAATATCGTATTTCGCATATGTTGAATCGATCCTTCGCTATGGGATTGTTATTTGGGGAAACAGCACTGACATTAGCAAAGCATTTTTGGCTCAAAAAAAATGTGTGAGAGCAATAGTGGGGGCAGCCCCATATATCTCTTGTAAACCATTGTTCACAAGACTAAAGATTCTACCTCTTCCTTGCCTTTATGTCTTGGAAGTAGCTTTATTTACAAAAAAAAATATCAAACTATTTACAACAACAAAAGATATCACATCTAGAAATTTAAGAAATAAGCACGCATTAGTCTTTAACGTAGTACCAAAAAGTGCCAGATACAGAAGAAATTGTTATGCAATGTGTAAAGCTACGTACAACAAAATCCCAGATGTTTTCAAAAATAATAATTTAAAGCGCTTTAAAAAGATATTGAAAGAATGGCTGTATGAACATAATTTTTATTCATTTAAGGAATTTTTGGAGCATCAGTTTAAGACATGTATTATGTGTAAAAAATATTAGACAAAGATTTGTATTATTATTATTGTTTGCATGCTTAGTTTTAGGCTAGATATGTGAAACTAGTATGTAACCATTTATATTGTAACACCCTTGTAACCATATCTATAGCAAATAAATATTATTACTATTACTATTACTATTAATGCGCACATTCTATAGCTAATTGTCAACATGATTGATTTGTTTATCAAGAATTACTTATAATCGCAAATGAAATCTGTGATGTGTTGCTTAATCACGACCCTGCCACATCATTTCATTCGTCACACAAGGAACAATAAACTTGTATCAGAATTAATACCTACACGTTTTAGTGTTTATCTTTATGAAAAAAATCTAGATAATTGTAGTTCCTTTGCACTTTTGCCATGACATCGTACAATATAAAAAAAGAAGTGTATTATACAGAGTGTATGAGGTCCCAAAATATATAGGGTACATTTAAACTCATGATTCTGAAACATATTATGTACATAATTTTGGTAGTTTTTATATGAAAAGAAATACGTTTTCTTACAAATTAAGCAGCATTACTATTTTTCTTTAAAAAAAAAATATAGCAATGTAGATTACGCTCGCTTGCTTGTTGCATTACATAGGAGAAAATTTTTATACTTTTTCTAACATACCTGATCTTTTTTCATGTGTCAGTCAGTTCAGCATAATAGACTTAATCGCACTGTATCGTAGTTTGTGCAGACCGATATATATATAATATTTATACAGGGGGATATACAGGTGGAAGGAACGAACTGCATCTGGAGGGAAAGTACTCTAAATTATTAAAGATAGCAAATTTTCCTTAAAGGAAACAGTACCACTTTATTTTTGGAGGTAAGAATATCACCTGAAATAATTTTATTCAAAAAAGTTACTAAGTCGGGTATCGAACCAATTAAAAAAAATAATGGAATGTTTGGGTACAGATTGTTATCCTTAGTATTTATTTAGGGTACTTTTTCTGCAGGTAAGGTTCGTTCGTTCCACCCATATAGTACTCGTATTGCCATGGAGTTTCAATAATTTAAGTAATTGCATTTATCATCGGCATTTGAGCGGATCATCGACCTTACAAATTAAACCCAAAAATGGCAATGACCTCTGACATGGCTCATGTGATCGTAACGACCTACTTTCGTATGGGCCCAACGGTTATACGTGCCCTTTGTTCTGAAGCATGGAATTATCTTACTTAACGGACAATCATGGTGATACAGCCAACAACATTATACTCGTAATCAAACTGGGGACTGTCTTTGAAAACCGTTTTGCCAGTGACCTCAAGCAGTGTTCCCTACAGGGATTTGATTGAACTCATATCCTTCGGATCGAGAGCCGAACGCTCCGACCGCTCACTTATTGCTATTACGCTATGCGCGCACTGGCGACAGTATTTCTCTCTCGTCAAGTTTACTGGAGTGCGAAAGAGAGGCACATAGTGTCTCGAGAGACAAATGTCTCTAGTGCGCGCATAGCGTTAGGCGTTTGAATCAACAATGTCGGTAGCCGAGCGGTAAAACGTTGGGTTTTCACTGCGGAAGTTCCGGGTTCCCGGTGGGGAAACTATAATCAAATAAATAAATACTTTGTGAGACTATCCCCAGTCTGGTTAGTACATTGCATCAGAATCGCCCGATTATCCGAAAGTAAAAAATGATTTAGAATGTACGATATGCTTCTACGGAAAATTATCTTTACATTAGCCTTCGGCGGGTCCATAACGTTGATACCAGGTCTGTGAGGTCGGTTGTTGACTTTACAATCCACGCGGTAAGAAAGTAGAAGAAGAAGACGCAATGAACTAGGAGGATACTTATTTCTTTTGTCTTTATCCGTAATGCTCGTCACTGCACATGAATCAGTTAATTAACTATATCATAAAGTACATAGATGCGAATGGTTAACTATATTTTTATTGAATTGAATGCTAACTATTAATCATTGCTCTTTTACCAACACCAGTGCGATCACAACAAGCTGAAACGGAGACGCTTCGCCCGCTCGGTCAATAAAAGCTGTCTTTATTCAGGTACCAAATAAAAAAAAAGCGCGTCTAGCACATCTCCCCGCGGCAGAGTTCCCACAAGACTGGCAGCATTCCCTCTCTGTATCGTGAGAAGGCGCCAAAGTGTCAACGCATTCCAAACAAGAAACCTACCCAATTTCCACGGGATCAACGACATACCGTCCTATTAGTCCGTCTTTCCGTGCACCATGCGGGGTTTAATAAACCCCAGTGAAACAAAAATCGTCGTAATCCTGCGTTCCGAGACGCGCTGAAATCGATTAAAGCATCCGTAATCGCGTTCCGAATTACTGTCAGCTGTCAAAACTCATACGTTTTTTTGCTTTACTCCCATATAGGCGACTTAAATCATTATAGTTATATTATTTCAAAATGTTTCGTGTTTTTTTTTTTGCTGTGGCTGTTCAATACTAAGCCCATTTTGGTTGCTCCCCGGGCTTTCGCTGACGCGCTGCAAGTTAGTGGTAAAAAAACGTAATACTTCTTATGGAATTAGTCTGCTATATATTGTGACGTTGTCACGTTGTGAGCTTATCAGGAAGCGTCTGCCCCCTATGTAAAAGACATGTTAAAATTAAATTAAGCATTTATTTATTTATTATTTATTTATTTGTTTTTACCCAAAAGGGAACTTTTAAAATTTTTCATAGTATTGATTTTAAAGAATACTACGAGTAAGCCTTTTCTTGTTTTTCTCGTCACGTTTGCTATTGTTTTTGATATAGGTACCAAAATACTACGAGTAATATGTCAATCATTTGGTTATAATGTTTAAAGTTACGATTGAGTACCGAAATAATGTTTTAGGGCACAAGCATGTTTGTGTACTAGTATGGTATAATGATGCTAATCAAGGGTAATAAGTGGGAAGTACTCACATTAGCAGCGTAATTGACGTATTTCTTCCTAGCTGCGCGTGCTGCGGAGGCCGTCAGCAAGCTTCCTGAGACCGGCCCTGGCTGGGAGTGCGTCCTTCTTTTCGTTTCTTCTTCATTCTTTATGTCACTACTTGCAGCACTTTGAACCTAAAAAAAGTTATTTGAAATCCACAACTTGAATGATCATGCATGACTATGGTTTATTGTACGGACTTGGAAGTTGATAGATTATTAGATTGTTATCAATCAGTTATTGGGTTATTTGTTATTAATAGTCTCTGTTTGGATTACATGTTAGATTACATAATAGACCTTAATGACTTTTATAGTAGTTGTAAAAAAAACACAATTCTCTAAATTTGTATTATTTACGAGTACATTTTTATCCAATAGTTTTTAAAAAGTTTGATTTATAATTAGTTTTTCCTTTATTACTCTTTGATAAAAAAACATATCTTTACGAGGTATGTAAATGTAAATATTTCTAAACGATTCTTCTTTAAAATAAATAAGTAGAGTTACTTTATTAATCTATTCATCGTATAATAAAGACGAGTACGTACCCCTAGTTCTTTACCAGTTTCTTCAGCAGGCGTGGGAGTGCTGCTCACAGCGTCTTCTCCAAAGTTCTGAAGAGAAGTGTCCGAATGGAACTTTTTATCTCCCATATTTTTCCTATTCACAATTTGTTCCATCAATGTCTTTTGTGCTACACTTGGTTCCACCTCAGCCATTTTAATATTTATTCAATAACACTTAAATTAATGCATCGCTTTCAAACCGGTGATTGACAGGATTAGAGTGTGTGAAGTACGCAAGATTCGCACAACTAATGTGGTAAGTATAAGAATAAAAAAGAAACATTAAAATTGCTATCAGTTATCAAAGGTTTATCTCTATTATTATTATTGTAATTTATCTTTCCATCATTAAATTACAACTTCCTACAAAAGTGGTAATCTGTGGTCGCGTCGTTTGGTATAAATCTAGTATTTCTAAACGTATTTTATTATTATACTATCAATATCCATTATAGATTTTCTACCGTCTTGAGGTCCGAACATATCATGAATAAGACCTCCTACTTTTGTAAAACTCTTAAATATTTTAACAATACGCAATTTTACCTTATCTCTATAACAAACCTGGGTATTTCCCTATGATTCACCTAAGAAAACTTGCCGTTTGAACCAAAATACCCTATCTGGCGATGATTCGTAACGTATATAGGTATCTAACTTTATGAATGAGTTGTTTAGTAAGTTCCCGTTAATTCCACCATCAAATTCCCCCTTTGCCAAACTTGACGTCACAGTTTTATTTTATGTACTCACAATTTTTTTCTGCCATCGTCCAACTGGATATGAGTTACGACGTATTTTGTCTTCTAATCTTCTGTCCATGTGATTTTTTTATTTTGAAACAATCTCGAGTATAGTAAAGTTAAACGGCAATAACGTAGACTGACCTTCAGACGCGTTACAAAAGGATATCACTTATAAATAAACTAATAACAGTTAATTACATGTCAGGTATGTACCGTAGTTAATGCTTGCTGCGCCAAGTAAGTGTTCAGTATTACTAAAGTACTCTTATATGTGAAATAGAACAGTTGCAAGAACTAGTACTTAAGTACAAGTATGCAATTGAAATTAGTCATAATTAAGAAGAAGCAGTGAAAGGCAAATGTAAAAGACAATCAATTTTTCTAGTATTGTATACCTACTACCGTAAACCAGCGTATCTATCTGTAATGAAACATGTTTTAAAAATGTTTCGCCTAAATAACTAAAATTCATGTCAACCATTCTTTTCAGATGTGCTGGAATGTAAAACATGTATTTTTAAATTGTCGAATGTGTAAATTATATACAAATTGGTTAACTGTTGATGGTGGTCAAATTTTCCATGGTTTATCATCTTTAAATATAAACTTATAGCATTACAGATTTTGCAAATCATGGGCCTAGCGCAAATTTACGGCACAATCCGTGTATTATTTTTAACATATAGTTTTCAAGAGAATTCAGTCTCAAGTATATTTCATACATTCATTGTCATCTACATAATAACAAAGAATATAATTTTTATTATATCTAACCAATAAAGTCAGCAATCAAAGAGTATAATAATGGTGTCGATTCCCGCAGTGAACCAAAATTTAAATTTAATCTTAGTCTAGTCACTTTCTGACCCACGACGATGAAAAAGGACAGGAGATTGTCAACCATTGTGAGCGCCAAATTTTATAGCGCAAATGTCAAGTTTTGACGTGTGCCATGTAATTTTAAACGGCTGGTTTTAGGATCCTGCTTAAAACTGACGTTTGTGACATAAAATTTGACGTTCAAAAGAGCCGACAATCTCCCGTCCTTTTTCATGGTCGTTGGTCAGAAAGTGACAAGACTAAGATTAAATTTAAATTTAAGTTTCGCTGCGGGAATTGACACCAATATAATACAATAGCAATATCGCGTGACGTGAGGTGAACAATCTAGCTGGGGGAATCCTTTAGCTTGGGCTAGGTATATAGTATCATATTGCGACTATTTATGTAGAATCGTAGCTAAACATAGAAAGTATCTTTATTATATTATTAGTGGCGTAAAAAATAAAAGAAGCTTTCCCAGAAGATCAATATTTACTCTTTTATTGAAGACTAGCTGACCCGGCAGACGTTGTCCTGCCATTATTCCCTACACCTACCCTACCCATATTTTTTACCGTTTAAACCTTCCCTGGACTTCCACGAATATTTCAAGACTAAAATTAGCCAAATCGGTTCAGCCGTTCTCGAGTTTTAGCGAGACTAACGAACCGTAATTCATTTTTATTATAATAATATAGAAGATATCAAAGGCCAAAAAAACAATGGGAAATTAAGACTAAAAACGATGCAGTAAAGCGTGTCGACTGTATGGGGAACCAACCACGTGATGACGATGTCTTGGTACATGGTGCTCCCGTGGTGACAATAGTCGGTAAGATATATGGTATGTCCTAAGGGTAAGTCAGACAGACTACCATTGTTCAATTCAGTTAATTATAATGATGTTTGTAGTTAAGGTAACTCTCAATTATGGTCATAAGATAAATTAAAGAATAGCTTCTCAAAATCTTATTTATTGGTACCAACAATTACGAATTTTCAGAATTAAATACAATTATTATTCTCCAACATTAGAATGTTTGTTTATATAAATAGGTAGACAAAATTATAAGTTTGCATTGATTGATTTAATTAACAATAAGTATATAGTAATGTAGAAAGTTAGACAAGAAGATTTAGTAAGATCTAAAATTGAGATAAAAAATAGAAATAAGAAAGTTCCATAAAATGTTCTTTATATGTACTGGCAAAAGTAGTACTTATTACAAAATTTTATAGTATTAAAAAAATATATATAGCCAGGTAGTTTTAGATCTAAAGGTAAGATAAATAACAGCATTAAGCAACTACTTACCTTATAAGCCAACTAAGTAAAAAATGCATTACTTAAATTGTTGGCAATCAAAACTGTTAATCATGTAGCAGCCTGCTAAGAACCTCCTTTATCTCTAGAGAGAATTGAGAAACCGGGATGTTCAGGTCATGTTCGGAGAAGTCTTCACTTCCCTCTCTGACCACGAAGTCAGACGGCACCACGAACAGCTGCTTCTTCTCGCCTGGCTGCCCTAGCTCCTTCAAGCAAGGCGGCATAGGCAAATAAGGATGCTGTTGCAGCCACTTCGTAAACACTTTTGTGGACCTGGTGAAGTACATTACACGTTATTTAAGAATTTTTCAGAAATTACAGAAGTTGAAAAAACAAAGTTCTAGCTGGTCTAAGGGTTCTAGAGGTAGCGATCGCATTCTACAAGATATCTAGGCATGCCACGAAACCGGAAGCTGTTAGAAATGGGCAGCGCGGGGTCAGTTGTTGTAAAGATCTTTAGGTCTAGCAGTCAGTGAGTCTTTTGGGTACTATGGTACCAATAACAACTATCAAATACCAATGTGTTTTTGAATTTCGAATTAATATGTACTACTTTTATGGTCATCCCCTCGGTGGGGAGCTGATGAGCTGAGTTGATAATGATGATGATGATGATGACGTTTATTTGCCGCTCATACGGTGAAGAAAAACATCGGGAGAAAACCTGCGCACTCCTGTGAAGGCACACACCCCGCACTGGGCCAGCGTAGTCCACTAAGGCCTGATCGCTCTAATTCAATCTCAAGCCTCTCAATGAGGATATAAATGAGCTGCTGATGATGAAACATCAAATAAATAAATAAGTAAGGTAACAACACTAACGTAAGATGTGAAATGTCCCCCCAAACAGCGGTCATTGACTTTAGATCTTCCGGCACCTTGACCGGGTGCCAGGTCTCCGCCGTCCTGTTCTGCGGCGGGATGTGCTTGGCCTCCCGCGGCAACGACGAGTTGAACGCCCGCGTGTGGGCTGGGCTCGACTCTTTCTGGATGTCCCAAGCAATCTGCCTCTTGAGCGCTTGCGGGCACGCAGCCTGAAATTAAAAATAAAAATATTTGATTCTTAATTTTAGATCTTGGGTTTTTTTTTGGCAACTATTTTACTGTATAAATCATATTCCATTTAGACATTGGCCTCGATTCGAGATGTCATGCTCTAATTCTAATTTTAAAATCCAGCTATCCTTTTCGTTTTTATGACCAATGAAAGAGAGGTGATGACCGAATGATATTAATTTGAACGAATGATAACTTAAAATAAGGGCATAGCCGTCAGTTTAAGAGATTTTTAAGTCGCATGTTTTAAGTGCTCTCTAAAATTGTGCAATCGACACGGCCATAACGTTCAAATTCGATGTTTGACAGCTCTAATATTAGGATGGCCATCTCCTGTCCCTTTTCAATCTATAAAAGGTAAAAAGGACGGACTAACTTAAATTAAGGATTAGAGCGTGACATCATAAACAATGAAACTTACTCGCGGTACTCCAACGTAGTTCGCAATAGTCTTGAGAACACAGGGCATGATCTTCGGATCCAATACCAAACCACGAGATGCATGTTCGTCGAACCATATCTGTAATGAAAGTGTAATAAATAAAACGAAATTAACCTAAGAAATTTTACGAAAATGCAGCTTAAGTTAATTCCCAAAACTAATAAGAGGTAGCACAGCACAAAGCTCTCGGAATTGATGGAGCAGTGAATAACAGAGAATAGAACGAGACTCATACGCGCAGTGGTAGAGCGGTCTTTGCTTTGGAGAGCCTTGAGACCTCCGTTTTGTTTGTTAATATGTATCTTCCATAAGCAAAAGCATCGTTTCATTACTTCTTTGCTTTTCAGCATGATTTTTGAAACTAATCATTTGAACTTACTTGAAATAATGATTCAAGATCTTCTGGACACTTAACCTCACTCTTGTAATCAGCGCTCCCGACACCTATCCACCATTCGTAGAAATCATAACAGATCTGAAACAGAATAACCAGTTACATACTAACTTTATCATACTTTAAATACCTATATGTAAGCTGAAATTATGAGAATGGTGAATTCTTGGAAAAAAAAAACAATCCGTGATTCTAAGAATATCTTCTGCCTCATATCTGGCCATTGTTGGCTCTTCAACTTAAACTAAAAACTATCAATCTGTTCTACCTTTTTTTTCTACGAAACAGAAAAGTTACCTTCAAAGCCGAAGCAACATAAATTTAATTCCATCGTTTAATTCATCTCAACCCGGTCGGGAATCAAACCCGGGACAAATACACAGATGCACTGATAACAAGGCTTCATAATAGTGAACAGGTACTCGTACACGTTAATGAGATTTCGTATGTGTAATCTCACTAACGATTTAGTAATTTCATGAAATAAAATCTCCTTTATACACGTCTTGATAAAACTTACCTGCTTAGTCAATAGTTCTGCCTTCTTACTGTACTCATCAGACGCTGATACTTCAAAGGTTTTCTTCTTGTACTTAGACTCCCATTTGATCATATCACTTTCAGTTTCATTACAGTACAACAATTCAAAATGTGGGTTGTAGATTTTTCCGCTTTTCAATCTCCTAAAACACATTGAAACGTGTATCAAGCTCCCTGTATACTTACTCGAAAAATAGAAAAAGGTTACTTGCACGCTAACTTTTAACTTGCAACTTACTACTAAATTCGTTTTTTACACGCATCAAGTGGCTTAGAATTAGGTTAAATGTTTACACGCACAGTTAGGCAAAATGCATGTAACCTGATCATGCGTAGTTTTCTTTTATTGAAACACAACGCATTGAAAATACATAACACATAACCTATCTAAAATAAATATTTAGTTGTGTATGCAACTGAATTGAAGAAAAATTGGCGGCAAACAAGTTGTTATACTCGTATAACCTATTCCCTGTCTATAATAAAATTACCTATAAACAGGGGTTCAGGTTTGCGTGCGTTGTAATAAAGTAATAACGTCTATTTTGCAACAAAAAGGTATAGCTTGATGAGCTTGTCCACTTTACTAACCTACCCATCGAGATAAATAAATAGCACTTACAGGGATCTTCTATGAGCAGCATGACTTTTAGCGTGGACGAGGACATCATCATCGGTTCTCGCAGAAATGACCGAAGAAGATTCAGTATTATCCAAAAATTTATTAGAAAATGATCTCTGTAAGCTTCTGTTAAAGGTTTTAGACATTAATATCTTGGACATATTAATTTTGGATAACGAAGCAGCAAATGACTTTGTGCTAATTTGAGATTTTTGAATAGACTTAACGCTTCGGACGCTGCGCATGGACCTATTCTTAGAAATTGGTTCAACAGATGGAGCAGAAGAGACACTCCAATCTTCCATTGTACTTTCTTCTTCTTCTTGTTCTTCTTCACCCTCTTCTTGGTTCTCTTCAAATTCACTTAGAGAATAAGACTTCAGCGGCATTTGACGAGACTAAAAACATTTTTTGAATTATTTGCATCCGGTTGGAATTTACTCAAAACTTTACATTTTACTTTATTTTAATTATTTGATACAGAAAAAGTTTCCTGAAAGTTCTTGCAATTTCCAATTTTGCTATTGTCTTTCGGTGTAAATAACTTTTGAAAAATAAATAAATTAAGTTTCAGCTATTAGCCAATAATACGTTCAGTTTCTTTGCTAACAGATGTAATAAATGAATTGTTAAAGTTTTCGTGAAACATTTATATACTTAATAAACAAATACGGTAAACTCACGCGTTTATTGTTGAACGGCCGGCCGACCGTTTGTTTAGTATTTATTTTAGAAATGTGTTTGTTTGTGTGTACTTCATAATGACAAGAAGTATCAAGATTAGTTTACCTTTAGGTAAGTACCCAAACCGGCAGTCTAGTAGATAACTTTGACCTTTATAATAATTGTAATATCTACAGAACAGAGTAAGTAAGTAAGTATATTAGTATAGTGTACTGTTTGATTTGGCTGGACGTAGTACTGCTCCGATGCGGTGACGGTGGAGACCTCTGACTGCGGCACATAGGGCTTTTCGAGCAACTGAAGTCCAAAGATCTTCGCCAGCCGCTCGTAGATGATTGGCCCAACCAACTCTCGAACTGTCTTCGATTGCGACTCCCAAAACTAAAAAAAAACTAGTCAAGTTAATATTTTAGATTATGTAGTAAACTAGTTCGTAAAATCACCATATCCTTGAATAAGTAATATAACCAAACAAGTCCTGAGGATACTCGACTCGCCAGAAGCAACCTACGATGAGAGTTACCCTAATGTTAGCTAAGCTAAAGTCCTTAATCTTAATTTGGCTAGCTACGTACCTGTACATCTTGATAAAATAATTCCAGATCCCTCGCAACTTTCTTCCAATGTGTTTTGACGGAGGCTTCATTTTGTTGGTAGCGAGATGGTTTGGCTATCCTAATATTTCTGGGCCTGTCCCAAGTTTTAACAAGGGGCCGCTTCCCGCAAGGCATAACGGCTCAATCAATTACGTACGGTTATTATTAATGTTTTACTACACTATAATATTATATAGTGCGAAATATACCGATCCAATATAGGGATTAGCTAATTTAAAAAAAACTCTCGTATAATTCATAAGCCTCTGGCATGCCTTTGACATATTTATGACATCCATTTTTTCTGGTTTTGACTCAGAACAACAACGGCTCGAGATAAAAAGGTACTCTGTGGGTTCGAGGCAAGTTCGAGGTTTTTGGCTCGACAACATTATTAATTTGTTCCGAACTTGGGTTCTGAACTTTGCTTTGTTCGCTGCGTTCCGAAGTGTGAATTTCTAATCTGAGGTCCAAGAATCAAACCAGAGGATATTTGCTGTTTTTTATTGTTCCGAGGAAGAAAGTTATTTGCTTTGCCAGACCAGTCTCACTATCAATATTTGAAAAAGCGATCTCTAGTGGATATACTTGGAACCAGCGAGACATTTAAAAATTTCTGTCCTGCTTGCAATAAGCTCGAGAGGTGGTTCTTGCCAAACACCAGCGAAATAAGTTCTCACCGAGAACCAGAGATGGCTCTACTATTCGCTTTATATTTATTTAACATCTCATGGATCATGATTAATAAATAAGTTATCTCTGAATACAATAGATTACAGATACAGACATAAATTATATTTACATATAAATTAGAACATTTTCCTTAGAAATTGGAAAATAATAAAAATAATTTAGATTCTGCTCCGTAGACCAGTTGGTAGTACGCCTGCCAACGGAGCACTAGGTCGCGGGTTCAAACACCCAGGAAAATGTTTGTGTAAAGAGTACTTGTGTTTGCCTGTGTCTGTGCTGTTTCTCTCTATAAAAGAAATACCTATATTCATATATTTAAGTATGTGTATGTAGCTGTCTGATATTCATAGTACAGACAGGCTCTGCCAAGGTTGGGATCAGTTCAGAGGCCGTGTATGAGGTGTACCCTACATATTCCGCAAAAATGTCTTATTTTTCTTGAATATGTGAGTGGCTTTGCTGTTTATTAACGGTCTCCGCCAATTCGGAGAGTTTTCTCCGAATGTTATCTATTGGATGTGGCGCGACGTCAACTGGTGGAATACGGTGGTAGCTGATGTCTTTATTCTTGAGTTCGAAGGTGGTGCGAGCTTGCAGCACTGCTGGATCGAACATGCCCAGGCTTCGCAGGTAGGGAGCCCGACGATATTCCGGGTGCTCAATCATCCAGCGGCAATATTCTCGGACGCTCCTGTCATTAATTACACAGAATCATTATAATTTTTGATCACCATTCGCAATACTTAAACATTTATTTTGACCTTCTCTGTAGTACGTTTGCATACAACGGTTAACGGCCGATCTTCTCTTATATCTCGATATAATGGAAATTAATAAGTTCCGCGATATTACTTTGATAGCAATACATCACAGACAAGCAATGTAAATAAAATACACAATGTTGATTTTGCCTACATTATGCTTCGTTGGTTTTGGTTTTGGTTTTTGCTAGGTTAAGATTTATATTGAAATAAATTATTTTATCTTATCTTACCTGAGGTTAGTGATACCTTCCCATACAGTCTTCAAAGTAACGAGATCTTTTGGAACATATCGTGAGGACTGCCAAATGTTCTTGGTATTGTTCTTTGGACAATACCATTGGTCTTTCGTTGGCAAGGTCGTATTAAACGCTCTCGTTTTGTCTGGGTAAGCTTCAAGTTTAATGTCTTTAGCCACTTCCTGCTCCAAAACTGCTAACAAGGATCTCTGAAAAAAAGAACGCGGATAAAATGTTCAGTAAAAGAGTAAATGCGATAGTAAAAATACTTGAGTAATACGAAACCTAATACCTCGGAGGCGTAAAATGTAAGGTAGAGTAACAGTTATATACCTCCGGACTTTTTGCTGCAGTTGCAATATTTTCTATCACAGCAGGTATTTCTTTGGGAACAACTTGAAGTCCTCTTGCGACGTGAGTGTTAAACTCAACCTAAAATAAGATAGATAAATCGTTTCTTTAGTGGTACAATTTGTCTCCGTGGTACAGTACAAACACAACAAAACAAAAACAAAAAAATAACAGTTAATAAAAAACAATAAGTGTAATGTGTTTCGGAATGTTTGTTTGGATTTCACCTGTTTTACTTAACAACTGCGTCGTACATACCTGGAACAGTTCCTTAATCGTATGCGGGGTGAAGAGTTGTGATTGTTTGTTGCCGCCCAACTCGGTCATGTACTGACAAAATTCATTTGCAATCTGTAATCAAGAAAACTATTTATACACCTAATCGAATACATGTTTAAACTTATGAAGTTTGCTAATTTTTTGTTGCGTAAAATCTCCTTGCTGGACAGAGTGCAGGCCATGCCTTAATAACCTTTTATTTCTCTTGTTCTTTTTGCCTTGCATGTTTTTTTTTCGATATATTGGATTAAGAAACGGATTTTTCATCAGATTATTATCGTCTGTTGGTAAAATATAATAGTTTTTGACATTAGTTTTTATCGACCTGTTTCTATTAAATGCGTAGTTTGAAAAATAATAAAAAAATGAAACTCAAGTCATATCACTTATCTCCGAAACTACAGGACAAAAAAAAGCGTATTTCCTGTACCCGATCAGTGACTTCATCAGATTTAGTGACGAGACTCTTTTCTTCCTCTTTCTCAGGCTCGAGGTAACGTGTTGCCCACGTGATCTGCTCACGCACTGGCTTCTTCAGCAGCTCCCAATGGCAGTTGGGAACTTCTTCCTCACTAAAACCAAATATTAAAGATTAACTTCAAACTTTACTGGAAAGTTACATTTGTCAGTCTATTACTTCTGTGCCCAGGCAAAGCAATAACGTTTTGGAATTTTACTCTTTGAAGCCTGTGTGATTTGTAGCATGATCTATAGATTTACCTGGAGCTGTATTCAACATCAGTGTCAGATTCCATTTCTCTGTCTACATGCAGTTGAGTTCGAAACGATATAAACGGTTTCTTCTGAATTCGACGCGGAGATTTTTCTAAAACCAAAACAAGTAAGTATCACACTAATATTTTTAATGTGACAATATATTTGGATGATTGTTCTGTTCCGCTTTCACGCCTAAACTACAGAACGGATTTGGATGGAATTTGGAATACACCCTGTTTGTACCCTGGATTAACACATAGGATACTTTTTACCGGGAAAACTTGTATTCCCACGGGAAAATCTTACATAACGCGAGCGTAGTCGCGGGCGGATGCTAGTATAACATAAATACACTCAAGAGCAAAGAATCCGGGTCGGACAACACACCCACACCCACCCAAAACAACCCACCTGAAAACACCCACAACACACCTAAAAATCTTGGTAACTAAGAATGCTAGCTTAGTGAAATAATAATATATGCAGCATTACTGCAGGTTTTTTAATAACCTTTTTGGTATGATTCTTTTTTCTTTTGGCCGGTTTTTATGTCACATTTTCAAATTTCAAATTTTCTTGGTTTGACCTTTTCCTAAATTGTTTATTGTTTTACGAAGTGTCATTGGGTGATGATAGGAGCGATTTTTTCTCGAATCGATCTCCAAAACGTGAATCGCTCTATTAATAAATGAATATAATCAGATATTAGTAAATAGCCTTGGAATACAATAAATAGGCTCCTACTTTGGACTAGCCGGGTAAGTCTTGTGTTGTCTTCCTCCTGGTTTTTATCGACGCACTTTTCTCTTTCCCTGTCTTGGTTGGATGGCGATTATTTCTTTGTCAATCTTTACAGTGTATTTCCGGCCTCTGCGACGCACGCACGAGGGTCCCTCCGTGCCCTTCACGATCTCTTGCGGTGGTTCCGGACACCTGAGGCCACCAGGCATTGAACATGCCTGGATCCCTGCGTTGTGTGCGTCCGCGCCCGTGCCAGCTGAGTGCCGCAGACCCGCGCACCGGCGTCCCCCCAGGGATACTTCCCATCACGCGGATTTTTTTAGCCTGTTTTTTGTATCAGTTTTGTTATTTTGTATGCGGATTTTGCCAAATTCTGTCTAAATTCCTTTTCTAAATTCTAAAAAGGCCCTTTAGGTTTCTCTGGCCCTCCTTTTTTGGTTCCCGTTTGGCTATACTCTCTCGGGGTACTCCGCGGTTTTGGTACACCTTCCTGCATCGATACACCACAACACAACACTAGTTCAGCGACACTATATCGACGGAGTCCCCTCAGGACTCGACTCTCGGCTCATGCTTGGCAATTTCTAGGCCCTTTTAAATTTATATTATACCGTTCGGACAAATTTAACTAACTCTTTCTCTGTTCTCCTAAATTTCACGTTTCGCCTGTGGTCGTCGACCACAGGTTAGCTAGCTTTCTTTTTTTAACGCTACATATAATAATGTTAATGTTCCTGTTTTAAATTCCCTCCGGGGTCAACTCGGCCTACAACCACTCAACCTGCGGGCTCAGTTATTATTACTTTCAATAAAATGTATTTGTCACTGTTACCTACCTATCTTCAGATGAGCCGGATTCATTGCTCTCGAGTGTATCATGTTTGATATATTTACCTGCTACTTGCTGTGATTCATCAGTAGGTTCATCAGGCTTCGGAAGTTTTAATGTATCGCAAACCTTATAATACAAATCGCTCGGCAAAATATCGACTAAATGCCTACCATGTGTAATTTTTTTCTGAAAAATAAAATCATGTAATTACAAAATTAAATATAACATAATTATAACATTAAATGTAACATGCAGTTTCATATCCACAATTACTTACCGGAGTTCTATGTCGTGCATCAACTTCCTTCATCACTGTTTTCCAATATTTTTTATTCTCGTGAATAGCTTCACTGGCCTCATATTTAGATTTAGTTATTCTTATTAATTTTTGAGGTTTCTTTGGATACCCTTTGTCCATTTTTGTATAAGCAACAATAAAATTTGTTATTACAATAGCGAGACCATGTAGATTTTGTGCTTAGAAAATTGGCGTATATTTCATGTTAACAATATTTGGTTAGCAATACATGAATAAACGCACAAAAAGTACAATACCGTATACTTAATGTTAGCAGAATATTTTAATGAATAAAGAATAAAGATTCTGGGAAATAGATGCATAAATTCTTATAAATTGAACTAGCAATACCTGTTTGAATTAAAAGTGTTTATATCTTAATTCAGTGGTACTCTAAAATCACTAACCATTGATTGTTGGTTAAGGTTGCCATAGTTATCCGTTTCAGAGATTTTAGTTTGGGCTTTAGTATTTTATCTCCAAGATATTTTTAATGAGGATATCGAAATTCATTATCAGATACACGT
Source organism: Carpatolechia fugitivella (assembly GCA_951230895.1). NCBI lineage: Eukaryota > Metazoa > Arthropoda > Insecta > Lepidoptera > Gelechiidae > Carpatolechia > Carpatolechia fugitivella. The sequence goes on along the minus strand of OX579653.1, from coordinate 10,772,955 downwards.
ACTTATCTTATTTATACTTTCTTTTAGAAAGCGAATTTACTCTTTCATCAAGAAAAGGATAACAATTTGAGATTGTAAAAGCGTTTGATCGATAAGTTAGTTACTATGAATGGCTGATTTAATTCAGCGTGAAGTTGTACTAATGATAGCGTTATATCTACTTTGGAATTAAATCCTTCAAATGTTATTTACACCATAACTGATCATTGTTTCATTTTATTTTTTATTAATCTTTACTTTACTGTATATTTTGTATAAAGTTTGTTAATTTGCCAGGTGGACTGATGACCTGAGGAAGATCGCTGGTGGTGGCTAGATGAGGAAAGCGGGTGATCGTGCGCTTTGGCGTACCCTTGGGGAGGCTTATGTCCAGCAGTGGACTGCAATAGGATGATTGATTGAATTTATCAGGTAAGTTCATAAATGTGTAGACATCCTTTCATGGCTGGTTATTCTTTGTAGAATCGAAGTTTGTGCCTCTGACTTTGATGCATCAAAGCTGCCATTAGGTCTGCAAAGAGTTGAAACATTATACTACCTATACATATACAAAACAATACTAAGTAAATTAACTACTTTTTGGTGGAACTATATTGCTATGACATTAGTATGTCTTTGTCAGAAGCATCGTTTAGCTAAATATCGGATGCTAGCTAAAGAGTATGGCTGTTGCAGAACTAATTGACAGTCCCAAGGTCCCAAATGCGATCTAGATCTTATGGGTGTTTGCAATCGCAGCTTGTTTTTTTTTTTTTTTTTTTTTCACTCTGATTCAGACAATCATGGTGAGGTTCCATTTTATATTGTAGCGTTTTTTTGTGATTGGGTTATATAAGTAGTATTATGTAGTGCGGGAGGCTAGGCCCACCTTATCTTTTATCTGAAAAGACACGTGTCTGCTGCAGAATTTCTCCTATTACTTAAATTTTATTGAGGAGTGATGTCTCAAATGCTAGAACCGTAGCAGCCTTAATCACGATAAGGAAATATTTGTTTCCATCTTGTAACAAAACAAAGAACCCACCTTTCAGTATCAGGTGCCCCAGAGTTATTCACTGAACTGAACAATCTCTATTGTGAATACTTACGGGCATAAAATACGATACGATAAGGTGCAATCATAAACAAAGAACTGCTCTAATTTATTAATAAGAAGCGTTGTGGAGAGATGTCTGGCTTGTAATGTAATGTCCCTTTCCTACTTTATTTTACGAGAGGAAAAGAGAGGATGAGTATTCAAAACATGTGACGTCACATATCACATCTGAAATTGCACCCAAAGAACAATAGTACTGATCACACTCATAATTCAGTACGAAATGTGTCACACGAATGAATCATTTAATTTTATTTCATCGATAACATAACTTGGCCATTTTATTATTTGATCGATCTTAGATCTTAATTTCTATAAATATACGATCGAGTATAATTTTGATAGTCTATGAAATAACTCCAAATTACTTATTTTTGACGTGGTGTTACCACACCTCCCGGTAGTCAATCAATCAGCCTATTGCAGTCTACTGCTGGACGTAGGCCTCCCCAAGGCACGCCAAAGCGCACGATCACCCGCTATCCTCATCCACCACCCGGTAGTACATTAAAGAAAACAAATTATGTAAACTAAAGTGCTTGTGTATGCGGATTTGTGGGCGCCCCGCCGACGACGACGAGACGTACTAAATGCTAAGTTGACATTTTACCTTCTCATAATATTGTGTTAAATGCATCGCGCCGCCGCCACCATGAAATCTGACACCCTGCAGTCTGAATAAACTTGGAGTTTCGCGGTTTATTCATCTTTGATTTCGTTTCGCCCCTTCTTCGAATAAACATGGAGTGAACGAACTCTTACTTGTTGTGCTTTTAGGCATAAACTGATGTTTTACTTCGAAGTTTTTATGTCGCGACTGTCGGTCGAGACAATTTTAGTAGAGGTAGATGGCCGGTGTTTTTGACAGGTGCAGTCATTTATTTCTTGATGTGTTTTGCGTGTCTGAATAATCATTGCTTGTCTTATTATTTATTTTATTTATTTAATAAAAGAACACACCTACTGTATAAAATATTAACCAAAACAACCATTGATTTAAAATCAATGAAAACAACGCTAAATTGAAAAAATCCATAAGTACGCTATGCCCATGAGGTTTTTTATGAGTGTTGCCTTTTACATCCTGGCTACACTTGATGCGAAACACTTACCATCTCTTTTTAAGTACTTTTTGTTGCTCTGGTTGTACTTATTTCGATGAAACTAAACTCAATATTTAGATGTTATAATATGCTTCAACAATCATTATACATTTGTCACGACTATTATTACGTTCAATAAATTCGAGGAGTCGTACAATTAAGTAAACACGTGTTAATTGCGAGCGCGCAGTCGTTCGCGTGGAATGTCGCGCTCGTAAGTCGCAGGTAACAGGCGCCAGACGCGCCCGTCTGCGAAGCGAGTGCTCAGTGCGAATGTCGCGGGCTGATCGTAGATTTGGACCGATCGAGATGTGCCTGGACAGTTCATGATTTGGCAGATTATTTTAGGCGGGTCGTACCTTCCTATTTTAGATATTCCCAGCCTCGGAGGAAACTCCGAGTTCCCAGCTAACCACTTGGACAGATTGAGATTATGTGACTGGCCGGAACGTCAGTTAGTTCCGTTTCGCGTCTCTAGTGGCGCTATTTGCGCTCTGTCAGGTGTGTTTACAAACGAAAATTGAGCGGATAATAACAACAATAGTTAGCTAATCATAGATAAAACTACATCATAGGCAAATTACGAGCGTCAGCTGCTAGAAATTTATGCTTTGGTCATCCTACAGAATCGATATGCCCAAGCATGGCCGGGCCGGGCGAATCGTCAAACTTTAAGCATTGAACGATATCGCGGGCCTAATACCCAAATATGGCTAAAGCCAAATCATAAAAATGGCGGCATATCATGATCAGCCCGGGCAGATCTCGATCGGCCTAAATCAACGATCAGCCCACGACACTCACACGAGGGCTCGTACAAGCGTTGGCGCGAGTGACGCCGACGAGACGTTTTAATAAGTTATCTCGCGTGGGTCTCGCTTGTGTAAATTTGCGTCTGCGCCCGATATTCCCGTACCCGGACCGACCCCACATTATTCTTAGCTAACAGTGTAATTTATGCGATCATGTAGTATACGCGAAACATGAGATTTTACAATAGTATTTACACCCAAGATAGTTTTAGTTTAATGCGAGTATATTATTAAATTGTAATCATATTGAAATGGACGGACGCATAAAATTACAATTAGCCAGCTTATTATTTGATGTAATAAAATTTGGTCAACCTGAATATCTTCACTAACATTCTCACAATTCGCGGGTTTGTTACCACGGTAATATTTAATATTGTTACCTCGATATTTCGGAACGGTTACACGCTCCATGGTCACGAGTAGACTGTAGAGTGAGAATGTTAGTGTAGTGAACAACCACGAAAATCTTAAAACATATACTGAATATCTTGTTGATAAACTTACCTGGAGACATTCATCTGGTCGCTACACGGCGCGCAGTTGTTCGAGTGTGTTGGTCGTTCCGATGCATAGAACTATTCTCTTTCGTGGTAGTTTCAAGTACGCGGCAACCAAGTGTTGGAACGATATTCCTCCCCCTTTGCGCAGTTTGACCACCAAAAATGTATTTAAAAAGGAATATCGTAAACATCTTCTTCTCATACAGATGTCAAGTGCTTGAAACCCATAACATCATATTATTATTTTGTAGGTGTGTAATTTTTATCATAGATACACTTTTATTTATCTTATTTATCTTTTGATGCATGTAGTATGTACGTTATGTTATTTGTTTGAATATTTTTAGTTATAATGTATTATCATTATTTATTTATTTTTTATTTCAACTTTTCTATTTTCTGTTTATTTATTGCTTTATTATTATTTACATAAAGCGAAACGGTTGCGCGTTCGCTCGATCTGGCGCTGACAGAATACCAGCGCTGTAGTCTTGTACTGCAGCACATGCTGAGTCAGTGCCAATTGGTTGGCCCGATGCAGATGGCGCGGTGCACTCCGCAAACAATTTTACCGTTACAGTAACTTCTGTAATTTGTATGTTTGTGATTATTTTTGTTGTGTTTGTTTCTGAATTGTACTTATTTTTATTTGTAAATATCTGTGTTTTGTTGTTTTTGGTGTGCAATACTGTGCTGTCTGTATGTATCATTCAATAAAAAAAAAACGATTCTTTCTATTCTATTCATATGCAGATGGACTGAAGAGTCAAAACCATTCACTACCTTCATACTAATGGGGATTTATTACCAATGATGTTATGGTTTTAGTTTACCGAAGAAACCTCAAAGCTTTTTTATTATCAGCTAACAGGCAATTAAAAATAATACATCAGAAGGAGATAAAAAAAAAACAAATTTATATTGCTGACCTATTTCTCTGTCTGAACACTTATACTGCACATAACTTTCGTAAACAAATATGTAGGTAGAGCAAACGAGAACAAATGAATAGAGTTTAGCGTACGACCGCGAAGACACTGAAACAATTTGTGATCCCGAGCTAAGGCAGTTTCACACTTCGGCCTCAAGGCGGATTGCCTGCCCGACACCTCCGCCGCTGTTCAGCGAGTGAGAACACCCCACAACCTGTTACGATTATACCTGCTAGTCCAAATATATTGTTTAATTAAGTAGAGACGGTTCTCCGCCTGTGTACTTAGCCGAGTTTCAATCTTAAGGACTAAAAATGTTCAGCTATTATGAAATTACCTAGCTAAAAATCACAGAAAGAACAAGACTGCAATCGAGGCCCCGCGCCGGTTTACCTTAACATTGAAAAACAATACTTAATAACAAAAAATAATAACTGGCCAAGCACGTGTCGGGTCACACACAAGTGTAGGGTTCCGTAGTTGTCCAATACTACTTAGACACGTTTCATCAAAATATTTTTCTATTAAATTTGTAGTATTATAATATTATATTTGTAGTACTTGTACAAGTACATTTTGTAAGTTTGTCTATTATTCGATAACCTGTAAAGTTTACTTGATGTTGATAGTTTTCCTTTTAAATTCATCATATTCACTCCTCTATGAATTTTTTCACATTTCCAAATACAACGGTTTCGCTGGTAGGGGGGGAACAAAATAAGCACTTTAAAACGAAATATTTCTGAAACGTACACTAGCATCGAAAAATGGTCTTAGCATACCACCATTATTTTAAAAAACCTATGCAACGATACCTCACTCTATAAGGTAGTCCTGAATAAAAAAAATAACCCCCACTTCACGTGTACCCTAAAAAAGATTTCCTAAAGATTTTATTCTTCAGTATTGTCGGCATGATTAATATGTCTCCATGTTACAACCTTCTAGTACTAAGACAGACAGACATGGCGAAACTATAAGGGTTCCTTTTTGACTACGGAACCCTAAAAAAGGACTGACTCCAAACACCTCGAATCATCTCGCCCGCGGCTACGCTCGCGTTGTGTAAGATTTTCACGTGGGAATGAGACTCTTTCCCGTATAAAGTATCCTATGTGTTAATCCAGGTTACAAACCATCTCCATTCTAAATTTCATCCAAATCCGTTTTGATATTAAGGGGTGAAAGCGGAACAAACATTCAAACACCCAAATATATTTTCACAATTGTGATTTATAATATTAGTGTGAAAATAAAAAAGTATGCAGTTGTTCTATAAAGTAGATTAAGTAGAAAATTATGAAAATAAAAATAAAAGATCCATGTAAGTATATTTCCATGAGGTTTAGTATATTGTTAAATAAAATGTTTATTTAATATACGAAATCATAACTTTCTTCCCCAAATAATTGCATGAGTTTAGGGTGCTCGTGCATCATTCGCTTTAGTGATTCTCTGCGTTTGGAAAGTATTGTATCAATTTGTTCATGGGACTTTACATCTGCTTTCTCGTCAGCTTTTACTGTCTCCTCCATACAGGGGCATGTAAGGTCCTCAGGAAGCAATAACTCCGCTTGACTGGAGTACTGGGTTTCTACAGTACGGTATTGTTCTTTGGTAGCAGCAAATGGTAGTTCTTGACGTACTACTTCTTTAGGGTCTATAATTTTTGGTGCAGGTTGTAATTTAGCTGGGTGACCTAAAATCGCTTGAACTCTTAAAAACTTTTTTTGGGTAAAATCTAAATAATCGTCTAGATTTGGAAAAGACAATCTATTTATATAATCTTGACAACCTCTGGAAGGGCAATGTTGAAGGCGTGCAATATCATCTACTAAAAATAGTTCGTTTGAAGTCGAAGTCGAGGCATGTGGCGTCTCTTCAGTAGGCTGTTCTAATTCTAAAGAATTTGATTCAGTTGCAATTGGCTCATTATTTGGCGGTAGTTCATGACATTTACATGGATGTAGGAGATCCCACACTTGTTGAATTTTTTGGCATTTAGCATATATAAATTGTCTCTGTACTCTAAAATAGGGAAGTTCTTTGTGTAACGGTATAGAATCCCGGCTTCCATACTGTGTAGAAATAGAGGGAGTTAAGTCACCTTCTATTACAAAGGGTTCTTTTGTACAAACAACTTCTTGTTTCTCTGGTTCGTGAAACTCAAATATATTTTTTAAATCATCTTCAGTTATCAAGATAGAAGCAGCTTCCTCCGGATGTTTTTGGATTTCATTTAATTGAAGAACAACCATTTTTTCAAGATCTAACAGAAAAGAAGTTTGTTCTGGTAGCAACTTCAGGCTGAAACTTATAAATTTTAGGAATAACTGAAGGATTTTCTTGACTTTATCTTCCCATTCTCTATTGATATCCAATATGTGTTTCTTATTTCTTTGAAAGTCTTCCAAGATATCTTGCTTTTTCTTTATATCTTTTAATTTTGCTTCTATTTCATCGGAATGAAAATTTTCTAATAAAAATTGCCTCATTCTGCATTTTTTTCTCTCCGTACACATGACATACATTGTGCTAGTTGTGGCTTCAGCTTCCATTTGCGAGCAGAAGATTTTCAATGCCTCATTACGTTGTCCGAGTGCTTGGTTCACAAGTCGGTTACCCCTATGTTTTTCATTATGTAATAGAAGTTTGTAATATTTATTCATATTCCTAACTTCTTTTTCATACTTTTTCCTAAGTTCTTTTTCCAATATATGTTTTTCGTTTAACAGCCTTTCTTTAATTTCCTTGTTAAGGTCATTTATCATACTGCAATGAGTACTGATCAATATTGTTCGTACTTGACTTCTCAAATGATTTTCCAATTCACGAAGTGTATCCTCGTAAAACCACGACATTTCTTTTTGCATTGTCGCACTTGTTTTAACGAAAATCCTTTCATAAAGGAGTCGCACTTTTTCTGTGATATTTTTTTTTTCTTCTTCTTGAATCTGTGTCCAAGCTGCATCATTTTCGGCTAATAAATCAGTTAAATGCTTTAAAAATATAACACGTTCTCGATCTAATACAGCTTGTCCTATTTTAAGAATTCCATTATGTGTTATGCCTCTTGTAATCCTGGAGGTGAACGGTGGAACTAGGTCTATTTTTCCTATCATTAAGTCACTTGGAGAAATCCATGCATTCCGGGTTGCAAATGCATCTTTTGAAGCTAAGGCGGAAGCATCTTTATCTTCGACAGCAGATTTAGGTTTGTACGCACAATGTTCGTCATCAAAGTAGATTTCAGCGTAGGTGCTAGTTACCCGTTCACCGTTATCTAAACTGTTTATTATATTGTGTTTGTCCATTGTAAAGTTATTAAAGTAGTAAAAAATACATTTAATACGTTTTGTGCTAAATATATTTTTTGTAAAATGATTTGTGACACTTTAGTGCCACTTGTAAATTTGTCAATTTTTGAGCTTGAAGTCAGTTTTTTTCTTTTGTAGTAAAACGTCAGGAGTTACGTTACGATGTTTCTTGTAAAGGTCTATTTCATAAGTTCATAACAAAATATGAGAATGGTCATTCATGAGGTCATGGAGATTAGTCATTCATAAGATTCATAACCAAGCCACGGATTCGTGTCGGTGGATATCTATGATTATTAAATACTCTAGCTATGGTGTACCCGCAGTTAAGAAATTTATCTTGTAGAATACATTGCACTTTATGAACAAACCATTTTGTTTGTTTTTAGTGTTTGCTAGGTGCAACAAGATAAGATATTTAAATGTGTGGACGTGAGCTGTGCCTGTGCCCGAACACGGCCCGCAGTGATTAGCGCGTGATGAAGAGCGGCGAGGCCCCACTACGGCTAGATTTAATTAAATACTTCCTGCAACACCCACCTACTATTTCACCTTGTTACAACGCTTGCCTTATCTCTTTACGTTGAAACCTTAAATAGGTATACTTTGTTCGGTGGAATTTAGCTGGAATTTAGTCAACAAAATAAATGTATGTTTTCATCACTCTTGATTGATCTTTGAGTCGACAAAAAGTCACCGGCGGCGCACAGTTACTTTTACTTAGCAATATTGTTGTATTTTTTCTTTCAAGCAGCAACAAATCAACGCATCAATGTGATATTTTTCCTAGATATAATTTTATGAGCCAGTGAGTGAAATAGGCTACGTATATACCGTAGAAAATCCTTCTGTGAAAATCAAAACCAACGCAGATGAACCGCTTGTTTTAAATATTTATGTGAAAACTAGCGGTCCACCCACGGCTATGCTCGCGTTGTGTAAGATTTTCCCGTGGGAATAAAACATTTTTCCTTAAAAAGTATCCTTTGTGTTAATCCAAGTTATAACTATCTCCATTTCGAATTTTATCGTAATCCCTTGAGTTACTTTAATTATGCGTGAAGGCATCATCCAAATATATTTTCACATTTATCATATTAGTATGGTGTGATGTGATAAATAAGAAGAGCAGTAGATTCCGACTTGTCTTCCAGGGTAAGATGGCACGGCCGCAGCCGCGAGTCGCAAGTCAGGAGCTGTGACGACGGCTCGGGAGTCGGGACGGGACACATCTACTGCGATATATCATGCTTACGGAAACAAGTTGGCTGCACAGCGCAGGACACCGTGCCGCCGAGAGATAAAGAAACCTCAATGAGAATTGTGCCATGACATCCAAGAGGGAAATATTTCATATGAGGAGTCTTGTTTGCAGATTGGCGCGAAATACCCAACTGTGAGTTGAGATAGGCTGTTGATGAAGAATGTGAAGTTTAATGTGTAGGTTTGAGTGATATTGGAATGCAACGTCAGAGCGTGCGCCTCCAATATGACATTGCAGTTCCAACTTGAAAAACAAAAATATTTATTTTGTTCGTATCACACACAGTCCAGCTGTTGTTATTGATACTCGTATATGCTATTTAGGGTAGGCTCGAGCCCTTCGGTCGGGACGTTAAAGCTGTTAATTGATTGATTGATATATACTTCATTGCATCAAAAAAGGATGTACAAAGGCGAACTTTATGCTATATAGCATTTTCTACCAGCTAACCTTGATGATGATGATGATGATATGCTATACATATATTATAACACCTTTTTTTACACACATACACAACGGTAACGATTAAGGTAAATAAATTCGTTTTATTTATATTTATAAATTAATATCAATACAAAAAACAAGTTGTTTAGGTTGTATTAACAGTACTATATTAATTATGTGTTAACAGGTTATATTATTACTGCTTATGTTTCTTTTGATTTGCATATGCAGTAGTAGTTGACAAGTAGCCTGTCGATGTTGTCTATGCCGAGGGTCCCGCGTTCTGTCCCAAGTCGAGCAGATATATTTGGATGATTATAATAAAAATATCTATTCTGGGTCGTTATTTGTGTTCATGTTTGTGTGTGTAAGAACTAGCACCCTGATATAAAGTGGGGGCCATGAGTTTGGTTGTCTATAAAGAATGTCGATAGCACTAATAAGTTCTTTAAACTCTATTCTTTCCTTCATTGTGTGGATTGTAAAGTCAACAAAGCCTTTCTAAGATCATTAACTATACTATCTTAAAAGTGCTTTGCAGCACGCTTCTAAGACACTAGCAGTTCGCCCGTGTTAGTAAGATTTTCCCGTGGGAATAATTTTTTTTCCTGTAAAAAGTATCCTATGTGTAAATCTAGGTTACAAATCTCCATTCCAATTTTCGTCAAAATCTCTTGAGTACTTTAAGCGTGAAGGTGGAACAAACATCCAAACATATTTTCACATTTATAATATTAGTGTGATTGTGACATTGTACCTAGTGTGACGTGATGTGATCATTGATATACTAGGTAATGCATGTGATGTAACTGCAAAGGTGGAAACTCTCGGAGGTCAGTTTACCCAACTTTTCTTTCCCTTCATCGACGCTCGAGGCGATGAATTATGCATGGGAATTAGGTTTGACGCCAGATAAGCGGCCTAAAGATTTATTTGCCGATATGATGTGTAGAAAACAACCCAACTTGTTTCTAGTTTCTGAATTATGGCTGTTGTTTTACTGGCACGTCAAACCTTCCTCCAAGTTTTGGACAACCGTTCACTAGGGCGTAAATTTTTTAGTGGTTTATTTTTCCAAACAATGATGAAATAGTACAATGGAACCTCTTTTGGAATTTTATAAATCAACCCATATGTTCTGGCTAATCTTTCAAACGCCACACGAGCACAAAATTGGTAGGTATTTGTGGTTCCGTTGTAGTAGCCTTTTATCAGGGTTACGCACGCTCTTACAGGACCTTTCCGGAAATTTAACTTCGTTAAGAATGAAATATGTCCCGTCGTTATTCCGCGGCTTGTTGCGCGAATACTTACATTTCGAGTTCTCCACCTCTAGTTTTCTCATCAGCCCCAACGGAAATAATTTCAGCCGAGACTGAGTTATGACAAAACTCCAACGGACATTGCCGCATCCGTAATGAGAATGGAGTCGAGATATGTCCGTAATTTATTATCACATGCTCGTATTCTGCGGTAAAGCGCAAAATCGACTGTTTTTGCAGCTAGTATCGTAACTTGGACAGATTTACGGGAGCGACTTGTAATTGCAATTTTTTGTCTTATAGATTAGCTTGTATGGTACTCGAATGTATGAGTATTAGCTGTAAAGAAATAAAAAAATAACTTTTTCAATAAATCGTAGCATTCGTTTCGCTACGAGATTCACATTTCGATCGAAACTACAGGAAATTAACGGCCCGTTACAGTCCACTGCTGGACTATGAGCCTCCTCCACTTAAGTTGAGGGATTTGCCATAATCTCCACGCTTGGCAGGCGGGTTGGAGATCGCAGATTAAAAGGTTACTGTATCAGAGAGCGCTGCTGCCCGTTCCCTGTTCAATGTGTAGTCCCTAAGTCGCCTCTTACGACACCCACGGGAAGAGTAGGGGTTGGTGACAAATGTATTCTACTCTGCCGTCACCACACGGCTGAACTATAGGAAATACTTGCAACAAAAAAACTTTGATTTCTTTTTCTTTTTTAAAATTTCTTTGTTTTCCATGTATTCCTTGTTTTTTTTTTATTTCTTAACGTGTGGTTGTTTATAAGGTCGCCAACTGACCTCACAAACCCCTGGAACCGTCAAAGGCCTCTGACATGGATACTGACTTTTTCCGAAAATCATCATCATCATCATCATCATCGTGTGGGTTGTAAGGTCGACAACCGACTTCACAAACCCTGGTGTCAGTGTTATAGAACCGCCAAAGGCCGCTAACTTGGCTCATGTAACGACTACCTATAGATATATTTCCGAAGATAATAACAGGTGTCAACGGCCGTAACGTGCCTTTCGAAATACAAGATCTTCATGATTTTTGAACAATTAGAATCACCTGCAATGTTCTAACCAAACTGGGACAGTCTTACAAATGATATTTGTTTGACAACAGGAGATTCGAACCCGAATCCTAAGGAGACTATTACAAACAAAATAACTTCTTGTACAAGATTTCATCTTTCAGAAATATTGCATATTGAATCTGAAACGAATACCTACCTCTTGATGGATTTAAAAACATTGAACAAGCTGCGCACACGTCGCCGCTGATCAATCGGAGTAGCCGTGGGAGTGACGCCGAATCAATTTGGCGGCGGCGTGTAGAGCCTCGCGCCTGGCGCTTCACCGAAAATTGATATTTGCTTTATATTCGCGCGAACAGGTTTAACCGTTCCAACTAGAGAAACAATTCTTGTATACCATTTTAATAGTACTAGCAGTTGTATAAGTCAGGTATTTTATCTGTTATAACATATTATTATACATATTTTCTTATACCAGTTAATTCCCAATAATTTTCAAAATGAGGCAGAGAGTCTATAATTATCGCGAATTAAAAGCTTCTTTCCGGACGCAGCAAGGAATTTTTCATCTTCATACGATATGTTCGAACGTGTATCTAGTAAGTTTAACAAAACAAATGTCTTATTATTACATCTGTACGTACGTACATATATCTATAGATAAAAAGATTGATATGCGTTAAATCGATTTACTTGATGGTATCACTCCTTTTCAATAGCAAATCTTTATAACAAAATTGCACAATCTGGCACGAAATCACAATTTATATATATTTTTTAGCTAGAACTAGGCTGAAACATAACGAATGTAACTCTCTATATAATGGCTAGCGTTTGTTTACGATGTTTAAATTCAGTAGAGCAACTCACGGAAAGAGTTTCAGCATTTGTCCAGTGCAGCTAAACTCACACACAGAATTGTAAATTTATTCGTCGGTTTCTTGACGTTAGGTTAGCCGACTACGAGCACAAACTTTTTGGTCTAGACATACTTTACAATATAAAATAGTGCCTTTTTCTGTCTATTTTATTCACCCAACAGTAACGAGTATAAATCTTCATGGTACAAATACCTATATACCATACAAACAAACAGTTTCGTCCTAAACTGTACAAAACCAATACTACTCGTATCTTTACATTGCAGAACAAAACTGTCTAAAATCGAAATGCTCAAAATTGTATTACATTCTGTGCGAATGTAGTGAGTTTAAGAGTACAATGTCCGTTCACTTGCCGGCGCTACGTGTTATTGCTCTCAGGCACGACATAAGAAGGTGTTGCTTATAATTTCGCCGGCTAAGATTGCGCAGTAATGTGGGGTAAGGGCAGCTTGAATTGCTGTATTTCCTTAATAGTCTGCATTTACCCCCGCCAACGATTTGTGACAAGAGCGTGAGCTAAATTGTCGCCTAGAGGAAATAAACTAATTTGCTTGATACGATTCATAACTAAAGCGCTGAATACCAAGTGCTTGGATTGCAGATTTTATGTTCAGCGTGTTGATGCCTTTCGTCTTACCTTTAGAGTTAATATCTACTCTATTTAACGTAGAAGTATAGGGACAATTTTATTCCAAAATCGAATCAATTTAACTTGTTGATATAAATGTTCGTTTACATAACTGTAATTTGTTTTGTACTTACAGGATATTTTTTGTTCAACTGACTTCAACTGAAATTCAGTTCCATATTTAACAGAAATGACGGAGCAAGTACCGTACCTAACTATTCCAATATTTTTTCCGTTATTATAAATTTCAAATCTTGCGCAAGGATGCATGTAGAGGCTCAAAAGTAATTAAAGCCACCCCGCTCCAGCGAGGAGCACGTATTGTCTTAAATCTAACTTTCACATTAAGTAGACAGTTGCTCGGAGGTGGGTATTTTAATAATGGATTCTTTTCAGCTGCACGTACTTAATATTCCAGTCGTAGAGTGTAATGAAAGGTGTCATAAACATTGCTGTTGTAGTGTAGAAGGGGCTAAAGCCCGACAAGTGTCCTCATTGCCTTAGTTGCAATTACTCGTATTATTCATTTTGGGCCTAACATAAGGTGGAGATTTGTGTAACTTTGAAAAAAATTAAACGTCGAATCGTCGTCGTCGTCGTATTGGTCGATCGCGTATCCGTCTTTTGTTTGAGAGAGATACACCTCAGTTTCGGGCAGGCTCGATAAAACAACTAAAATCAAACAGGATGTTTCAAAAATACCCGTAAAGCAGACAGCGGGCTTTCGTCCATGAAACTGATATAATAATTATATATAACTCAATATCGCCTATTTGGCGGATCAGTAATTTTGCTTTTCCAGTGACGAAATTGTTAAATGAAAAAAAAATTAACTCCCATAGTAAATAGAGATGACCGCGCCTTTTTCAGCCTATGTTTCTTGGGGAAAGTTCTTCAGTTTCATGTACTGAACTCCTCCCTTTCCGCTTTATGGTTATTTTTGTAACAACCTGTATATTATTATGACTTACGTTTACAAATAAAACTGGAGAACCGTCACCAAACTCATGAGTGGACTTACCAAGTGCATTGCGCATGCTTTGCAGTTGCACTCGCTCGAGATTAGTGCAGGTTTAACACCGAGCATCATTTCCATGGCTCGCGAGGGATTTTCTGAGGTTAGTGCTAACCTCGACAACCCGTGAGCTTGCATACACAAAACACTGAAGTGCAATGTAGAGCTAATACAAATATTAGTGTGAATTGATAGATTTTTTGCCTTGCTTTAGAAACACAGACACAAAATAGACAGAATGTACGTTCGTTCATACGAATACATACGAAGATCATTCTTCTTATCGTGTGGGTTGTAAGGTTGACGACCGATCTCACGAACCCTAGTATTTTTTCGTATTTATCATTGGAGAATAATTTATTTAAATTATCGATTTTTTTCTATGTCAAATCCAAAGCTATCATTATTAGTATTGTTTACCTTACTTGTAGATGTAGAAACTGCTAGTATAAATAATTTGATAATTAATTGGTTTATCTATAGGTATTATAACAATGAAATACCGAATCAAATTCTAGATGCCTATCACTGCACTCTCTGCCATTACAATTTGTCTTATTGATAATCGAATAGAGAGAACACTCGGAATGCAAGGTAGCTGGTGCCTAATGTAATGCAACTGAACTCCGAACTGTGTACCAAAGACCTACCTATATACCTACCTAGCATTACCTATGTAGGCGGTTTGAGGCGGATTCCTAGCGAGCATCCGGCTCCCAGGCTAATACTAGCTGTAGGAGAACTGAGATGTCCTAGCAGTTCGATTGACGTAAATGGATCGACTCTTCTTAGCTGCTTTGGTTATAACTGCCTTGGTACTGTATTGGCACTGAAGTATTTATTGCTAATGAAAATACTTAGGTATAAACTTCTTGAAAAAATAAACACGCTAAAATTAATTGATCAAACAAAACGAGCGATAGCAAATAATAAAAACAAGTGTTATACTTAATGACTCGGAGCCACAAGACAAAATTAAATATTGTCCTCAATCTCACTCAGCAGATGTTTAAATTCATATTTAAATTCCTGAACATATTTACACACTATGTTGGCATATAAGTTTCAGTAATTAAAAGAACTGTATTTTTCAATGTTTATTATAACTCATACATAATCTTTTTTATTTAATATTGTCGTAAAAAATAGAAAAAAACTGATTGAATAATCATTATACAGTCGTTTTTAGTAAAATACTTCTTTAACATTGAGCTTAACTTCTTATAAAAGGACTTTTAAAAGGAAGTAATTCTTGACCTCCAAAATTCAATGTATCAAGACAAGACGTTATAGAATGATATGATTACAAAACAAGTGACAGCGTCCCTGCTCTGCACGTCCACCAAAGTCCGTCGTATTGTGATTTAGATTTTAAAAGCATGACACGACCACTGATTGTTATTTTGTACGTGTTAATTTTGCTAAGGGGTGCGGGCGTCAGTGGTTAGAAGGGACAAAGCGATAAGGGTTGGCAACGTAGTAATAGTATATTACGATACAAAGATCGTAGGTGGCATATTACAAACGAGCTGTAATGTCACGAGTTTGTTATAAAACCTAAGATCCGTGTGTTGTACGACGTTTTTCAATACACTTGTGACTAAACTGATAGTAAATAATTAAATTGAAATGGTTAAGAAATGTACATACATAGTACCCTACAAAAGATATGATACTACAGGTTAAATGGATCATGTAGAAGTTGTAAAAAGTAACCTTTATTATATCGCGTCCAGTTTGAGTGTCCTTACTATTCACATTTATCATTAAATTTCAACACTAAAACACTCGTAAAACAACATTCAATGTAAAACAATTAAATGAAAATTTTACAAACTTGGCGCCAACTATAGAACTATAGTATGTTTCTTTTTTTTATAAGCATAATTACGGAGAAAAGGTTATGGTGGACATTCAGCCTCTACGAATATTATTTGTTAAATCGAGATAATTTTATTTTTATAATTAAAATATTACTGGCTTATAATATTTTGATACAATTTGTTGAAATAAAAAAATATAAAATACTTTTCTCTTTGTATGAATCGATTTAAATATTTTTTATCGTCAAAATGATCCTGGCTGAATAATAAATTCTGAAGACCGTAGGAATTAAACAAAAATATTAATAAAATCGCACTTGTTCGGTAATACGCATTTACCGCCTTTTATTTTGAAATATTTATTTCATTATTTCATTAATTTATTATTTCATAATAATTATTTCACAAATGTTTTTTTATTTATTTGTAGTTTTTTTCATTTCGAAATTAGTAGTTCTAATGTGAATGTTATGGTACAAGTAGTAGGTACTTAAACATTTTTAACCGTAGCTGTAAAAATAGTCGCATTGACCCAAAATTACATATCTGGTCCGAATATTCTTTGGCTGATCTCTAAAGATGGGAATATTTAATTAAATTATTTACGATTTATGCCTTTGATAATTATTTTTTCTGTATTTTTTGTAAGACGTTGTATATTTTTTTATTTCAAGCATGTTCTTAAAAACTCTCACATATGGTACAAAAGTATGTATTTTTTTATTTGTTAATTCTCTAATCATATTTTTTCTATAATCCTCTTTTTAGTACCTAACAAAATCTGTGCAACACTAAATATAATATTGTTCTTATTTGAATGCATTCTGGAACTTTATTGTTTTGCTTTTTATAAGTAACAACCCTAATAGTGACAGTTGTGGCTGGACAGCTGGTTGAAAACGGTCGACGAGACAATTGAATCTAAAACCACGTGACTGCCCCCGTTAACTTTGCTTACCCAGTTCATCTTTGCTTGATTTCATACCTATATCAATTGTTTCCATCAGCGCAAAGCAAATAAGAGTAATTAAGTGTCCTGTCAACTTCATATTCCTTAAAATTTATTAGTATGTAAAATAAAACGCAAACTAGTTTGTGTCATTAATTATACTTAACTAATGACATAATTTTTTTTTATATTCTAGGTGAAATAAATAATAAAGCTCCTATTTATAAAATAATAGAAATGGTAATTCTTAAGAAAACTTACGTGGGTGACTATCTTTCTATCGTAGCTTTATTACTTACCTATTCATTGGTTATTTTGGGATATTCTAATCAGCTCTCACCAGGATATCAGGCAGTGTGGCACTCGGGTCGACTTCCTTAGCCCGACGACGTGACGTAGGTCGGCGTGGCGAGTGCCGATAGCCCGCGCGGATTTCATCGTCCCTTCATATCACTACCCAAACCTACCTACCATATTAGATTAACTGACCGATTTGATTAGTCGGTTTTTCTTATTGATCGATTACAGGATTACAAAAAGCGTAATTAACTGGAAGTTTTTTGCGTTCCATAGTTATTGAGAACATTGTAGATAGGTTAATTTTTTTGAGAACTATAGATGAAGTTCACTTGTTACTAAAACGGATGCATGTGCGACTCTTGGACTCCCAGATTCAATAGTCGTTTTTGTATTCAATCTGTGCTAATTAGTGACATATTTTTTTCTTTTTTATAAAAACACTTTTTTTGTAACTGGAAACAGTAAGCATTTTTAAAAATATTTTATTCTTTACATTCTTTGTTTGTAATGTCGTGAACTGGAAGTGGAAAAATTGTGAAAAGCTTAATGAAGACCATCTAGCAATGAAAGATATTGTTTTGAAGCGAGTTGATTGCGAGTTTGTCCACGTGGCTCCAAGTTTCACCGCCAGCTATGATACTAACGATCAATTTATTTAATCACGCTACTTTGCTCTTCTAATGAAAGTCGGTTCAAACCGGATCGGACGAGATGTGAATTTCTTTATTTGTTATTCGAATGTTAAGATTCGTGTATTTTTCAATTCTATCTGTAGCCACACCACAATCGATCCCAAATTATACACCATCTATTTAGTTAAACACTGTAGCATACCGTGTAATCGATTTTCGTAGTAAATTGCCAAAAAAATTGAAGTGCAACGTCCAACAAATAAAATGAGTATATTTTTAATATTTTGTAACGTGACATACTATTTGTTCGACGTTGTTAAACGATTGTCTTCTCGTTCACTAAAAATGAATGTTGTCACCGACAGGACGCGTAGCGAGGCGAGCGCTCAGCTCGGCTGTTGGCGCCCAGCAACATATTTCACTACATAAATCATAACTTTATTTCCTCTCTCGCCTCTCGCTCACTGCAAGCCGTAGCTCGCCGAGGTGTCTTTGAAATGGCTTTAAGAGTTCCACAACCGCTACAAAGGAACCCAAAATTAAATTAGGTGTAGACGGAGACGTTGAGACGTTAATATTATTTCTAAATATGCAATTTAATGCAATGAGCACGGCGCAAGTTTAATCTACTCACGCTTTCCGGATTTACCACTTTCCAGCGACTTAGTGAACATTTCTATTTAAGTTTTACGTACTCGGTCGTGATTATATACCACATTTAGTTCTATGTAAGTTGGATAAAATATGTGAAACATTGCCCGTTTCTTGCGAGTCACGAAGTCGTGCAAAGGTAAGCTTAAACAATATAAGTTACCCGTTCATTTGTTGTTGTTTTAGCGGAGCTTCCTGCCAATTAGCGTTACTGAAAGACCGCGAGACAAAGAAGAGCGGGGAGGCTCATGAATTTATTGGTGGGATACAGCTTAAGTTATTTAAGTGTTCGCGGGACGTTATTCACGTGCGAGACGGCGCAGAATGCAGCTTCCTACGACAATTTATCATGAATCTTTAATTAAACTTTAGCAGCGACTGCTCACTGGCTCATAGCGCCTCGCAATAAGTCTGCTATAAATCGATTGCTACATTGTTGCGTCTTTGTTGCATTAATTGCTGTTTTTGGGAGCTCGTTTTCCAGGCTTGCTTGAAAGAATACAAATTGCCGTCGGGATAATAGTCCTATTACTAAGTGTGTCCTACTACATGTCTAAAATGGAGGTACAAATTCTTGTATGTTGTAGTTTTCTTTTTGTTTTAAGACGAACGAAACATGGCATTTTACTATCATCATGATTAATTAAACTGTAAGGGAGCGAGCACATTGTTCAGCTTTTAATATTGTTCAAAACAATGTGAATGAATATACTTTATTAACTCCGGTAATTGATGAATCTGTCGGGAATTAAATAAGAGGCATTTCGCATACGTAATGAGGCATTCATATTTTTTCTATAAAGTTATTTACAACAACATTTCAACAAAGTTAACATAAATATTATATGCATATTTATAGGTCTGTTTTAACAAGAGGACAGTTTTACATTGTATTCATAAAGTACAATTAAATTGGAGACTATACTTACACATACATCTAGTCATAATAGCAAGTGTAGCAAACTTTTTTTATACATTACAAATATTTATAAAGATTACTGATCCCTAACAACATTTAAGACTCCTGTTAATACCCTTTATACAACGAAACAACATCTACGTGAGCTAAATACTAATTTTACTAAACCTTGTTTTTACTATTAAACAAACAGACAATAATTCATTATGACCACACGATATAATACATTTATATATACGTTATAAACTTTCTACACAAACAGAAATCTTTTTAAAATCTGTATTTTATTTGCAAAAGAAAATATTTAATTCATTTTTCAAACCTAAAGTTAAATTTCAATGTACGTGGAAATCTTATTTAAATTGACGTTGGAAAACTTCAAAAACTCCCTAGATTCCCTAGATCCTAATCAGGGTTTACCATTGTAATGTAACTCTGAAAGGCACTAGTTATATAAAATTAAGTATGTAATATGATACGTTTTTGATAATCGTTGTAGTTCCATACCTGAATAGGCCAAATTTGATAAACACAGTGAGACACCACTTCTACACAATAGCTAACAAAATCACATCGTTGTTAGTAAGCCTCCACTTAACTAAAGTATATACTTTTATAATCTTTTAAAAGCATTTATTTTCTTAAGTATTATTCAGTTCAAAAATTTTGCTATAATATTACAAAATTATATTGATAAACATATTAAATTAATATTGTATACTATCGCAAACACATATCATTTAGACAAAAGTTTACGTTGATACTGAATTATATATAGACTCACTTTTTTAATCAGTCTACCTAATTTTAAAGTGATTTGTTTACCAGTGATAGTATTCATCGTCTTCCGAACTATAAATATCTCTCTCACTTGATTATCTCCGGCAGTACTTCATCATCGGCATATGAGACTTTCTTCCCTCGCTGCGCAGGCGCCGTGCGGCGGTGCAAGGAACAGCTTCCCATTCGCACAAGCGCACAACTGGTAGATGTTCTGATGATGGGGGTCATGGGAGTGAGGAGTTGATGGAGGCAGTGGCAACGCTGACTTCAGCTTTGGCATGTATATGCTGGGTGCATCCAGACGGATCTAAAAAATTTAGTGTTATGGATGAATTTCATTATTTTAGTCGGTCACGAAATTAGAATTATTTTCTGTGGCTTAATCATCATCATTAACATAGAGTAGGTTACTGCTGGATAAAAACCTCTCCAAAACATCTCTACAACGATAAAACCCGCGCTTTTTACATCTAGCGACATCCCGCGACGTCCACCTTTTTGCGGGGACATTCCCACACATTAATAAAATAAAATAAACTTATTGTATCACTTCAGTCCAACCCAAAATGTAGCATGTGTATGTGCGTCTGTGTATGTGTGTGTGTGTGTGTGTGTGTATGTTTAAACTTTAGCTACTACTCTATCTTCGGCTTCATTGGAGGCTTGAGTAGTGCAGGAAACAGGGCAGTTAGTGCTAAACAACCGGCCCTATAGTTTGCATGGCGCCGCAACCACACTAATCATCATCATTATCGCTTGCCCTTATTCTTGGAATTCGTCCAAGCCCTTATCCCATCATTTGGGGTCGGCGCAGTATGTTGTCTTCCTCCATACATCCCTATCAGCCGTCATTTCAACCCATTCTTCTTGAACATATCATCTTTTACACAATCCATCCATCTTTTCTTTGGTCGTCCTCTCACAACATATCCATCCACATTCAATTTCAATACCTACCACACTAATCGTTAGCAGTGAATTATCAACAATATATCTAAATGCGTATAGCCGTTCAACATACTCACCGCACCAGCAACGGACTTCAGTTTAAAGGTGGAGAGGCAGTTGGCAGTGATGTCGCCAGCTCGCGACTCCAGCGCAATGTTCTGCGACGCGTGCATCTCCAGCGACCGCGTCGGTGACTCTAAGCTGTGACGAACAAAACAACAACTCTCATACATCGCTTGTCAATAAAAGTGGGCAACAAGAAAGTGTCGAATCAAATCCCTAATCTTAAGTTGTGTATTAGTCAGTCATTGTAATTAGTAATCAAATCACAAGCAATACCATCACGCGATATGACTATTGATGCGATCTGAGTAACAATCCCATATTACTTTAAAAATCCTGATAATGATGATGATCTCTTCGACCGTATTCGGCTATGTCGACTACCCGAGCGCCGCGGGTGTACCCGTAAGATGACTTTTGTAGCCGATCTTCGCTATCCTAACCAGCTACTCAACAGAAATACTCATAGCATTCTTCTTCTTTGCGTGTCGATGACAAATTAAATCTTTCTGGCCCAGAACTTGGCCAACACTCATAGAATTTTGAATTGTAGACTTACACTAATTGTTTGGAAGGCGGTGCGGAGACCTTGGGAGTCTGCACTGCTGTGTGGAAGGTGACCCCTCCTGGGCTGGTGATCACCAAGGTTTCGGCCCCCAGCGTGACAATGTCTTGCCCAGCGCCCAGGATCAAAACCCCCCGGGAGTCGCGGACTTCTAACCGAGCTGCGTTTACTTCTAAACGGTCTTGACCTGGGGACATTTTATAGTCATGATGACTAAATATTCCAATATTTACACAAAAACTTTATAAAATACCACCAACCAATCAAGCATGTTAGCTCCTCTTTTGTTTCTTAGCAGAAAATGATCACGAAAGAAACGCAAAGATTGGCATACTTTGTGCGAGCCTACTAAAGCTGTTCTGATGATGATGATGAGCTTCTGACCGATTTTGGCCACAGTGACTGCTTTAGCTCCAATTTTTCATAGCTTGCTAAGTATTAGGTCATACTTTTATACATTTTTATATAACAATAAAATATAAAGAAATTTACCTAAAAATAATCTACTCTGTAACAATCCATGTGCGTCCCTTGTGGAAACAGTGAAGTTTCTAGAAGATTCTATGGATACAGGTTGTCCACGTCTTGACTTGATGCTTGAAGCGAACAGAGAGTCCAGTACCAAAGCCTGCCCCAGTAGCTGTAGCCCGCCTGGTACTATCCGGAGTTGGCCCATGCCTTCCTAGAAAAGCAGACAATCTTTTTTTTTACTATTGGAGCTTACTTTGGAAACCGTACTATAAAGTATTTTTTCAATCTCTGAATAATAAATGTCCACAAAAAACCAGTATAATAAAATAAACGAATACACCTTACGGTGGTGTATAATGGCTGAAAACAATGTTGAAAAAATAGGAAATTTACAAACGTTTATACATTTATGATTTTTTAACCATAAAAATGACCATTTAAAGCTTTTCTGGACTTACCGAGTTAAAATCCAAAACCTTGAGGACCCAGAGAGTGAGCGCGAGATTGATGATCATCATGAGCATGAGCGCCATGACGAGGATGTACAGGCATTTCTTCCTCCAGCCGTAGATTCCCACCTTATGGTAAACAAAAACTAGCTCACATCAACAGCCATTACAGTCCACTGCTGTACAGTCTCGTCTCGAAGTAGCTCATCTTATATAAATTCATTTATTCATAAATAAATAAGGAACATAAGCTTTCTCAAAAAACATATTTTGGATTGTGACTTTCCTGTACCCTCTAAGGTTCCTAAGAGAAGTTGCTACCTTAGAGATAAGGCTGCTTATTTATTTGTACGCTTTACTTTTAGCATTAGGTATATCTGCTTTAAGTTTTTTTTTTTTGAGCGCAATATTGTTCTATTCGAATTATTCCGTTTGTATCGAGTTTCGATAACGACTCCTCTATAAAAGCACACAATACATAGCAAAGTAACATACTCTTAGTCGTAGTTGGTGAAAAGATGAAGCTTGATCTGTCTAAGGAATTTTAAGATCCTTTTGCATTCAAATCAGAATATAAGTTAAAAAAGTAGCAATTCTACGCGCGACCAACATAGATGCAATTGATATAAGAAACGTAAAGCACGCTTATTATTTCAACTCGACTGAGTTACATGCATGGTTAGAAAAAATCATGGTTTTAGAACTGCAATCTGTTTAAAATGATGTACCTTGAACTGGCTGTTGTAGCTGTTCCTCATCGAGTCTGTCTTCGTGTCCCTCGCTGTGTTGTTGTTGAGGATCGGCTCCGGAGTTATCTTGTCGGCATAGGGGATCCTGCAACGTTAGCTATAGTTAGTTAAATGCCTAATGACAAAATAATTTCAAGATTTCTTAAGTGGTGAATGAGCCAACATAAGCTCTGCTCATCCCTTTGGGGATAAGAACATGACTTTATGTATGTATGAATAACATGTGTTTATTCAATCATGATTTAGTAAATATTGTCAATAAACATTCCTTCGAGAAATAATTAATTATTAAACTAAGTACAAAAAGAGTTGCAGTCTGCAGATACTTAAAAAGTATAATTTAAACCTACGAAAATGTTAACCAAATGAAAGTCAGAATCAGTTTTATGGTTTCTTTTGTATTGACGGCTGGTGGCCTTCCGCGAATACGATGCCCAACTAGTATTTTTTTAAACTGTTAAAACTAGAACGTCGCAAATCTTTTGGTATTTAACTTAATAACACTTGTATGTTGTGATTGTATTAAAGTGTTACCAATCGTAGAATTTTGCTACGACGGTGTGTCTCGGTGTTCTACGGTTTCTCGACTTGATAATCACTATAACGCAACACAGAAAACACGAAATCGAGTAAATAATATCTTTGCGCCGCGCCGTACAAAAAAGGATATAATATGTCCGAAAAAAGAACATAATTTCAGTGCACACTCTGGCAAATGTAAACAACGTATGAAAAGGTAGGTATTCAAGGTGTCGTTGAGTCAAGATCGTAACGCTATTGAGTTGTGGAATGGAGCGATCCCGCACAAGTGCAGAGACATCATGGTTGGCGCCACGTGGATGGTTGCTCTATTGAATGGCCCCGACGACGCGACGCGGTGAATTTGTCTCGACGTCGTCGTCGGCCGCCGCCGGCACACGCTGGCCTACCGCGCAACGTACTTATAATGGACTTCAATAAAAAAACGACTTTGAATTTGTCCACTTTAAATTATATGAAATTAGAGACGGTTGTCGGTAGAGTCCTCACCAAAAAGAGAGATTTCAGTTTTTGGTTTGGTTTTTCCTCTTTATATTACATATATGGGGATTCTCTCGCTTATAATGATCACGGCACACACTTCTGTGGTCTGTTGGAATAGAGCAAGACGAATCCTCACGCTATCAACACGCTTGCCTTTCTGCGCTGTGTTAAGCAATGAACTTCACAAACTGTTACTGGTTGTGACCGAGTTACGCAGTACCCCCGGGGAGGCTCGCCCGCCGAGTGCTTACACTGCTCGCTGTTTCAAACACATTTCGCTTGCATAAATCAAAACTTTATTTCCTTAACCCTGGAAGACTTTCCGTAGCATTCGTGGACTAAATCGTTCAAAGATTTCACTAAATTATTTTCTGAAGAGTATTTTTTATTTTATTTTTATTTAGGACTGCCAGTGGATGATACATTAAAAAGAAAACTTAATATTTAGTATTATTTTGAAATTAGAGTAAAGGAAGTCCATTCTTGTTTTAGAAAACATGAAGGTGCACGTTGTTATTCAAAATACGGGTAATGCTGCCATTATTGCACTTTTAATTTGTTTCTTGTTATGTTTTGCCCTAATAATTTTTTTCCGAGGGAATAAAAAAATCTTCGTGGTAAAAAGTAGTCTATTTCGATCAATACCATGATATAGATCTAATGTTAGTATAAACTACGACGGGAAAAATATCCCCGTCGATTCATTACGCTGTTACTGTGAGAAAAAAGGACAAACCAAGCATACTCGCATATACCTATATGAAATTGTTACCTCCGTCCGACAAACAGTTATTTTTAACGCTTATAAAATAAAATGTCGCTAGTTCCCCATGACAAGCTCAGTACATCGAGCACAGTTATTTATTTTGATATATCGGTTGCGCAGTTGGTCAGGCGGCCATCTCCCGGACGGGTACAAAAGCGTCCTATCCGGTATTCGCAAGTGGCCGGCGTCAGCAGCGAGGGCCATAAATATCCGGGGATCCCCCCGACAGGAGCATTGCACTGAAAAATTCCGACCGTCGTCCTTACATTCCGCTCTAGGATATGTTGTTCCACAAAAGACCTGTCAGCGAGTTTTTATCGAATATGTTCCGAATAGTAAGAAGTACTTGATATCAAAAACAATACCTACACCTGTGAATGTTGCTTTGTAAGTTGTACATTTCGTTCTGGAGTGTACATTCCATATCTATACGTAACTTATTTTTAATACACCTTGCTCGAAAATTGAACTTACGAAAGCAGTAAACTGTGCGGTAAATGCGTTTTATACTAGTGCGATTTTCATACATTTTATTTTTTTTATTTTTACGGTCTCCATAGTTATTATTCAGCCAGGATTATTGTAAATAAATAAATAAAATAAAATTCTTTATTAGCTTATGAAAAACTATAACAGTTTGTTGTCAGGGTCTCCTGTTAAGCAAAGCCTGTGTTAGGAGGCCCTGTTCTTCCTAATGACAAGTTGTATCAAAGCCAGCTAACCATGAGTGAGTATAGATGTGCATGTGTGTGTTTGTGTGTGAGGGTGTGTATGTATGTGTAAAGGTAGGTGTGTGTGTGTGTGTGTATGTGGATTTGTGTAAGTTACTTTACTTAATATCTGTAAAAAGTATTTTAGTATTTGCCTTATATTATTATCATATTATTTTATAAAGACTATTTAATTTAGTTTTATTCTTTAGTTAACTATCCCACCTATTTATCGTAATTCTAAGTGTATTTGTATAATAATATATTTATTTAGTCTCTTTATTGTATTAATTTTATATTTATATAGATATATATACCGTATGTATCAGTTATTTCAAGATTGAAGTATTGCTTTAATATCATCATTGGTTTTATTTATTGTAATAATAAAAAATAAATTGAATCAATTCTTACAAAGAGAAAAGTGTTTTGTATTTGTTTATTTCAACAAATTGTATCAAAAATATTGTCAGACAGTAATATTTTAACTATAAAAACATAACGAATCGATTTGTAGAGGCTGAATTTTTGCGAGAGCCTTTTAACCCATTATTGTAAGGTTGGTGCGAATTATGTAATCCTTTTATTTAATTGTTACATTATTTGATGTTTTAAGAGTGATCAAGTGTTTATATATATTTAATGATAAATGTAAATAGCACAGCAGTTAAACTGCGCGCGATATAATAAAGGTTAGTTTTTACATGAAAAATTTTACCTGTAGCTTTTGTACCTTTCTAAATTCATTTTAATTATTTATTATAAGTTTTCTTTACAACCATGTAAGTTATCTGTTTTTATATATTTTAGTATACACAAAATCAACTGCATCGTGTTTATGGTACTCAACCCTCAGTCTAAATTCATTCCCTCGGGAACACTGCGCTCGAGTTTTTACTGTTGGCGTTTTGTAAAGCTTTTAAATAAATTTTCATATTATGGCAAGATTTCAAGAGTCGTTGGAAAAATCTAGGAAAATGATTACTATCAACCTGATGAACACAGGATCTAGGATATAAAGATTTTCTTACAAAGGACTCTTTTACGTAGAAAATATTTAGCCAATAGCTTGAAGGTGTAGGGAGAATAAAAAGGAAATACAAAATGTACGCACGGAGGCCGGCGGCGCGGTGCGGCCGGCGGCGCGGTGCGGGCGCGAGCGCGGTCGCCGGAGCACTTTATCTCGCGCGCCAGTCCCGCAACACGTTTGGAGGTTTTAGGGGCATTAGAAACCAATTACGCCAATCATGCTATTTACCCGACACTCCACGTATTTTCGATGGACCCAGAAAAAATGTGTAACAGCTGTGAAGAAATTTAGCGAAGATACTATGGAGTTTTTGTAAAATCTGGCGCAGTGCTGTGGCTAGCTAGGTGAATAATAACATTATTGGCCCGATACTTTGCACCAAAGTCCTAATTATTAATATTATTATTAAAAATATACCAATTTCAAGCACTTCAGTCCAATTTTAAAATTTACTTGATTACTAGTGAGCATACCAATGCCGCAGAACAAAAGACGCCTATATTTTATGAAAAAATACTCAATTGCTAACGTAAATATCGTGTAATGTGAAATGTATTCAATGTAACGATGTGTCAAGTACGTAACGCCATTACATTTAATACATAATAGAGATAAAAGGTAGAAATGGGGTGGAATCTAATAAATTCTCGGCGCGGAAGCGCAAACGATGTACGTTGAGACGGGCACGTAGCATCCTCGTAGCGCCCGCTCGTAGCGTTCGTAGAGCTCGTAGCCCGTAGCAGCGGGCCGGCGCGTACCGCAAATGAGCAGTATTAATCATCTCCATCAAGACACGACTTCTGAGCTTCCTCTGTTACCAGATTCGCCTTAATAAGCCACGCTCCCTTCTTCCGAGAAATAATGTAAATAATATTTTCAGCTATCACTTTTGTGATTGTTGAAAACATGAAATAGTAATTGTTTATTTTAAAATGATTTTATGAGTAAGAAATTTTTGGAGCTAATAGCTTTAACTATAAAAAAACGATTTACTAGTGTGAGGTTAAGATACATCTATTTACATCTACGAATAAGGAAGCTACATCCACATACTTTTTTAAATAGGTACATAAATAAAATAAAAAATATTCTCAATAAAAGGGTATCAGTTTTGTAATCCTCTTTTATACAAGCACGTACACTCATTGAGCGCGTCGCTGCCGCGTGGAAGCTGCGTGGAAGTCGCGTGAAAGTCGCGTGGAAGCGGCCCGCACATTCGTTAGCAATATTCCACTAACGAACCAAACTAATGACTATTAACTTGAATAACGCACCACTTTGCATACTCGAGCTTCGAACTGCGAGATATCATCCTGTGGTCGCTTCAAGTACTGTACTTATGTGAAAACGTGGCATGTAGCATTAAATTAATAAATAATTAGCATAATAAGTAATGAATTCTAGACACTACTGTAACGTATTTAATAAAATAATATTGACATGTAAACATAGGCCTATCTTTAGCTGCATTGATCGGAATTGTAAGAAAATCCACGGTATTTGGAGTGTCAGCCGAGTAAGCTGCGTAAGCTCAGGAATTCACGACGGAATACATAAATTAACTTTTCAATTTACCAATGACGTATCGCAAAGACAGGGCCTTAGGACATGGCGCACAGCTGAAACAAAACAGTTTGGTATACCACGCGTTGCTAATGTTGCTATGTCACCGTCCAGACTGAATCTGCATTTTGTATTTTAATGATATGTTTGTTTTTCTCTATAAATACTATAATGCGGCATAATAGGGGATCGGACTACTTTATTTTTATTTTATAAATCCAAATTTCTTAGTTTCTGCTATCGAACACTAAAAGAATTTTTGCTCTATCTTTAAAATGGCCGAGTTGTAAAGGTTTGAAATTCAAGATTAGACAGGCACATACCCACTTGTGACATCATTTGCTAGTAACGTCATATAATATCCATACAAAAAAACGTTTTTGCAAGAGACAGACATATTGAAACTTTAAAAAATCACTGTAAATTAGTTTTTCAACCGATTCTGTTTTTTATTCGCGAATCGTCTGCTACTAATGTATATTTTCAAAATAATTCATAAAATATAGTAAATTTAGGAACTGTCCAATCCCAAATTATTCTATAGATATACAGATGGATGTTTTAAGTGTTTGTTATATTTTTGTAGATAAAGAGAAGTTTTGATTATAGGCTGCATGGATTTATCGCGTGTAGTTTCAAGCTCAGAGTAACAAAAGACGATCGCTTCGCTCTAGACTAGAGCGAGGCGACGCGCGTCTGAAATCTTTGGTTTCAAGATGCTTCGCTCCTAGCAAAGAGTTAGTACTCTGTATGAATTGGGGGGCTCATAGCTTCGTTGTGTTTCTACAAAATCTTGGAATTTTTATAGTTTTCAATAGGTTCTGAATTGCATTGTTCTATTTATCAAGTGTTATAGTAAAAAAAGTTAACTGAGTGCTTTGTTGTTGGTGCTAGTGAAGTAATAAAGAAGTACACAAGAAAGAATATTAAGTTGATGGGGTGGAATATAGCTGTTTATACTTATTGCCAGTAGCATAGTGATATGAATCTTTTAATACAAGATTTACAGCATTCTGCAGTAGTTGCAGTGGTAAGCCTGTTGCACTTTGTGGTTTTAGTCGCATTTTCTTCCAAAAGTAAAGTTTTTCATTTCGAAGGTGGATTTTGGATATAGTATAGGTAGAAGGACCCTTCGGCGCGTCTCGTCGAGACCACTGGCGACCGCAGGGTGGCAGTATCCTGGGCGCCATGTCTGGCGAGGACGCGCTGGACGAAGTGCTTTCTTGTGACTGTTTTCCATTTGACTTATTTGTATTTTATTTGACTAATTAATAAACTTGTATATCGCTATATAAATACATGGTAGACGGATGGCAGATGGCGGTGTTCTTCCAAAGCCTAAACCCGACTACTATTTTTTTTATAATATTAAATGGAAAACATCGTGATGAAACCTGCACACTCCTGCGAAGAAATTCAAAGTCGACCAACCCGCGCTGGGCCAGCGTGGTCGACTAAGGCCTAATCACCCAGCTCCAGGGTAGGCTCGAGCCCCTCGGTGGGGACATATGTGAGTTGTTGATGATGATGATGATTTAATAGTAAATTAAAATAAGACTTCAAGACTGTTTTGTAAAGATTGAGTAAAAATTACCCAAGTAAGTAAATAAACGTGGTAAACTTCGGAAGAATCATCATGATATAGGCAGAAACTTTAATTTAATTTTAGGTTAGATTTTCTTGTCCTATAAGTTGCGGCAAGAAAACTTCTTATATTCTTCATAAGGAAGTCGTATAAGTTGCACCCAAAATCAAACGATAAGTCTGAAAAAGTTTGTTCGGAAAGCAGTTGGCATTACGTGACTACAAGTCTACAAGTTAGAGCTTGTAACAAATTCATGTAGATAGAAATATTGAGAGTGTGCGAGTCGGGCCGGGAACACTGCAACGCTGCAGTTCGGCGGTGCAAGTGCAACATGCAAAAGCCATTGAGCGCCGCCTGAATGGATGTTCCTCGGAGTGCCATCGGCGCCGCATTGTGAACACTACATACTGAATATGACGTAACATATAACTTATGAATACTATACTGCCGTCTTGGACTACATTAACAACTACTGTACTACTTATTGTACTGTTATAGGCATTATTAGAGCAAGCCCAGCCTGTTATCAAAGTTTTTGAGCCATTGAAATAGCCTTAAATTAAAGCCAAATATGCTAACCAAATAATAATAATAATATACTATGGTTATTGGTTTAACTAACATGCTTTCTGAAGTATGTATAACTCGAGCTGTTATAATGCCAGCCAGCGGATACCCATCCATTAGCAGATATGCGGTTGTAATTCTTTCGTGACGGCCACAAGCATCGCTCTATAATTTACTAAAAGACTAAAATTTCAAGCATTCAAATATCATACACGTAACTTGCTTTAAAATATACTCGTACTAACACTCTTAGCTGCTTGCTTTACGAATCTAAACGGGCAAATTAAGCTCTACTTGTACACTAATTTGCATGGCGCGTTTAGTCGACCGCAGCAAGTCTAGCGGCTCGGTTCGACGTTGGTTCAAATATCCGTCGTTCGGCGATCGTCCGTCGCCGCGTGCGCCGCCGCACGAAGGAGGAAGGAGATTTCAATGCCGTTGATTTATCGCCTATATAATGGGCCGCTATTGCAACTACTTGCATGCAACCATGGCGCTACCAGACTGTTCGTTTATTAACATTTATGGAGGCGGTTATATTGCCCCGTGACCGTGGCTAAAATATCCAAGAGTTCACGACCATTCTAAACGGTTTTTAACTATCAAACGCCGTTTTAGTTTTAATACAATTTGGCGTCTTAGAATATTTAAAAATTTGGATTTGTAATCGTGATTTACCTTTACAACAAATATAGTACATGCAAGTTATAAGAGCTTTTTTCTATCGTCCGTTACGACAGGAAAATTTTACCTTATTTCAACTGACTGTTTATTTTTATCTAATCTTTTTTTATTCTGCTCAATGTTTATTAGGTGCATTCCTGTATGAGTGAATGTACGTTACTATATTGTGGATAAACCTTTATAGCAATAGCGAGTGTCATGTTCGGGTTAATACCTTCCTCGTTTGAGACGAGATGAGAGATAGGAGGCAGGCTCAGCGAAACGTCAAAGGCGAATTGAAAATTAATTTATGCCTGCAAAATTTCGAAGCTCTGGGAGACTGTAAATCATTCAAGACTCTTCCTGAGATGATAATCTATAGACTAGGTTTGAATATTGTAATTGCTCAGTTGATTCGCCATTTCTCTATAATTTAACTATAACCGATGCAATAATGTGACGACTAAAAATGATTTAGACATAAAAACACCTTGCAAAACAATGTTACTCGTACTAGTTTTTCAAATGGGTGGCACATTGACTAAACGTTTGATTTATGAAGTAGACCTTTCTGAACAAAAATTATTTATTTCCATAAGATGTTATTACATCACTTAGATCCGTCATTACATTTTTTTTTTGGGTGAATTCACTAACACAATGGCGGAATCTTTGGAGAACAGTGTTTAGTTGTGCATTTTTTGCTATCAAAATACGTCTTGCTACTGTTAGTTACGGTTTCTACTACGGAGTAGGAGCTTACCCTAAAGCTATAAATTATCAATAATACCATACACAATCACAACATACGAAAATGAAAGAAAATTGACCTTAGAATTGACATCTTAAACGCCAAATGCAGTTCTACTAGTTCGATTTTGAATCATAAGACTAATTTAAAAACAACATAAGTGAGCCAGACGAAACAAAACGCGACTAACCCCCGACGTACTCGCGGGAGGCCGCAAAGAGTCGTAAATACGAACGCTCCCACCGCACCGCTCACTTATAAATTAGGATCATAAAGCAGTTGCCGAAGTTCGCCGGCGCACGACGACCATAAAACCGCGCTTACGCCGGATGCGCCACTTGTCTTACTCCCGCCCTTCAAGATCTTTCAATTTGCGGGGATTCTTAAAATAAACAATAATGTGACTTAACATGATTAGATCTCTTGGCGATAGCGATGTGGCCGTACTAAGTGAACTCGAAACGGTTTTTGTATAGGAAAGAATAGAATACAATGATATTCTTTGTTTTATAAGCAAAATGTTGAAACCTGCACTTCATGCTATTATTATTTATTTGAAAGTCTGTCTATCAGTCTGTTTTTTTACCGCGGGAATAAACCTTATTCTCAAGGGAAACATAGCAATAACAGACGTAGCTACGGATGGACAGCTAGTATATAGTTTATCTGCCTACCTATACCCAATGATATTTTAAGAAAGATACGTCACGTTCATACTGCACGCACAACATAAATTATTCCGCGACAAAGACACGCTATAAGTGCGACAGGAAATAGGTAAAGCTTAAGAGTGAAAGAGACAGCGATCACAGCTCGACTGACTGCAATGGTCACAATTAGAACCAATTCACGGCACGCGTTTGGTGCGTTGGTGGTGTATTTAACTCTTGTATGTATAATATCATTGCCTATACCATACTAAAGATAGAATAGCATTCTTCGAAATATTTTTATTATTATTTAACACGTTTTTATTATTAACTCACTTAATTTCTTGTCTGTTTGTTCGTTTGGGTGGAATCTTGCAACCCATTTTTGGAGCACTTGCTGTCATTCGATTGTGTTGAAATTTGGTATATGTAACTTATGTAACTTTGATGACAATGTGATATTATAGTATTATGAAGCTGGTCTGATGATGGAGCTGGAAGGTGGCCATAGGAACTCCTCAAATACACAACATAACCTCATCGTGTTTGGGCTAGTTGAATTTGTCTTGACAAGATCTTCAGCCATACGTGATGTCCAGGTTTTCACGATGGAGCCGGAAGGTGGCTATAGGAACTCCTCAAATACACAACACAACCTCATCGTGTTTGGGCTCGTTGGATTTGTCTTGACAAAATCTTCAGCCATACGTGATGCCCAGGTTTTCACGATGGAGCCGGAAGGTGGCCATAGGAACTCTTTAAATACATAACATAACCTCGTCGTGTTCGGTCTCGTTCGATTAGTTTTGACAAGATCTTTTTTCATTTTAAGTCCCAAAAGAGTACTCCATCAATAAAAATCACAATCAACATTATTTTATACTTTTCAGTGCGTTGAAAACGTGTTATGTTAAAAAATATTTTTAACTTAAATAATTATTTTATGGAAATAGGTCTGGTACGCACCTCTAGTTACTTTTTTCTTTCTGTTAGGTAAAAACATTACGTATCAGAAAAGACAACCATTTCTCATAAGAAATGAAAGAGAAGTTTTAAATTGAATCCTACTTTCACAAACCGGCACAAGCACTTAATTGTATTATTATAAACGAACTTGGAATATCTTTCAAACTTTATCATTTCATTTGGTTTTGGAGCACGTTTCCGCGCGGGTTCAGCCAAAACACACTTAAGTAGTAACTAGATACGGTGCAACTTTTATAACTACAATGTTGGATGTTTAACCACACATAAAAAAAAGATTTGCAATTAAATATTACTTACTTAAATATTAGATACTTATGTATTTGCTTTTATAAATATTTTAGCGTTGATCTGGTAATTTATTTATTTATAAGTAGCTATTTCTGAACGAATAGTAAAATCTTACTAAAGAGCTATGTGGGGAGGCGGTATGTAGGCAGGATATATATTATTTTTATTTTTAGGCTTGCTGAACTACATAGTCTGTAGATTATTTGTTTCGCCGTACTCGTAACAAGAATGAACAAATATATATATATATATTCATATCTTCATCTTGTTTTACGTGCTGAAGTTCATTGCTCTTTAAACATAATGCGTAATGTAATCCCGAATTGTGAGCTGAACGAGTGAGATCTTTAATCATTCCCCTCGTATCGTAACCATAAAAGAGACAGGAAACATGTTAAATTTAATACAAGAGCTTTCTTTGAATAACGATCGGGTGGCGAATTATTTTATTATTTATGACGATGCATGTGGTGTGCGCCCGCGGCGTGTGAATATGAATCAAAATTTCAACAATCCGCACCAATTTTCATATTAATTGCATTTTATTGCGAACCATGGAGCTTTTATTAAGTTAGCCATTCATGCATCGAACACACTAAAAATTTCTGTTGCATGTCCTTTTATATTAATTTTAAACAACCTGCGTACACACCCGTGTTTTAGCTACATTTCATTTCGAAAAAAACATAATATATTATCTATTACATCTCCAGCGAATGTTTCAATCTAACTTTAAAACGACGTGCTTTTATACAAACTTCCAAGTACTAAGCCCAATATGCTGTCCTTTCCTTTCTCTAGATCTGATAGTTTTGGCTCTACGTAGATGTGTCGGTAAGTCATTCATTCATTCAGTCAGCAGTCGTCAATCAGTCAGAATTAATTAATTTACAAAATAAATTAGGAAACGCCTCCGCTGTAAGCGTCGTCGTCGCTGGTTGCGATTGACTTTTCTGATTTTTTTACTGCGCCACCAGCTATAATTCTCTGTCCAAAAGATGACTAGAAAAAGATAAATACTCGCACTTAGTCTATATATAAACTACAAAAAAATCGATAATGATACTTTATCTACTAAATATTTATTTAATACATTCCTTGTCGTAAAGAATTACATTATTTTTACACAGCTACAAATCAACTAAAATATTTAAAACATTTAACGGAAGTCCCTAATGGTATTTTTAATCAAAGGGTCCAGTTGCGTGAAAATTTAATTAATATAAACATAGCTAAAGTGAAATATTAAAATATCTTTTATTTAGACTTACGTAGGTAAGGTATCATTGATAAGAAGCTCCTTGTGAAAATGTTTGAATAATGTTTCATAAAACGGATCGCTCTATGAATGACTGAAACCGTATATGCTACTACCTTCATTTATTTATTTATTTATTTTAGGAGTTCACACCGAAACTACAAGGTAGAAGATGTTACCGTTGCCGCACTAAGTGAAGCTGAAATTAGTGGACCTACGAGTAACAAATTCAAACACGTTGATTGTTGTATTCGTTTTATTGACAACATCTCCACTCATCTAATCTTACGTGTAGGTAATTTATGCTTTTGTGTTCTTAGTTGTGGAACTAAACTGAACAAATTCTCTGAAATTTTGGCTACAGAACCTTAAAATATTATTTCGGTTCATTTAATTAATGGCTCCGGAAATTCATTGGTTAATGCATGGTCGACGGTCAATTTAAATTGTTTAAACTCGGCTGCGGTTTGTTAATGAACTGACGCAGCATCTCCACTTTTGCAACATTAATAACATTCCGCACTTTCAAAAAGGCCACCGTTCTAAACACTCCGTTAACAAAGTGTTTACAAATGCCTACCCATGCCACTGTCACACTGGCTCTGATTCGGAAAGTCATGCTTTGATCCTAATTTTAAAGTAGCTATCATTTTAATTTTATGACTACTGAAAGAGTGGAGATGAACGAATAATATATTATTTTGAATAAATGATAACTTCTAATAAAGCTGTCAAATTAATAGTACATTGTTATACTAGGGGTGAAAGTAACTTTGTTAGCGCCAAGACGGGGTTTGGGGTCTGAGAGTAGCGAGGGCCCTAATAGTTCGAGGCACTAAATAAGTCTTTAACCCGAGGTAAACACTGTGCTTTTCATAACGAATACAAGGAAAATAAAAATATAAACACGAATTAGCTAAAGAAAAAATTTGTGACTTCCATATCTGAATCAGATGAACTCATTGTAAACAAAACCCTACAACTCGAAAAACAAATGATGATTGGATTGTTTTCCCGCCTATTTCTATTTTTTGCTGTGGCCGGGCCGGCCAGCTTTTGAGCCATTATTTTTCATTTCCATCATTGAAAAATGTGCCCTATTTTATTTGCCCTATTTTATTTCAAAGAAATAGTTGAAAGTCAAAAAATTAAAAAATATATTTAATTAATACTTAACTTTATGCTATTACAGTTTAACATTGCGCTGTATTGAGTGGCTGTATAGAAAGATGGAACATAGTTCAATAGAAATGTGAAATTAGAACCAGTTTTTTTTTATAGTTTGACAGCTGTCAGTTGAAAGCGATTTTCCCTCGGGCTGAAAAGTATTGCCTTCAACCCGCTCCTCAGGCAACTGCCGACCTACTTTCCGAGTATGAGTAATGATAAAGATTTTTAAAGTCTGATATTTTTATGTCCGGTCTATAATTGTACAATAGACGCGTCTAAGATCTAAATTCGATGTTTAACAGCTCTTAAATTAAGATATCTATCTCCTATCTTTTTTTCATCTTTAAAACTTAACTAAATTTATCTGTTACTGAATTAGCCCCACTGCACTGTTAAAAAAGCCTACCCATTTGCGGAGTGTCTGAAACCGCGCACGAGCAACAGCAGCGCAAAAGTGAGCAAGTTGTCTTGAGTTTATGAGTGGTATAAGCCGAAGTTCCCGACCAACTCCAGGGTAGCTTCAACTGGTGATTTGAGTTTAAGCTGCATTTACACGTGCTTTTTTTGAGTACTAGCGAGAAATCGATAAACGTATTCTTTAGATATTCGATGTTCGGTTGTAATCGGTCCAAATTTATGATTTGTAAATACTTTAAAAAATATACCTATAAGTAATGTAGGTAATTAAGTGGGATTGCAATTAGCAAATGTAACGTGTAAGTTAATAATAGAGCAAAGGTAGTTTGATTTAAACAAATATACAAAATATGTTCATTGTGTGAGTGTCATGCATGGTACACGGATACGGATGGGTTTGGGGATAGTATTACAACGGGCGGCATCTATTTATTTAGGAACGAACCACTAATACCTTGCAAGCTAAGTTAAACTCAAGTAATACAATTATAAGTTAGTTTGTAGTTTAAATTATTTTCAACGCAATATGAATTAAACTCTGACTAGTTATTATGTAGCTAAAAAAAAATACGTTAAATAAGATAATAAGATATTATGAGTTTATTATAATGCAAGAACAAACAAAAAATGGTCATTTTACTTTCCAAACAAGCGGGCTAAAAGCCTCTTTACGTGTGACCCCAACTTGGTTGGAGTGTGCGCAGCTCTGCGCGTGCGCAGCTCTGCGCGAATTACTTCCGAGCGATTTCGCGATCTCTGAATGATCAACTGGTTAAGCGCATCTGTGCTCTCTATTAAAAACTTTGCCCACACGCAGCTTTCCCTCTGCTTAAAACAAATTATAAGTATTAATAATTGTAGTTATAGTATAGAGAGAGCGTTTGGCTCCCATTACGGAGGTTCTACTCAGGTCTGCCTGAATCCCGGTGGGGACACTGTCAAACAGAATAGCACACAGGTCTGTGGCCGCAGTCTGTGCAATTTGGTTACAATGTTGCAGTTTAGGTCACCTGATTAGGCGAAAAGTAAGATAATTTAGTTTTTTGCCCGCTTAGCAACTCAGACACCAGGCTTTGTTGGGTCGGTTATTGACCTTACCACCTAACCTACATAATAAAAAATTGTTAAAAGTCCACAGTCATATTTTTTTTAGTAATCGTCGAGTAGTGGTCTAACCAGATCTACCTATATATAAAGCTAAAAAAATATAAATTTAAAATAACAGTTCAATTTTGATACTGTGCACCATTAAGCTAATAATAGGAACCTAAAATAAAAATCTGAATCAAGGCAAAATCTAAATTCTCCCAACAACACAACACAAAGGCAATAATAAAAATATTTCAATTCAATCGAATCGTTTTCCACAGGGTGAAGTTGGGGAGTAAAGATTACGTTTGTAGGCGCGTCCCGGCAGATTC
The DNA here is from genome assembly GCA_951230895.1 of Carpatolechia fugitivella. Taxonomy (NCBI): domain Eukaryota; kingdom Metazoa; phylum Arthropoda; class Insecta; order Lepidoptera; family Gelechiidae; genus Carpatolechia; species Carpatolechia fugitivella. The sequence continues at coordinate 10,734,501 of OX579653.1, read as the reverse complement.
CTTTCGTCAGCGGCGCTCGTGTGAGTAAATAATTCAGTCGGTGCGAGCTTGCTCTCCGGCGCTTTGGATGGAATACCAACATCTGATCCGTGATTGCACACGATAAATCCATTCGGTTCAACACTTGTCTGTATCTGTATATTTCAGTAGCCTTGTGTTAGCGGGAATTAAAGAAGTAACGGGCGTGTGCATCACGTACGGCTACGTATCAGGAGCGTCGGAAGAACGTATTGAACTATCTAGATTTTTTATGATGTAATATACTCGTATCTCGACATGAGAAGCATTAGGTTGGATCTACATATCCGACCAAAATCACTTTTTATCATTGTAGGCATACTGAAAGTCTCTGGATCTGGCCACTTACAATAAAAGAGTGAAAAAACAATTATGGAATTCGAAAATGAACTCTTTGGAAACATGTTACTTTTTAATTTGCGAGACTGCTAAAAAAGTGATTTGGATCGGAAATGTAGATCCGACCTAATGCTTCTCATGTCGAGATATTACTTCATAATCGATCGTTTTGACCTATTTTGTTGTAGTCCATACAAATTAAGAAAACTATTAAGCAGTGAATCGAATTTAGTCTGTAATTAGTTATCATTTTGGAGTGTTACATTTTTTTTCTGAATAATTTGTGGTAGCTTGTAATTGGCATTACTTATTTTAGTTATTAATTCATATTGTAGAATTGGCTGTAAGCTTCCTAAACAAAATACAAATAAAACAAAATAATATATACAGGATGGAAATTTTCCTTCGTTCAGTTTAGGCCAGATTCTGTTTAGGGCAAATTCTAGTTACGGCATAAGTACAATCGTGATGTAACAATAAAATAAAAATAGCCTTTATGATGCAAGGTAGATCACCTGGCGGGAAAGTAATCAAAATACTAAAGAAAATTATTTTATTCGAATTAAAATTTTTACAAATCATTTTTCGACGTCAAAGCTATCATGGACCTACCAGTGTACGCTCGCTGTGGAAATGACCAGACGTTTTTATCATCTCTAAGTAATCATTTAGTAAGCCTTGGAACATAAAATATTTTTAATTTTAGTTTTAAATTGGCCAGATTGACAATAATAATATCATCTGGGTATTATAGAAGCCAATACAGTTCCCCATGAATGAGTTGTTAACCTTACACAGTCTACATTTTGGGTGCGCTATTTTATTTTTATTTCTAGTATTTATATTATGCATATCAGAATTCTTAGGAAATAGCGTATTGTTGTTCCGGACATACAAGATAAAATAAATAATAAAATAAAATAAAATAAAATATTTCTTTATTATATAAAAAACACTTATTTTGGAAAAGTGGGGCAAGTGTCTTAACTAGAAGTAGATTAATTCAGTTCAGTTAGACATGCCGAGTTATTCTAAGTCTAAGCGGTATACTCATGGTTTATCATACTTTCCTACTTACAATCTAAGTCTATGTTTAAGTAGGTACATAATAGCTAGAAATAATTTAGTTTAGTCAGACATGCCAAGTTATTCAGAGTCTAAACGGGTGTGTGTGTGTGTGTGAGTGGGGGTGAGTATGTGTAAGAGAGTGAGGAGTGGAGAAGAGATGCCGAGTGGTTAGCCCTACGGCAACTACGCCTTGGGATCGGGTTATCCTATACAGTTTAATATCATTACACTGTCCACTAACCAGTCAGCAGCCTCTCCACTGCTTGTTAGTGTGTGTGTGAGTGAGTTTGTGTGTGTGTGAATGAGGATGTGTATGTATAAGAGAGGAGTGGAGAAGAGCTGCCGAGTGGTTAGCCCTACGGCAACTACGCCTTGGGATCGGGTTACTGTATACAGTTTAATATCATCATACTGTCCACTAACCAGTCAGCAGCCTCTCCACTGCTTGCTTGCTTGTGTGTGTGTGTGTGAGTGATTTTGTTAGAAAAGTGAAGTGAAGCCTACCTAATTGTAGATGGTTAGCCACTAACCTACCAGCAGTTCCTCCAGTTCTTCATATGACTTGGGTTCAAGCCATGTTAGAATCACCTTACTACAATCATAGCAATTTTTAGTGTAAATGTCTAAGTCCTTATTTAGAAGATTGTAAATCTTAGGAGATCTTATGTAGCATTGCCTACTCGCGAAAACTGTTTTTGTGGGAGGTACTTTTGCTACAATAAACCTCCTTCTTCTAGTTAGGATTTTCGGGTCAAAATGGATAGTCTTATGCATTCTTGTGACCATATTATAGATGTAAAGTTTTCTGATAGACATAAGTTTTGTTATTTTATATAGATCTTTGGTAGGGAATCTGCGCTTTTTAAAGTACATGACCTTTATTAGGCATCGCTGTGCTCGTTCTACAGCAAGAAATTTGTTTTTTGTGGCACCACCCCAGACTGAGATACAATAAATCATAATGGATTGCGCTAGTGCTAAATAAATTTCCTTGAGAAGATCTCTAGGGTTTTTGGGATTAGTTTCTCTCGGCACAACATATCTCAAATTTTTAAAAATCCAGATGAGCTTTCTGATCCTTGAGGTTACGTATTCAAGGTGGGGATGCCATGATAGACGTTGGTCAAGGACAATCCCAAGGTATTTTGTTTGTGCAACTTTCGAGATAGTGGGACAAGAGCAGGAAAAGGAACATTGGTTTAAGATGAATAAATTTAAATGTAGTTTCGTTTTTTTTTTTATATAGGTAAAAACTGTTTCAGTATTTTAAGTATTTTCTCTTAAGGTGGTGTGAATATATGTTTATTATATTGTACAACCACAAAAAGCATATTCATGAATAAATTATTGATAATTTTTTATTAGATTAAGTCTATTACGGTTATGTCTGACCTGGATTGCCGAGTTAGCATGTACGAGTACTAATACATATGATTAATTAGAAAAACCGCTTCCGTTATTAATAACATACTCCATAGTATTATTCCAATACATACAAGATACATGAATAAGTTTTAAAAAGTTGTGCAATAGACATTTTAAGAAATAACAAATAGTGTCGATTGTGTTGAATAATATTTAAAACATTCATAATAAAAAAAACATAAGTACATCTTGATTTGATTTACCTAGTTATCAATAAAGCTTAATTTAAAAAGAAATTACTTATCATATTAACATTTTGAAACATCGTGTTTGGAAAGCACATAAGTACAGCTAACGCATTCATAAATCATAACCACTGTAATTTGCTATCTCTTGTCGAGTTTTCCGGCTGGGCAATCGAATTAACCGCTACTGAAATCATTTCAGTGATTCCAAATATTTTAATTGACAAACAGAAATTTTGGGCAGAAAATAGCGTTTAAATTGTGCTAGCATTTGCGAGATGTTAATTCAATAAATAAACATCGCGCCGGAATATCAACTTCATACGAAAATAACTGTAGTAATAGTTGATTGTTACTTGTTATTGCTATAAAAAAAGCTTTAGACAATTTGATTTTGTTGTTTTGAGATTTGTGTGTGCATATCACCCATTCACAACATTTCTTTTAGCATAAAAATTAACATTTAATATTAACATAACATTGACACCAACAACAACATTAATACTTAACATTTTGTTTTTAACATTTATATTTTCTTTTATTATATTTAGGCTTTTTTTTTTCTAAAAAATAGCACTAATTGAATGTGTCTGATAAAGTATCATTTATTAAAGTTTTTGGTTACAAACAAGGTAATGGTAGAGAGCAGTAAAAGAGATAACTTAACTGTAATAACTTATAACATAAAATCAAATAAATAAACCTATCTAGCTATCTAGGCCGCCGCCTCCCGTCCGGGAGACGCGGGTTCGATCTCCACCACGTACTAATGTGTTTTCGAATTTCGAATTCATTATGTACGTTTATTCGACGATCTTACGGTGAAGGAAAACATCGTACACTCCTGCGAAGAAATTCAAAGGTTGTGTGTGATGTCGGCCAACCCGCACTGGGCCAGCATGGTCGACTAAGGCTTAATCGCCCTAATTCAGGGTAGGCTCTAGCCCCTCGGTGGGGACGTATATGAGCTTTTGATGAAACCTATCTAGATACCAGCTATTATTTTTACCTTTTTTTACTTAAACATTCATAAACCAGACATGTGCATACCTATTCATTTTTATGACAGCGTATACAATAAATTATCAAATCTAATTATTTGCGTCGCCTTTTTCATCCATAAATCCATAAATATCCCCAAATGTAAACAATATCCACAGTGTTGTTGGCGTGACTTTGTATAATTATCAAGATTTCATGAATCAAATTGTTGTTTTTAGTAAAACTTTCATTCAATTTGTGTTAGTCGGAAATTGATCGCTAATGTAGTTCGAACTTTGGATCATTACCGGGACTCATCACCATTTGATAATGCGTTCCCCAAAAGTTGAACCCTGAACAATGGATATTTTTTTATGTACCGAATTACTTACCACTTTGTATTGTAGGCATTTCTTCTTCGTTAATTTGTAGTTTTATTTGTCCTGTTTGTCCAAAAATAAATCTATGTCAAAGATTCAGATCTATGTACTCGTATAATATGATTATTTTCGTGTGGTGTTCACCTCAAACATATGTCTGAGGTGAACATTTTAAAATGTGTCAGTCATTACGAGTTGCAATAAAATATATATTTTAAAAATACCATTAACAATCAACCCAATACAAACAGCAATGCTTCCGATTTATGAAATAATTTTAAATTCAAATGTGTTAAATTTAATTACTTAGCTTGTTTTCTCACCGCTTTTATTTAATGTAGTTTAATAATTATTTTATTAATCCCTTTCGTTCTGAAAGTTTTAACAAAAACAATAAAGTTGATAATGATAAATAAAAACGGCGGCGGCAGATTCATCTCAAACCATGTAGGAGTTAACAGCAGACTAAATGTATCTAAAATGGTGGAATTTTGTTGAGATGATGTCTGTATGTACTTTAAGTAAGAATCTTTATTTATTTTGTTATCCAAAAATTCCGTCTTCATAATAAAATTGAGATCTTGTAGCTTTGTAAAACTGGTCCCCGATAGTTGCGAAACATAAAACTCTATTTATATGTTTGTGAGTTATTTATGACACGGCACGGATGCGTCGAATGGCGCATGGTAATTTTCAGCACAGAGAGGATTCTTGTTTGTAAAGTTCTTTTTATTTCCACTTTATCAGAAAGAGAGGTCTGAGTGAGTACTCCAACTTTAATAAATCAATTTGTACACTTACCCCTTACTTATAATGCTCGCACTCCACCGGGCGCGGGCGAGGGCGCGGGCGGGACGTGTCGCGCGACGACACTCCTCAAGTTTGTCACAATGTACCTGCATAATCTAATCCATACACCGCTCCACGAAATCCCCTTTTGTGTATGTGGAAACACTAAGACGATTTCCTTATTGTTTGTAATATTAAGTTATGAACAATACGCTTACTTATTCCTTTTGTTACTATTTGTGCGGGGAATAAATCTACATAGGATTTTGGAAAGCCCAAACTTTTCCTTTTTTAGGAACGACAAAATAATGCCAATTGTTTTAAAAGCATCCAAATAAAAGTAACAGCGGTATCCATTTAACATCACAAAGTTAGACGTGTTTGTCGTTCTATTTTAGAAGCGATAACGCCAACTTTCCAGTCCTCGAAATGTGAATACCTTGTTGCGAAAATGTGACTAACGGAAACTGTACAAGTAACTCGACTGTCCTTCCGCAGCCCACATTCCGCCGGCGACGCGCGACGGCGGCGACTACGCTAACTGTGCTCTCGGATCCATTGCCCCCAATTCCAACTTTATACCAACTTAATATGGTTCTTTCTATGTTGTACAAATTTCACAAGTACTCTATTCCAACGACCACGTATAGGAACGAAGGACATACTTTAACATAGTGAACCTCAGCGGAACAGTTTCTATTCAAATTTATTTATTATAACTAGTCACTTGGGCTGCCGGAAATGTATTCAAATTCGAAGCATTGTGTTAGCTAAAGTTCTTTGTTGTACAAACTCTGAAGTTTGGAAGGCAAATGGATGAAGATTATTAAGTTGAGATGTCTCGATTTAAAATTGCTGAGATTATATAAAATAGTACTAAAACGTCAATAAAACATTCCTCCAATCTTACAAGTTACAGCGCAGGACGTAACGCGTTTCTACCCACTGAATAGATGATGATACTAAAAACTTTATAGCTTTATTCATGCCAACTATAACAGAAGTAGTTTCACCGACTGTGTTTCGAATGAAAATCTCAAAGAAAAGAGTAAATAAAACACGGAAACTTCCACGCGTCATAAGATAGCCACGAAACGGAATTTAAATGCAAGAGTTATCATGGTCTCTCCAATGTTACAAACTTTCTGCACTTAATTTATATGAAAATTTCTTTTGCTATGAGTTGAACACATGATTCATCCTCAAATAGCAAAAGATTTTTATACTTATTTAAAAATGGAAAGAGTGTTAAGGACGATTTTTTTCTCTTGAACTTCACTTTTGTGTTTTGTGTCAGTAAATAGTTTAGCTGGGCGTTATCTGAGGCTTTCAGTAACTTCCTACATCATCAACAGCTTGTATACGTCCCCACCGAGGGGCTCGAGCCTACCCTGAATTGGGGGGCGATTAGGCCTTAGTCGACCACGCTGGCCCAGTGCGGGTTGGTCGACTTCATACACAACCTTTGAATTTCTTCGCAGGAGTGTGCAGGTTTCATCACCGTAAGAGCGTCGAATAAACGTTCATATGAAATTGAAATTCAAAAACACATTGGTACGTGGTAGGAATCGAATCTGCGGCTCCCGGACGGAAGACAGCAGCCCTAGCCACTAGACCACCGACGCTCTTCCTACACGTATATTTATTTAGTGTAACGATCAAAGTGACTTACTTTAATATCAGCACGGGTGTGAGAGGTGACAAATCTTCTGGGTCGGGGGCATGTTGGAAATTAGGCTTTGTATTTAGTATTTCTAGATTTGGACCTATTACATAGCGGTGTGACCGCCATGTTGTTTTTCTCTGTCAATTTTCTTTTTTTCCTCCAATATACGTTTTACTTTGATTTCCGTATTTTCAATCCTAAATTCAGTTAGAGCTTGTAACAGCTTCAAATTTAAGTATTGGCCAACAAGTTTGTCTCTAATAAATTAACGCCATTTGTCGTCCTTTTGGAAAAAGTTGAGCTACTTATTTAGGAGCAACAGAAGTGAGTAGGAAGAGCGAAAGTGAACTTCAAGTGGAAAATAATGGAGATTACAAATTCACGGCCATTGAGTTCCGCGCTCCGGCGAACCTTTGACTTCTCTCCTACTGCTTGTTAGACTAAATTGAGAGAAATAATAGGACTCATTTGTTTGGTTTAAAGGGTTAAATTGCACCCTCTAGATAAATTACTCCGTGATCAAAACGTTTAAGTAATAAATATACCTAAATGCTAATGATTTAGTACAGAGTAAGAATAAACCTGCATATATTAAAATTTACCTTTATGAAATATTTTTAATTACTGTTGTGTTGTGCATAACTCTTGTTATAAATACTTTCAACTTCAGATTAATAAGGAGTTTACATGTATAATCAGGTGAGTAAACCAATTTCAAATATTAATAGTGAAATAATAAGTATAATATAGGCAATACTCACTTTCTTCCCTTGTGATCCGTATAGACGATGTGGTTCCTCGCAGCCGGCGTCTGTCGCGTCCGCCCTAAAGATTGCGTCTCCATTGTCTCCGAACTTTTCCTCAGTCTTTAGGGCTTTCCAAAGTTCCAGAACATTCCTCAAAACCACTCTTGCATCATAATTCTCGTCAGAATAGTAAAGATTTCCAAACGTGCATCTGAACGATGGTGGAGAAATCTTTCTATAAGTTCACAGTTCAGTCCACTTTAGGTCCTTTCCTCGATTTGTGCAAACTTCTCCCCAGTCTCGTCCTTTCAATATGGATAACTTATTTGCGTCATCGCTAAAAGACTGCCTCACTGTTTTAAAGATTGCTTTTATAAGATGAATTTTGATACGTCATTTTGCGTTCAGTTTTTCTATCTACACCTATAAATCATACTAATTATAGTCAGGAATTTAAAAACATTATACTGTTTGTAGATTGTGCTCGGGGCAGACAGCCATGAGGAGTGTTTTGGTGACAACTGTCTGAAGTTTCGCAGACTGTCCGGTAGAGTTATTCACTCGTTCCGGGCTAAACAACTTCAGATGCGGCCGCCTTGTTAGTACTCACTGTTCACTTGTGACCCCAACTGCTTGCGCTCCGCATTGTGCACTCAACTTCCCAACTAGATTAACACTCGAAACTACGCGCTACATTCAATCTTATTTCATTTTGTTTTCTTTTATACCCTTAGCGTGTAATTGACTTAGTGACATTTTAGAACGGCGATTTTACAAGAAAATCTCAAACAGATTTAATGTTTGAGAGACTTTTGACGCTGACTATACTTCATACTTAGAACTTTGTCGGCAAATTTTTCTCACTAATTGAATTTGTTTGTTAGCTTCAAAATGTTAAATCAATAAATGCATTTGTAATTTATCTATTTATATTAAAATGCAATTTTTACATCGAATAAAATTATCTATATTAATCAAATGAATATGTGAATACAACATGTACGATATCCACAAAGTAATAAAATCTTTTAAATAAAATAGTTTCGAGATGGGTCAAATAGGTAGGTATCAAATGTTTCCACAACTTATGTATATAGGTGTAACGCAATAATACTTTGTACTGTAATTATAGGCAAAGTATAGATATATATAGGTAAACTTGTACGTTTTGAAAGAAAAGGACCCAAACCTTCAAGTATATAAGAGGTTATGTAAGAACATATTTACCTTCGGCGGTAGGCGGGGCCTGGATTGAGGCGGGCTTATTTGGAATCGACAAGGAGGAGCGGGGCCTTGTTTGTCAATACTAAAGTCTCACAAGCGAGATATTCTACACTTTCTACTCGTATCACAGAAATATACAAGAAATAACTCAACACTTTATTTAAAATAATATGAAGGGAATATATAAACAAAAATTTAAAAGATGCAAACAGTGAGTACTAATAATCAGGCAAATAACGAATGGCCGGAGCAACCTGAATATTTTCTGAATTCAAATATTTTATAAATGCTAACATTTTCTTGTTTCATAAATTATATTTCGCCAGACAGTGTACAAATGGGCTTTAATTAACTGCGGAATGTCGACGTGCCGGAGCCGGCGGGTATGCGGGGCGTCCGACGCGGCCCGGTGCGATCCGGCCCGCGCCGCGCCTGCTGCTCGGTCGGTGCCCGCCACCCCGAGCACTATAATTTACATCCGCACTTATTTATGCCTAAAATACACTCAGATACCATTTAACTCACCTATAAATTTAACTTAACGCTCAGGATTTCAACAGCCCAAATTATTCAAGACAGCACTTTCACAATTAATTACTTATTCAATTTGATTTAGGGAATGTACTACTTTGCGCTAGTAAACTTATTTAAATTAAAATACGTGTTACTTTTTTTAAATATGACTTACTTATAATAGTAAAACCCGTGATTAATGGCTCAATTAATTTGTTTATGATTAATTTCTTTACATTGACTTTAGCAAAATTATTATTTTAAAAATGTTGTGTATTTCGTTTCAAATAATTAAAAGTCTGTAACGTAAATCTATGTCTAACATTTTCACCTTCTAAGTTTTTAGAAACCTTACACATTTATTTGAAGAAACATCTACGAAATAATTATTGCTACGAGAGTTGTACGCCGGCGCTACGAAATAAGTTGTAGCCGAGTTCGCAGCCCGACAGGAGTACTCGTCCTCTCGGCTCACCAGCTCGCGGCCAACTGAGCGCTGCACTCTTGTCTCGTCCACGATCCTGAACACCCTGCTACACACACGCGAAAATACATTTTATCACATAAGATATAAGGCCGTAATTCCTTCACCAGTAACCTCTGAAAGCTACGAACGACGATGAAGTGAGAATTCGGGGAATACGATCCGAAATTTAATTCTTCCTACGCGAACATAATGACGCCTTTAGAACTGAGGATGTCGCGGATCTTAAAATTTTCGTTAGATGACGGATGCTTAGATGAAAAGCCTCTATTCCGATGATCCGAGGGTTCAATTTTCAGGTAATGCGCCTATAAGGGAGGCGGTCGTAAGGCTTAAGGGGTGGCGCGTAAAACACGCGCATGCGTCTATCTTCTGAATAATTTCACAAACTCTGAACTTGTACGAAAGCTGAACTGATTAGCGTTTCGAATTTATTGGCATCGAAATATTTTTCTTCCTTTTTTTTTATTTTCTACTAAAGACAGGGATGTGAAGTTGAAGTTTAGTTTTTGTTATTTTTGTTGTTTTTTTCTGTGTTAGTATGTGTAAGTATACTGCTGTATTTCAAAAAGTGTGGAAAATAATCAGTTATTTGTTTTCATTTAAATAACTAAAAAATAAAATCCAACTGAGTTAACTAGTTTTCAGGTACAGTTTCGGGTTAGAAAGTATACGTGTCCGTACTGTAACTCCAGGCTGAGCTTTGTTACCGCTTCGCCATTTCTTGTGTCACCGCATTGAATATATCGGTCTTTCCCTTTGTGCAGAATATTGCTCGTCTTTGTCGAATGAACGTTAGCCGCGGACCTGCCTAGTGCTGCCAACTAAGTTTTTAAAGAGTAGGAAGCAAAAATACTGCGAGAGCAGACTAGACTCCTGAATGGTCTTGAGTTTCAAAATTATTTGACTGCAAATGGAGCTATAAAACTTTTCTCGAGGAATATATAAGTATAGTACTGAATGACAAGAATACGATTTTGTTCAAAATTGCGGAGTTAGTTTATTCTTTCAAAGGTCTATTGTTTCCGTTTAGTAAAACTAGGTCTGCAAACTTTTTAAAATAAAAAAGTTGGTATAATTTGAAGGTTTTCTAATATTATGGTAGTTTTTGTATATCTTGTACTTAATTCAAAACAATGTTAATTAAAAAAATATATGAAATATAATATTATCCTGATTGAAAGTTAACTTTTTTATTACAATATGATATATAATTGCTTATTATTTTTATTTTTTTGATAACATTGCGCATAAAAATAGGCCCTGATTTGGCAACACTGATACTATCCGCCCACCCTTGCCGCGAGTTGTTTCAACCAGGAATTTCGCGATTGCAAAGTAATATTTCCCCTTAAGAATTTCGATGTGTTTCTTTCATGTCACAGATGACTTTTCTTTAGATTATATTGTGTTGGAAAATGGCATTTTGAGTTTGCTATTCAATATCGATGGCTCTTAGAATTTGTTAGCATTTTTATCTTCAACAGCCAACTTTGAGGACCGTATCAAAGTTTAAAAATTCTCGTTACTCTTTGGGAAATATAAATTTATATAAACACTCTTAGTTCCAAATGCCAGAGAACTAAAAGAGATTAAGTTGCATAAGTTATTTGATGGTTATTGCAACGGGTGGTTCGGGGTCAAATAGTCTTTGGGCCACCAATTAAGACTGGATTAGCCAGTGGGGTCGTTGAACTCACCGCAGCAGGAACTGATTAATAATTTGTAAGCATAGATTGCTTCTAAATATAAAAACATCTTGTTTACTTACTTACATTTTTTGTAAGTTTGTAATTAGCTCGGCTGGTTTTCAAAATGCTAAATGAACTCCAACTTGATTGATCCTACAATTACAACTGACTGGTTCCAACTAGTTGGTGTCTTGGTGTAACGTTTATGTTACAAAAATAAAAAGAAAGATTATCTCGTTTAAGATACACCTTACAAACATAAAGCCATGCTCTTATCCCTAAAGGGGTGAGCAGTTCTTTAGTTGGCTTAGGAGAATAACGCACTACAACCATGTTTGTCAAAATAGTTGGGTTAAACTACGGCCGACCTATGTATTTTAATGCACCTTTTGACAGATTGTCAATCTATTACCTATGTGACACTTAATTTAGTTTTTACGACAGTTACGAAAAAATATAAAATGACCTTAAATAAAAAAATGCTAAATTATCTTTAGTTATGTAACTACGCTTACAAAAACTATCATGGCACGTTTACAATTTTTTACTTTACTTTCATGATAAACTAGAATTCCGCATGGTTTTCGTTTAACGACAGTGTTTCATACAAACTCCAACCCCTTTTTTTCTCTCCCGAGAGAATTTCCCAGAATCCCTTTTTAGTGTTTGTCTACGTCCTAAAAAATAACCAACTGAACCAATTTCTAATCGGATCTGCATTGATTTGTCAGCCAATCATTTCTTCTTTTATTAGTTGAGCAGTGGGAAGAAAAGGAACGTGTAACATACCCTCTGTAGGGTTGACATTAGTAAAAAGAAACTAAATTACGTGTTTAACTTGATAATTGCATTGTGTGGCTTCGGGTCCAATAGACTTCTGACCACCAATTAGTGCAGGATTAGCCCCTGGAACGACGCGCGCTGGCTGGACCAACCTGTTAATCCACTCCCAAGATTACTTCACCAGTGGTACAAGGTACGAAGTTTTAATTGTCCTAGAAAGAGTATTACGAAAGCTTTGGCAAAGTGTAAGCTGCTATTTTGTTATAGATTAACCGAAAAAAATATTGATTTATTTATTACCTTAGAGCTAAGTAAGAACGACAAACACGTATTAGTTTTTTTTGTGAGCTGATTAAAATTATTGTGAACTGAACCCACTGTTCCATTTTTAGGGTTCCGTAGTCAAAAAGGAACCCTTACAGTTTCACCATGTCCGTCTGTCTGTTCGTCCGCGACTTAGCTCAGAGACTCTTAGTACTAGAAGGCTGTAATGTGGCATGCATATACTGTAGTATTGTCTTGTTATTTACATTCAATTCAATGTTTTTATTTACTTTTTAGTTGACTCACACTGCGTTCCGAAACGCGCTGAAATCGATTAAAGCACCCATAATCGCGTTCCGAATTACTGTCAGCTGTCAAAACTCATACGTTTTTTTGCTTTTCTGATCGCTGACAGCGCTGAAAGTTTGAATCGGAATACGCCCATTACTTGTCTTGTCATTTGTTGACATATTACTACACTTTCTTTACTCTTCAAGTTTGGCATTTAAAAGTTTGTATACCTGTATTTTTCTAAAAGAGATTGTGATTTAGTTCTTTTAACTTATGTAATCCTAGTACTTTTTTGTCGAACTTAGGGCTTCAAACCTAGCGTAGGGCTCCGCTGGCTGTCTTGGAACACTTGGACCTGCAGGACCTGTTATGTGGACTCTGTGGACTGAACCTGGTTGCTTGATGGCTGACTTTACTTGGAGTGCCTGGCTGTTTATCTACGACTGGCTGGAAATATTACTGTCTGGATTTGGATTTTGAAAATGGATATGGAATTCAGAAGTTCAAGCTTGGAATATTGATCGGACGATCGGATATTGTTATGAGAATTGATGGCTATAAGCCCATACATTCCGATTGGATGGGAGTCATTTCCCCGCTCTCTAATTGAGCGGTCGAATAAAAGGCCTTGTCCTGGGGTCCTGGGGTGGGGTTAGCTTGTTACAAGCGAATAACTTCCCTGTCCTAGTGAAGTCTACTACTACGAACTCACTCTTCCCTCTTTTCAAGTCCCCCTGCTAAAGGATCTTCATTTCGTCATCTGCACTATTTAGGGTTTTAGATTATTAGCTTGTGCTAAATTTTGTACTTAAGGTTTTTATAATTTTCTGTCCTGTTCTGCTCTGTAAATATATTTTCCCCCTCAACTTTATTCTTTTAATTTACGTCAGTAGGACCTCCTCTGAGGTGTTACGTGACAATACATATTAATCATGCCGACAAAACTGAAACAAATCTTCAAAAAAAATATAGGGTTCCTCTGGTACATGTGAAGTGGGGGTTATTTTTTTATTTACCGTGTCGATTTTTTTATTTATCGTTGGATAGGTTTTTTTTTAAATAATGGGGATTTGGTAAAACCATTTTTCGTAGTGTACGTTTCAGAAATATTTCGTTTCAAAGTGCTTCTTTTTGTTGGAGTTAAATTTCCCCCCACCCTACCAGCGAAACCGTTGTATTTGGAAATGTTAAAAAATTCACGGTAGTAGTAAATATGATGAATTTAAAAGAAAAATTATCAACATCCAGTAGGCTTTACAGGTTATCGAATAATAGACCAACTTATAAAACGTACTTGTACAAGTAAGAATTTTGGTACTACAAATATTATAGAAAAATATTTTGATGAATGTTAACTGTTTTAAACAAGTAGGTACCTAACTAATACCGGACAACTACGGAACCCTATACTTTACGTGGCCTGACACGTGCTTGGCCGGTTATTATATGATAAACCGCCTCATTTCCGTTACAACTCTCGCACTCAGCTGCGATACCTTTTGGTAGGTGGACCCATAGCGTCGATGGTGTAACGGCTAGTATCAAAGAGTTGGCAGTTCCAACCCATCATTTACTAATTGTTCAGTTCGAATCCATACGTACGTTTTTTCAATACTTATACGGTGAAGTAAAATATTGTAAGGAAACAAATGCCTGCATTGAAATTCAATAGCTGTGTGTAAAGTTAAACCTGCATTGAACCAGTATGATCGACTAAGGCTGTTCACCTTAATTTAGGATAGAGCTGACAGCACTCGATCTTGAGTTTAACCAACAGTTTTACTATCAGAAGTCTACAGAAAATCATCACCTAATTCGAGTTTAAGGTAATAATAAGTGTAAGGTATAACAATGCGAATCGATGCGGTAACTGTGTGCGATAAGCCCGCCTCACATGCGGCGCACGTCTCGCGCCCGGCTAAGATTCGTACAATGAGGACCCAGAGTTTGACCAACAAAAATAAGAAAGGACCAAAGTTCCTTTTATCCAAAGAACTACAACCTCAACGTAAACCTTTCTTCATAGTTTATGAAATAGGAATGATAATAAATAAATAAATAAATTAAATATGTGGGGACATCTTCACATACGGCCATCTGATCCCAAACTAAGCAGAGCTTGTACTATGGGTACCAGAGGGTACCATATATAGATAAACAACAACCAGACACTAGGCAAACATAAGTGCTCATCACACAAATGTTTGCCCTGGGCGGGATTCGAACCCGCGACCCTGTGCGTCGGAGGCAGATAATGGCGAATAATCTTGTTATCATTATGATAAGAGTTAATGGCCTCAATTCGGGATGACATGCTCTAATTCTAATTTTGAAATCCAGCTATACTTTTCGTTTTTATGACCAATGAAAGAGAGGTGATGAACGAATGATATTAATTTGAACGAATGATAACCTAAAATAAGGGTATAGCTGTCAGTTTAAGTGAATTTTAAGTCGCATGTTTTAAGTGCTCTCTAAAATTGTGCAATAGACATGGCTATAAGGTTCATATTCGATGTTTGACAGCTCTAATATTAGAATGGCCATCTCCTGTCCCTTTTCAATCTTTAAAAGGTATAAAGGACAGACTAACTTAAATTAAGGATTAGAGCGTGACAGTGTGAATCGGGGCCAATAATACGATGTACCTTACATAAGTAATACGCAGACATTATACAGATATTAATAGAGTGAGTACTAACTTACCGAGCTGAATAATAAGAAAGAAACTGTGATCTGTGCTAATTTCAAGTTTCCAAGAATGATGACATAGTGTCTCTTAATTTTGTATCAAATACCAATTCTAAGTTGAAATTTCAACTTTATTTTTCATCTTCAATTTATAGTTCTTATAACAGTGTTTCTCTATAAGAAAGGAAAATCATAATATTTTGTTGGCCATCGTTTGCGTCTTTGTGTATCTCGCTGAGCAAACTGCTAATTAAGGCCGGATTACTCTCGGCCCGCGCTGCTTACAGTTCAGTCGGCGCCCGCGCCGGACTGGCCCCGAACAAATAGCATCCGGCAATGCCTCCATTAACTCCGGAATACAGGTACACAGCGGTGTAATGTGTATAATAAGCTTAAACAAATAAAATTAATAGAAACACGACATTTTGAGTGCGTAGTTGGCGTAGCACAGCTCTTAAAGAGAGAGAGAGAGAGAGTAGGCGTAGACCGCGAGATAACGACTATGATGACGATGAGCGTACCGTTTTACTTTTCATTTTGCTACGATCTCTACGGCGTAGACCCCATCTCTGTAGCGTATGTGCGATAGATTTTCTTGTTTCCATTCATAAATCAGTTCGATTTTGAATGATCGCGATGTTACAATAAGTGACTATGCTACAAAATAAATAGGCTGTACATGCAAACAAATATTTAGGTACTTACTTATATCTAATTAAACGAAGTATTTTATTTTCTTAGCTTTAAAATAAATAAATATGTGGTGACATGACTCACACACGGCCATCTGATCCCTAACTAAGCAAAGCTTGTAGCTTTGCCGGTCGATACTTATTAATAATCTAACAAAACAGCTAAAAGTGCAGTACCTAAAACTACAATATCTAGGAACACTAATAAATGAAATGTAACAAAAGATAGCCCAATCCTTGCAGCCGATAGCATCCGTAGTCCCGCGCCGAGCGCCGCCGCAAATAACAGAAAGAGCAAGTCCTCGGGGCATCGCTTTAGCTTTTCAATTTCCCTTTCGGAATTATTCGTGCTAATCGAATACGACCGCCGGGTCCGATGATTCATTCATGAGACTAATGTCGCAGTCCCGACCAGAAACTAGTATTATTGTGCTCGCTCCGTCGCTCCTTGAATAGTAAATTGATAGTCGATTGAGAATTTAACGGTTGCTGTGCGGTTCTTGGGATGGCCGTGCGTTTGTGTAGCGTGTTTTATTGTAAGTATTTTGTTATGTGTGTCTTACACAAATGGTGATTTAATATTTAGTAGTTAGTGCAGCATTACTGCAGGGTTTACAGCATTACTGCTACATTAGCTAGTAGTTTGTTTGCTTTCTGTGTCAGATTTCAAGTCCAACTTCAGGCTGAGAAGTTATTTGTAAGATAAATTGTTTTCGGAGAGAGCGATATCAAATACTTTAAACGAGCAAATCTTGTATATATCATATATATACATATATTATAATAAGAATATCAAAAATAACTGCAACTATTTCAATTAAAAGCATATAGGGAGTTTCGATCTAGCTAGGTTTCATTTAAAAAAAACGTAATTTCCCCGTGTTTGTAGGCCATATCATTAAAATAGAAAGGTAATTTCGTCACCATTCGTAACGCCACAATAATAGCTCAGGCGACAAACTGCTATTTTGGTTTTTGAGTCTTGAACGAATTCAAGACTCAAAAACCAAATCACGACAAATATTTTTTTTGTTCATGTAGAAACATAAAAAGAAAAAAAGAATTTTTTATTTGTTGTTTTCTTTTTTATTCTTTCATTTAGTTACTTAAATACAAAAATGAAAGAAATTAAATTTTCTTATATATTTTTTCGTGGTCCGAAAGTTTTCTAACAGATGGCACGATCAAAGCTCGGTCGCCCAGGAATATATTTATATAGTACAAGTTTTAATTATATCAATTTGGTGGTTATTAGATAATACAGATAGAACATTTACTCTCCTATATCATCAACCGCTCATATACGTCCCGTCCCCCCCACCAAGGGGCTCCTATAAAAAAAATTATAATGCAGACGTCTAACAAAAAATCAAACATATTTTATCCTTTTCTTTTCTATTGATAAAATATGTAGTTGTGGTCGCGTTCGAATCGTTCGTCGATTCATTACATGTCAGCGGGGTTACATTGCCGACAAAGCCAACCTCATCTGATTCTGCTAAAAAACTTGATTGCAACTAGCAGTGCAGCCCACGGGAGAAAACTGGAAAGCAGGCATCTCCAGCAGAAGTCTAAAAAAAACTATCATTTCTTTATCCCTGTCTTCGGCGCTGATAGAAAGCTATAGTTCACCGGGTTCGTTACGCCAGGAGCGCAGCGCAGCGCGGCGGCGGCGGAAGCGCATTGTTTAGTCGTCGATGCGCGCTGATGAGGCGAGAGTATTGTCGCGTAATGAGGCCGGCCGGGAAGAGGAAAATTAAACTCCTGGGCCTCGGGCCTCCACCACACGCGTCGACTCACTCACTGCAGATACGGCAGTCTGCTTAAATGCAAATAGGAATAGTTTCTATTAAAATATAACGTCTTGGTAGCGGTAGCTGGCCTCTACATTATATTAGCATTTCGCTACGGCGTAGCAATTGTAGCACGGCGTTGAACTCGTGTAGTGTCATTAGTAAATACTGTGCATAATATTTTTATAGGCAGCCTATTTTTTGTTTTAAGTTAAACTCAAATCAGATATTTATTACTGACATCTTACTATTATTTAACATGATGCACTGTATCATTTTGTCGAGACCTGTCACTTACACCCTGTTATAGAGCTGATTTATGAGTTAATACTCATTCACATCTGATTTCAAAACCTGGCTCCGGAACTCCACGCAAACGGAATAATTCGTGATATATCTCTCCTGTGAGCAAATCTTGGTTCCGCTCATTACTCCACACCCAATTACTCGACCGCGGTTTGCATGCATGTGTAAGATGTGATCACTGGGGGATAAAATAGGTACAATTGGAGTCAGAGTGTCTAAATAAACCAGATATAAAAATTATAAGATATTCGCAAACTTATTTATGGCGCTAGAGAATTAATAGTTGCACTTGCACGAACAAACACTCTTCCTGCTCGCCTATAGCAGTTTTGTACGGCATGTAAACCAAGGAAAAACAGAAACATAATTTTCTAGTGCACTTTTCTAGCCAAACACAAATTGAAACTTCATTCCGCTTTGTTTTCCATTTCGCTGTCGCGCTCCAATACAAAACATACAAGTATTCAGTCCGTAGGGCATTGCTTTAAGATTTCAATTTCCTTTCCGGAATTACTTGTGCTCTAATCGAACACGCGTAAGGGGGCACGGGGCGCGGGCGGGGGAGGGGGTCGCCGCAAATTACTCCCGCACTCTGCGTGCGAATGTTTAAAATGTATTATTGAGATACCTTCCCATTGTACGAGTGTACCTTAAGTGTGTCAGCTTTTAATTATGCATACTTACGTCTTTGAGAGAGTGTGCTTGTTGCGCAAAATAATAATGAAGTAAAAAGTACAAGGTAAGGGAGTTTATATTGCAGTTTGTTTATATTTTATTATTAAATTTGGAAATACAATACAAACAAATCAAACTGTGATATCTTTGTTTAAAAATAAAGGGCAAATTTACAGAAAATTAAAATTTCATGATCATCATGCAGTGCAGTACGTTAGAAAATTTAAATCTTCGTTAGAAATCTCCAAATCATAGAAAGTAATAAATAAGACATTGAACGGAAGGATGAAGTTTTTATGCATGAAGAGGTGAGTAAGTTATGCTGGCGGCAACGGGCGGGGAGAGGCGAACAGGCGTGCGACAGGCGGCTGCTGATTGTAAAGCGCTCACAGACGGAGCCTATTCGATTTCACGGCTCGCCGCGCGCGATATTTATTGTCATCGGTGCAGTTGTACGACACGGCGCCTATTGAACCGCGCTGAAAAATCTCTAGCCCCGAATTTGGACGGAAAACATTCCGTCGATCCCCGGCCGCGCCATCAAAAAATTCGCTTTGCCTGGCGTGCCGACGCGGCGGCGCGAGTGGTACGACGCCCTATGCAAAACCGACAAAAACATGTCGACGCGGCGCTAACAATCGCTCCTTGAATATGTTTGTAACACGACATCTTGTCTCGTTAGTAAAAAGTGACGGTGTTGTACGATTTATCACCTGCATGCAACGCGGCGCGACAGCCGGCGGCCCCAGGAGTCGCGCTTCCTTTCCTCCCTGTCAACGCTCGGCTAGAATGAAAACAAACACGAGAATTAGCCAACTCTGCAGTGCGCGAATTAGATGCTCAGATAGACAAGGCGGGTGTGTATTAAAATTTCATGACTACTGTTCAATGTAATTGAATGGATTCGTTTTCCACGTTCACTTACAGGTTCATTAGAATTTTGCACGTTTTAAATTAATTTGCTAATAATGTGAAGACAATTGTCATTTCTTACTTATACAACGAGCTAGTCAAAAAACGCAAAACTTCTCAAGTGGTAACTGAGCCCATGAAATTGAACTACTTTTGTTCTGGAACTTTTCCAAAATCATAGAAAAAAAAATACTTTTCATACAAAAAAGCTGCTCAACTAGCTTATGAGATTGTATGAAAAGTAACACAAGTTGTTCAATTTCATGGGCTGAGTTTTTGCATTATTTCACTAACACGTATACAATATCACAAGCAAATAATTTTAAATGGGCACTGACTAAGGCAAAGATTGAAATAATGTTTTCACCTCCCTAATAAAACCTAGATCATTAATTTTCTAACCCTGGCTGTAATAGTCAATCTAAAAGTGCCAATATCAACGGCGAAACTGAATAGGCCATCAATAAAGTCATTTTCAGCTAAAAGCGTGACTGGTGGTCGGTAGCTCGATTGCGGCATTGATAGTTAATTGGTGCAGTGCCAACTGGACGGATATCGCTGTTTTAATTCAATTGTCTCGTGGTCGCGGCTAATGCACCCTGTCCAGCATTCTTAACCCTGTCCGGACTCGCTAAGGCTACTTTTCACTTCACACTTAGCTTCTAACGTTTGGTTTTTGCTCTTAAGAATGCTCGTTTGAAAGATTGTTACTGAGTAGTACAGTTTAATGAGTTTTTCAATTAATGAGTTTTCTCCGATTTACGAGTATTTGTTTAGTATCCAAGTACTATTTTAAAAGTATATTAATAATAATTTTATAAATGTAAAAGTGTATCTCATTATTACTGAGTTTCATGAAAGTTGTAAAGATAATTTGATACCCAAAGGACGTATAAGGCAATTTTCTACCGTGGGAAACGCGGTCGTAATCGTGAGTGGGGAACTAGTATGTATAGGTATAAAAAACATACTCACGCATACATAATTTTATAATTAATCCTGCAACTAGATACAGATAACTTTACCTATTTCAACAAACAGAAGTAAGTAGCACAGTGAGTTTCATTTAAAATTCTATGCAAGCTTTGGTAAGCCCGTGAATTTAGTCGCATCGCAGCGAATGAGCGACACAGCGTGTGTACAGTGGACCGACAGTTGCGCTACGTGGCTCCGCATACAGCAGCGCTACTCTCCCGCTGCAGTCCTGTCCTGCCACATATTAGGTAAAAGCTGTTGAGGATCATACAAAATCATCGATAACAACATCAGACGGGTACGATTTTTGGAAAACTTTCTAGCAGCATGACATGACAGATGATATTTTGGCAACATATGGTTTTAGGCTAATTATTATTATTCCTTGAGAATTTTGATGTTGCCACTTTTTATATTAAAGATCAGAAAACCAAGATGACGTTGGCGGCCAAATTTCAAAAAAATAATTTGTACTTTTACCTATTGCCCTGCATTTTATTTCACCCAAAAACACATGTAACTAAATGTTACCTCTGTCATGCCGCTAAGAACAAGAAAGAGCCGTCTTTTTTCGAACCTAATCGCTATTTTTATTACTAAAGTGGTAATATAGTGGGCGCGGACTTGTACCGTCCATGTGTCTATGCTAGTTCGAGCCGTGTGAACAACCCAAATATTTAAACTATATTATAAGTTAACGAAACGAACAAAATTTTTATACACTAATTACCAATCGGTCTTTCAGCGGATTTATGATAGCATTCATAATAATTTTTCTGGTAGACATCGTTAGAAATCATACAAAAGTCATACTTATCGTCAGACCCTAGGAAAATTCGTCTTTCCTGAAAGAGTTATTTTAAAATCAACAACAGTAAATCAAATAGTAATATATATTGTCATTGTCCACTTTACTATTATTACAAGTACTTACTAGAAAATCCAAACCAAATCCAAATTCAAATCTTATTCTTAAAATTACTTAATGTATCATCCATTACAATCCATATAAACAAAACTGACAGAGCCCTTCCCCCTTTGGCAGTGTTTCTCCATGACCAAATACCAATCAGTATTTAAAATTCTATCCAAGCCCTAGCTAAGTATGTAGGTTTAGCCGCAACGAGTGAGGTACAATTTGCGTACAATACAAACGGGACAGTTGCGCTCCGTGGCGCTGAATACGGTGCGACTTTCATGTTGACAACCCTGCTCAGCACTATCCATTCACATAGGCTATCGTCCACTCTGAAAAACAAAGCAATACTTAATTTTTGCACATTGCAAATTAAATAATAAAAAAAAATAACAAATAATAATTAAATAATAGACAAAGGCGCGGGGAGACGCGCTAGAGAATAACTTTT
This sequence comes from Carpatolechia fugitivella, assembly GCA_951230895.1. Classification (NCBI taxonomy): domain Eukaryota; kingdom Metazoa; phylum Arthropoda; class Insecta; order Lepidoptera; family Gelechiidae; genus Carpatolechia; species Carpatolechia fugitivella. Next base: position 10,712,243 of record OX579653.1, on the reverse strand, counting down.
ATCTGTGATTTTAATTGTTGTATTGTTTGTTTTTTATTTGGTACCTGAATAAAAAGTAAATTTGATACTAAAAAATAGACAAAGAAGACGTCAGAGTCTCGGAGCACTTCGACCCTATGGGATATTTTGTGCCTCCCTAGATACCTAATCTTCATCGCTCCCCAGTTCGTCAAAAAGTTCAGCCATGAGCTTTATAGTGAGACCTGGGGGTGTGAACCTGTAGTCCTCAGGTCTTGGATGGAAGAAGGTGGTAGTCAGTACAATGTGAATATGTGACAAGTCTCCACAAACTTATGTGAGCTCATGATTCTGAATGACTGGAGTCAACTCAGTGTACTCGTATCATTTTCTTATGGAATCTTTTTCGCATTCGATTTTTCTGCTTTGAATACATTATTTTAAAGTAATATTATGTTGTAAACTATTATATTTTTTCATTATTTGCATCGTTTAAAAGTTTTATAGTGCTCTGTATTTCCAACGCTCGGGCGCGAGTTATTCTTGCAGCAGTGGCGGCCGGCAGCTCACTGCGCGTAGCATATAAGAGAAAATAATACTCCTCTGATTTCTCGGATTACTTCACCTTATATAATTACACCGTGAAATTTAATTGGTTGATGTTCGTTAAAGGGAGTGTTCAGTCCATTAAACTGAACAACTTTCCTCAAAGAACATGGTCTGTAAAGCGACAAAAAATAATAAAAATTGGCCCATTCATACAAAACCTTAACGAACATTAACCAATTAAATTTCACGGTGTATAAGCAATAAGCATGATATTATACCAAATACACTGTATCAGTTTGTGGGGTACGGCTGTCACAATTCCACTTAAATGATAGGATGCTGTTAAAGTCTTCAGGATTTCTAAGCTCATTATCGACTTTACAACCCACACGATAAAAGAAAGTTGTAAGGTAAACCACCAAAACTTCGCCAAAATTCTAGATTTTATTTGAGCCCCTTGAATAACCATTGGAAATCCAGATGGCTATACATGACCGCAGCCGACCTACCAATCGAAGGCTTTATTATTCCCTTTATACCACTCGTAACGTAACTTGACTTCCGACAATAGAAACCCATGCCAACGAACTTGTATTTATTTATAACCTTTGTCTAGACTTAACAACCGCTCTAATATTTTATCTTAATTTATACGATATCAACATTATTGACTGTTAGCCATAATGAGCTATTATAATATTTATGGATTGCTTGTTTCATAAATCTTGTGTTAAATTTAAAAAATCCAGTCCAAACGTCCAATTCAAATAAAACATTGTCTGTCTCCCCAACGATCCTAGTAGGTAGATATACCTAATACTTTAGAGCAACTTATTTTATACTCGTAGGTACTTGCGAGGCGAGGTAGAATAGACATTAACCACACTGCCGGATTCTAACATCCACTTAATAATTTTGCCCATAGTCTTTAAGTTCACGAATCACTAGAAAAATAAACTTGAATAAAATGAAAGCTGAATACTGGTTGAAATAAAAATAATACAAAAAATTGGATACCAAGAGGAGTGTAAAGTAGCATTGAAATTATTGAAATGAATATAAATAAATAAATAAATATGTGGGGACATCTTCACACACGGCCATCTGATCCCAAACTAAGCAGAGCTTGTACTATGGGTACCAGACAGCTGATATACAATACATAAATAGATAAATACATACTTATATAGATAAACAACAACCAGACACAAGGCAAACACAAGTGCTCATCACACAAAATATGTTTGCCCTGGGCGGGATTCGAACCCGCGACCCTGTGCGCCGGAGGCAGATACACTACCACCTGGGCTACGGAGCCTTCAATATGTTTTTTGTTCTCGCGTATTTTTACAATGGTGATATAGTTTTTTTTATTATTATTTAATTTTAGTTAAGCGTTAAGTTTTTTAAACTTTTCAATATTTGAGATCTGAAATCACGGTTTATTAGTTTAGCCCTTGCACATTCTATTTTATTTAATTACCACGTTACCACAGAATTAATATAATACACGTAGCCGAAGACATTGTAAACAAGATATAACAAGAAGAAAAATATTGAAAATGTAAAATGAGTTGAAATGAAGGTGCATCGTAAAATTTTAAATGACTGTAACTGGCTCACTTACACCGTGATTAAATTATCATTGCAAAATGGGACCGCTACTCCCGAAGTTATTACACTTCACCATTTAGTCGGATTAGTTCTTCCATTTTATTGTTATTATATTCAGATTGCCTCTTAGATATTTATTGTATGAAAAGATATCATCGTTGTACTGGCCTATTAAAAAAAGCGAATCATCCATGATAAAATTAAATAAAGGTTAAAATAATGTAATCAATTAGGCGGCCTTATTGCTACGAAGCAATAAGGCCGCCTAACTGTACATGACTACCTGTTCTTACTTCCACTCTGTCATTTATTATTTCTGTGTGTGCAATAAAGTATATTCATTCATTCATTCAATTCGCCATCATGACCTTCAAACTTAAGTGCAATACTGATTTTACGAAGAAATAGGCAAGCGTAGTAGGGCTTTGCATACAAGTTCCTACAACCCTACAGTCTTCTAAATGTACTCACATTCGGAGATATTACTTCTAGCGTGTTTCGTTGGTTTTAATGAGTACGAAAATTACATGCAAGATTTTCAATTAAAATTCCCGCTCGAATCCTAAAAGGAAATCTTACGCGTCCGTGCTCACCTGAAAATAAATTATTTTAATATTTAAGGCGGCACAAAATAATGCTGTTGGCTGTTTCCGCCGAGATTACGAACTAATAACATTACAAAACAAGCTCTTTGCGGGTAAATTATGCATGCACTCGCGGGTCATTACCGCCCGGCCTGGCCCGCTCCAGGCCTTACAGACGCGGCAGGAGGCCAAATCCGGGAAAACAATTTATCAATTTAATTTGTAACGCCAAATGCTTAGGCCGACCGGAGACGTAGTCGAGAAACATTTACAAGATTGATTTCACTCCAAAGCACAGACTGATACTGCAAAAAACATACTAGGTATACTGTATATTTTACTTCGTCATTAAAAGTGGTCATATATTTCTGTTTCTTTTTCCAAAAGAGCTTACATAAACACCTATCTTACTTCAATGACGATGAATGAGAAAAAACTATGAAAAATACATGAATCTCGACATAGCAGAAAATACGGAATAGAGCTTATGGTCCGGTGGATTAGCTGCATCTTTTCCCAGTTGAAAGTAAACATCCGAGCGCCCCTCCCCGGGGAGCTCGCAGGTGAGCCAGCGTTTGCGCAAATCGCATTATATCCTTCCATAATCACTGAGCACATATTGCTCTGTATAATCCGGAGTCGAACAGAAGCTATTAAAAATAAAAGCCTTCTAGATTCCAAAAATTGAAGAATGATCATGTGATAGCTTGTAACATTCTAACTTTTTAACATTGTAAGGTCAAGACAGGTATTATGTTTTTAAAAGATTCTTCAAGAGTGATTTTCATCCAAACTAGGTCGACGACTAGCTAGGTGCTATTTCTACGGGATGTAGGACGCATGTCTAATTACAGATCGTTTATTAGTGCTGACCTTTATTGCGCCAGTGTTTCTCTCATTCTGTCTCTTCCAAACATTTAAGAGGAGAGACAGAGAGGAAGATACTGCATCATTCAAGGTTTTGGAAAGTACAGAAGACTCGAGATGAGAGAAATGGAGGTTCGATCACCGCGCTCTACCGTCTAAATGCGTTCTAGCCAGTTTGAGCACCATCTTTTCGCGCCAGTAATAAAAACAGCTTGGATAGGGCTTTAACCACGACCACCAGCTTTAATTAAATTCGATTTGAGTAAAGAAGTGTGGGTAGGTAAAAAACCTTGTCGATTATGTCAGGCGAATGAGTTTCAGAATCCATTTAAGAGGATTAGCCGCGTCTCGCTCAGATTATTTCAGTATTAAACCGCAGATTAAAACAAATTCCAGTATGCAAGATTTTAAGTAGGTATTGTTTGAGTTTTCTCTTTATCCATAATACTTTCTTGGAGACTATCCAGTAGTAAGTAAACATTAAATCCTGAAGTAAAAAGACTTTATTTATGGTTGTAACCCTTATAACCCCATTTTGTTAATCAGACTGTCTGGGGTATGTATTATGATACCGAAAAGTCAAAATACCTATGGATGAAATACCTACACTTAAAACATCTAAATTTAAAACACCAAACGGTTGAAATGCTGATACATGATATATCTAAACATGAAATAACGATAATGAAATGACTGATTGTTCAAAATACCGAATTTAAATGACCGAATGTATAAAATATCAATAATCATATTACCGATAATTTAAATGACCGATTGTTGATGATTGTTGTTGAAAAATTTAATAAAAATTTCGTCTAAATATTGGCATGTGTTCACAAGATAACCTAACCCCGAAGGGTATGGCAGAGGGAGCTAGGCGAGCGAAGCGAGCTAACCTTAGGAGCTAACCTAACCTAATGTCGGAGTGCCCCGAACACCCGTATAAATGTATTCTTATTCTTACCCGTGCTCGCTACGCTCGCAGTCGCACCCGCCCTGACTTGGCAGGCTTGATTTGATGATCGTTTACAAATTTTACTTCGGCATTTTGAACTTCGGCATTATGTGCTTCAGGAATTGGAACTATCGGTAAATAGTGCTTTCGGGATTTTGAACTTTCAGTCAAATTAACATTCGGCATTTTAATATTCGGCCTTCCGTTCATAGGCCTTATGAAATACGATCTTTTAAATTTCAACATTAAATTTCGACTGTCTGTCCGTCTATTAAAGCCATTGGTATTCCAAGTTAAATATTTTTATTTTTTTAGTAATACTAAGTTTGCAAGTAGCTCTTTTTGTGCAAACAGTAACAAAAGAAAATCGGTTTACTGGGTGTGTCCTAACCCCACTAAACATATTCGAAATATGGCTATAATCGGAGAACACCGATAGGTTCTTATTTCACATTAAAACATGCCTTATATTAAAGTTTATATCATGTTCATTACATTACTTTTTGTTTCACTTTAATACATGCAATATTACCAGTTATGACCGCGAGAAGTTCCGAGCGTGTGACGTCATATGCACGCAGTGTAGCAGTGTTTGCGGGCGGCGGCGTTGCGTGCATATGACGTCAATATGACGTCACATCTACCACTCGCCTCGTGCAGGAGTGTGCACTTTGATCGTTAATAACTCAGTCATTTTTAAAGATATAAAAAAAATAAAAACACAGTTTTTTTTGTAATTTTTTATAAAACATCTTGTCATTTTCAGCTAAAATCGTCGGTCAGACCCTAAGCAAATATTTTTGAATTCTGAATGAAGCATGTTTTCGCGGAACTAACGCTTAGAATATGAAATGTGCCTAGATTTAAATCCTCAGTCCGACTGCTGTTTCGGCAGTTATAATGAGACGAATGTGTTTGCATCGCGCAGGGAGACTATCATAAGCATAATATATATGATATATATATATGTATATATATATATATGGGATCCCGGGTTGAAAATCACACTTCGATAACTCTCACACACAGACAAATAAAGACAAAAAAAAACTCTTTTATTTATGAAGTCCGCGCCCACATATAGTGTAGAGTTGTACCTATATATACAACTTTGCGAGAAATAGCGATTAGTCCCTCCAAATATAAAAATAAAAGTCTTTTATTTATGCATTATACTCCCATAATAAACACCAAATCACCACCACCATAGTATTTAAAATACGTTTAAAAATACATGCTTTTTTCAGAATCTTTGTTTACCTGAAGGCAGAAATAATATAATTATATTATGTGACATGTTTTAAACCTGAAGCATCATTTACACGTTCCTAAAAAATATTGGATGCTACTCGTATCTACCGGTCATTGCCACGGCACACGGCAATATAATTCAAATTAGTCCATAGATCCAGAGAGATGTAGTCGCTGCTTTAGTTTTGTTAAATATATCTATTTAGGTACTATCTTTCCACCCACGGCTACGCTCGCGTCGTGTAAGATTTTCCCCATGGGAATAAGACGTTTCCCGGTAAAAAATATCCTATGTGTTAATCCAGGGTATAAGCTATCTCTATTCCAAGTTTCATCCAAATCCGTCCAAAAGTTTAAGCGTGAAAGCGGAACAAACATCCAAACATCTAAACATCCAAATATATTTTAACATTTTATAATATTAGTGTGATTTTAATTTGTCAACTTTTTTGTTAGAAGCTCAATGTGGCACATTCTTTGTACTACAATCAATTTAAGGAGATTATAGGGTTAATGAGTGGTTAATGTAATTTTTATACATCAATATAATACGAGATAAGTCCTTCATTCCCAAGGATACAGGGCACGGTCACACGTGCAGGCAGAATCTTCTGAAATGCTGACTTTCGATCCTTATGCAATGCCTTATGGAAAAATATGTTATTCTCAGAGGGATTCCCTCCTCACTGTTATTGGCCTATTTTTCTCAAATGTAGGAATACAAAAACGGCTGGCTTTGATAGCGATAAAAAAAAGTCTTAAGCCTTGGAAAATAAATTAAAGTTTTCACTCTTGTGTCGTAATGTTATGTTTCACTACACAAATATAAATATTGATAACTGTAGGAGCACGTGGCCTAAGGGTAATTTTGCAAAGGAAACTGTTTGTTACGTTGGGAACAGAAATAGTTACAGTCATGGTTTTGTACGATTGATTTAATGCTAAAACCTGGTGATTGTAAACGCATTAACTCACTTATATATAAAAAAAAACTATTCCACCTGGCCAGAGCTGCATGAGATTACTGTGTTTTAAATTAAAGGAACTTTTACATAAGCAATTTATAAATGTGAAAATATATTTGGATGTTTAGATGTTTGGATGTTTGTTCCGCTCTCACGCCTTAACTATAGAACGGATTTGGTTGAAAATAGTTTGTACAATGGATTAACACAGGATACTTTTTATGGGAAAAAGTGTTATTCCCACGGGAAAATCTTACACAACGCGAGCGTAGCTGCGGGCGGACCGCAAGTACAGAACATAAATTGCGGGTATGAAATCAAGATCTTTTAGATAGCCAAGCCAATACGATACGATACTTTATTCTGGGGCATGTTTAATAAAATTACAAAATATATAATTTAATGTACTTGCGTAACTTACGTATTATGTATACAACGTGTTACAAAAAACACCAAAATAAAGAATAATCTTCATCACAGGCATTTAATCAAAATTTTCCCATCTCTAGTATCATTTGACACCTAAAATATAGACTATCGATTCTCAGAACGGAAAAGTATTTGTACACCATTTGTGCCTACATTTTTAAAAGAGATGTATTAAATCAATTTATGTTAGAAAACATTTTCTTTTTTGCCTTAATTGTCTTGTTTACGTATTTACAAACATGAATATTATTTTGAAATATTAAGTTCATTATTTCATTAATTTATTTTTTCATAACAATGATTTAACGAAGCTTTTTTTATTTATTTGTAGTTTTTTCATTTTGAAATTAATTGTTCTAATGTGAATGTTATGGTACAAGTAGTACGTAAACATTTTTAACCTTTGCGGTAAAAATAGGCACATTGACCTAAAATTACATATCTGGTCCGAATATTCTTTGACACAGCTGATCATTAGAGATGGGAAAATTTTAATTAAATGCCTTTGATAAAAATATTCTTTTTTTGGTATTTTTTGTAACACGTTGTATATGAAAAGGTTAGGGTTTATAATTTAGGGCAATTGACTACGCAATCAAATCATTTTGTTTCGAATTGTAATTTATAGCTGCTAATTGACCTTTTCTAGTTGTTTTATTTTAGAAATGTGCAGAATGCTCCCTACTTCTCAGATGAAAAAACACTACATATCTACATTAAGTAAGTATTTTACCATATATAGCAGGTACGAGTAAGTCACATTAAATTCAGCAATCATCGTAATAATAATGTTATAGTGCAATATTGTACATGAACATAATTGTATAGTACCTACACAATCGACAAATAATTAAGTCATAAAGTATAAAAAATTACGAAAAACAAAAGTTGATGTTCCTCGAGTAAACAAAGATATTAATAAAAGTTTATCAAAGTCGTTTAATGTGTTAGAAAAACAACTGTTACTACCATTAATAAAGAGTATCCAAACTGAACCGTCGTCGGCTCCTGAAACGTAGCACTTTTGACAAATTATTTAAGAACGTGTGTTGTGAAGGGACGTGGCCTATTATGCGCATGATTGATCGTGCTATAGCGCCGACAAACACTGCCTTTTTAATCTTATTTCTCAACTTACTGCACAACCAATTTGTAAAGACCCTTTACTTTATCCGAAATTCCTACTTCGTACTAAATATTTTGTTCGGTTTAACCATTTTACAGTAAAAGTTCGCAGTTCATTGTTATTTAGTCATGTTAACGTAGACCTTTTGTAAGGGATCCACTACCCCTTGAATAGAAGTAAGTTATATTTTACTATCAAATATATTCGAATTTTATTAGATAGCATAATTTCAGAAACGCACAAAATACACACTTTCAAGGCGACAGGCTGGCAAAAAAATAAATAGTGACGGGAGTCCTCGTGTCTGATGTATTTTTCATATGTTTGCTCGGACTAATAAAAATATTAAGGAAGCAATAACTGAAAAGGTACGATAAATCCATGGCTTGATTATTTACAAGTCAAGCATTGGTGGCGCAGGTTAGCCGGAGTGGGAAACTTGCTCGTCTCATGGGAAATCACCGCTACAATTACTTCGCGAACGCTGCTGCCAATACCAAACGGAAAACCTTTAAAAGTATCAACAATATTCGATCATAGTACATTTCAAGAGTGACGTTCAAGCGATGGTTCTATACCTACTTATTGGAGTAGGCGGCACGGGATTGACTCGTGATAAAAAATAATATAAACTGCACGCATTTCGGTTACTTAATCATACATTGCTCCTAAACCTGCATTAGTTCATAAAGTTAGATAAATTATAAGATACAGCACAATTTTAACACATAATAGAATGGAGACAGAGTTCGGTTGGTACATCAACTATTCCATCGATATTCAGTAGGTAGATACGTAACAACAATAGTAAAACCCTACTATTACAGAACAATCGTGTCGTCGAACCTTTAGCTCCACAAAAAGAGCAAGATGATTAATTGTTCTGCCGACCTCTTCAAAACACCGTATTATTCTTTTAAATACTTCCGCTATTTTCCAGCCCAATGACGGTAAGAGGGTGATTTTCGACTATAAATTTATATTGTATTGTGGCTCTTGAAAACAAAAATATTTTCGTTATTTTGAACTCGGCTTGAGTTATTAAAAATTTAGACAGTCATGGGGTAGCGTAGTCCTAAAAACGTTTTCTTATTGTGCTTAAAATGGATATCGCATAAAAATAAGAATAATTCAATTTAACTATTCCATTAAATTTTCAAAAAATTGTCCACAACTATTTCATTGCTATGTCGTTTTGGTTTGTTACACACACAGCGTGCCTATTTTGGTGCAATACTCTAACGGTTTATGGTAACAGTTTTCGTGCGTTGTCAGTGTCGATCGAACGCGTGATTCCAACCCTAGGGCGCAGTGAGCACGCTCCCAACACGCCCACTAAAAGCGAATCGCCGTAAACAAGAATTAGCGCCAAACCTGCATCGAGCCATCGACCGCTGCAGTCTGCACTCTCCTTTATAGTGACATGATAAAACCTGCTATTTCACAGTACAATGCCGCTACGTTATTCATAGCGCGGCCGCTGTGAAAACTATTTTTATTATTCTATTCGCGTTGGCCGTGTTAGAAGTAAATCGAGATACTAGATGATGTATAAAATTTAAAGGATTAGTACAATTCGTAAGGCTGTTTTTAAAATAACATCAGGAAAGCAGAATGAAACTTTGCTGTTGTTCGAACGATTAGATCGATAAATTTGATCTTGCAACAAAAGATCATCAAATTACATCTTTGCAATCGCAAAAATCTGCCGGGCCATATTTAGCTATTCGAAGTTGTTTTATTGTACTGTAGCATCGGGCCTCGTTGGTCTTTGTGCCATGTGGTTTGGTACTGGCGATGTGATTCTTTTTAGACTATATTCGTTCTCTTTTTAACTATCTGGTTTAGAAAGAGAGCGATAGAAACTTCATACGAGCTTGGTCGTGGAGTTTTGACGTTCTTACTTGGTTCTTACCTGCCGTCCGCCGTCGGGTGCGGACGATTGTATTATTTCCAGTGCTAATATTGTAAAGTAAAATAAATATTAATATAACAGTGCGTTTTTAATAAGTAGTGCTATAGTTAAAGTGGCTACAGCCGCTATAGTACATAATTTATAACATATACCTATTGTCCTGATTAACCCAAACACAAGCCATGTTTCACCCTGATGTATGGCCGGGAAAGCCCTTTTTTCCTAACAAGCCACTAGGGACCGTACGCTACTCCGAATCTTAAATACCTTGATTGTTAGAAACCATCTAAACGTCGTCTTTTATAAACAAAAACAATTTAACATTTATTTATACGCGCAGTTATTACTACCTACAAAGAGCTAACTACTTTAGGACGCTACTCTTTAGGCATAGAGTTAATATAGTGCTTTATAATAAAAATAACAAATAAGACATAAAATTAGGCATTGTATTTCACTCATTTATACTATTAAGGAATTGAAATAACTAAAGTAGTTAGTTTATCCGGCAAATAAATATATTTTATCTGTTTTCTTTCAACCAAAGCACTGGAATAGAATATGTTTGTTAATGTTTAATTCATCTTTACAAACCAATTTAATAGTAGGTTTAAATACAAGCACCACAGGCAGGTTTGTGCACTAGTTATAAAACAAAAAAAAGAAGTTGGTTGCAAGGGAGGCTGGGATTGAAGTGGCCGGCGAAACGCACGCGAAAAGGCGTCAAAGGTTTGCCGACATCAACACGTCACGCCGCCCGCGCCGCCGGCGCCGACCGCGTCACAAAATAACGTTAACTGCTCTACTTTTATAAAACGTGTTAAAAATCTCAGAGAAAAATGACTGTTCATATAAACCGGCTGACCGAGTCTATTACTATAAAAATTCAAAGTAACCCTGAAGAATTTTCATAAGTTTGAAACAAAAGTTGTTCATTTTCATATGCTTTGCCCACCCGAGAGGTTTTGCGTTATTGTGAGAATAAACTAAGTACTTCTTATTTTAATAGTTTTGATTTAAGCTTTGATTAAACAAAGTAGTACAATAATCAAAAATCTACAATAGTTTTATATTGAGCAACTGTTTCTAAAACCTTAAAAACTCGAGATATCTAAACGAGCGAACGAACTTTCCGTGCGTTAAATTTAAACCAATTTATTACTAGAAGTTTACCGGAATCGTTCAGAATGAAAGCTTAAAGTTTCAGTGAGGCAGTTACTCCCCTCGCGATCAACGTAAATTATTCTCCAAAAGAAATCTCCGAGGGTTGAATGACGGATAAGGGAGGCTTTATTGCACCGGTCTGCTCTGCGGCCGCTTTAAAAATCAGCCCCGAATGTTAATTGGGGGATAATGTTATTCAATATCGAGTGCCCATTGATTTAATTACCTATGCGAAAATGGCCGAAAACCTCAATCAATCGAATTACGACACTTGACGTTTATTTAATTAGGCTGGCTAGTAAATTATTTACATTTCGGAAAGCATTTTAAAAACATCCTACAACGAGTATTTTATATCTTCATTACATCAGTGTTACCTTTTTCAACCTAAATTCAGCTTATTTCTTGCTTGTTAAGAAAGAAAATTTGAACTAAACGTTTAAATATAATGTTAATTTAGTTTGATGTTTATTATTAAGATTTTAGAGTAGGCTGCTATACGTGTAGAACTGTAGAAGTAAGGTAAACAAACATCTACGACGCCTACGACGTAGCAGTTCGTAGCGCGTAGCAGGCGTAGCACCAGCTGGCGCTTCCGCAAGCGCTGCCAGTATTACAATGACGGAAACAGACGCAACTCAGCACTACCAAAAAAAGATAATTACCTTCGTTATAAAATAAGTTTCTATTACTTGGGTTGTTGTGGGTACTCGAAGACCAAACAGTAATAATTCTTAAAGTTACTTTTAAATCTATACTTTTATTTTCAGTTTTACAAAGGTAAGATAATTTCTTCAGCCTCCGTAGCCGAGTGGTCGAGATTTCGCCGCTCATTAAGGAGGTTCCGGGTTCGATTCCCGGTGGTGACACTGTCAAGCAAAAATCTGTTTGCGAGACTTTCCCCAGTTTGGTTAGGACTTTGCAGGCTGAATCAACGGATTGTTCGAAAAGAAAGATGATTCCGTGTTTCGGAAGGCACGTTAAGCCGTTGGTCCCAGCTACTATCTAGTCATTACACGAGCCATATCAGTGGCCTTTGGCGGCTTGTGGTAATACGATAGGATAGAAAGGGACTACATGACAAAAAAGCAACGACAAAGTTACTACCTTCGGCGACTAACAAAAATATGCAGGTGATACTGGTGCATTAGACGCGGTGCAAACAATTACACTGTCTGCGAGGGCCGTTTGGCTCTCATCCAGCTCGCGTACTCGCTACTATTTTCAAATTTCTGCTCGTAGGTACTATTATTCCACCGACCATGATACTCAAGTTTATGATCCATTTAGGAAGTGGCAAATCGATATCACCCCACTGCGTCGCCACTATTTTTAGCTAGAGCCAAACCTCAAACTTTTAAATCATTGTTTATTTATTTATTTTTTATTTTATTATTTATTGTACACAGAAACATTACATTAAATACAAACAAAAAGTCAAACGACACAACAGGTACTGCTTATTTCCAAAGAAATGTCTTACAGCAGACCTAGGAAGCGAGAATGAGTGCAGAGAAGTGGATTAGACGTGCACTGTTATTATTTTATTCTGCTCTGTACCAACGTTAAAAAGTCAAAAACTTTCTATTGGCGAAGTTTCGAGTTCGATTAAAGTGCACAATCAGTTTGCTTTTATATCTAAAGGTTTACGTCTAGAGTTCGTGCTTAAAGAAACCTCGGCTGACTTTTGAATTCCGCCGCATATCATACAAATATTTATTCGAAAGGTCGACAAAGAAACATCGTCGTATCTTAAACAAAGCGATGCTGCAGTGGGAGGATTGGAGAGGAAATAATTTAGTTCTTTGTGTTCGCAATATCGAGCGTCGGGCTGCGTCTGCGGCCGCGGCTGCGGCTGGCGGGCATCGCGATATTAATCAACACAAAGCTGATTATGCACTCTCTTACCACTGTCTCTCCAGTTTTCATTTCACTATATTTATATAGAAAAAGGTAATTTGGGTTTGCATGAATGTCAATAGTATATTTCCGCTAAATAAACGATAACATGTTTGAAAAAGTTGCATCAATAGAGCGAGATTGGTCCACTTAATAAACACAACAAAGCTACCAAAAAAACAAACATAATTCTACGTAAAAATTAAAATTTTATTAATAACATTTAAAAACCCTGTTTCTTCTTCTTCTTCGTCCTAGCGTTTCCCCGGCCTAGTGCTGGCGTCCGCTTTCCTACTCAATCTTCTCCACTTTGCCCGGTTTTCGGCATCCTTAGGTGTGAGATTTTTCTCTTCGATATCCGCTTTCACGACGTCCAGCCAGCGCTTCTTAGGCCTACCGCGTGATCTAGGGCCGTGAGGTCGAGACATCTTTTTCCCACGTAGTCTGACGGTCTGCGGCTTATATGGCCATACCATCGGAGGCGACTTTCCTGAAGCTTATCCGCTACGTCACATAAAATCAAATGAAATCTACGCTAACATTCTCACAATTCGCGGGTTTGTTACCACGGTAATATTTAATATTGTTACCTCGATATTTCGGAACGGTTACACGCTCCATGGTCACGAGTAGACTGATCTACGCATTTAAAGTAAGCAAAAAGCAGCATTCCTATTACTACATGTTTCACCATTACATACAAGGTACACCCAGGAATACGTTAAATACAGACAATTCGATTGCTACATAAATGGCAATTGTCGAATTGTGATCCGCGTGTCGGCATTTATTGCATAGCACGTCTGTAATTTGCATACGTTTGAATACTAAGTATACTGCCGTGTCGTCATGGTTTGAAGCCACTTTAATTAAAATTATTCGATTTATCCTCATCGATTTAGTATGGATATTGTTTTACTGTTTAATTTACAAGTTCGTACATGCGTTTTTTATAACGAATTGCATGGTACAGACATCGTACCAAGAGAGGAATAAGATTTACAAGCGGTCTTCAATCTAACTGTGCGTTGAGGTGCGTTGTGTATATTTTCCGATTTTTATGAAGGAAACTACAAAAGTGACAAGCTGCAGTTTTGACCGTTAAATATAGATCATAGAGTGAAGGAAGAAGTAAAATTGAAACTGGAGGCAATGTTTAGTATGCATTGGGCGGCGCGACGTACAAGATCGCCCGCGCGGGATCGGCGCCCGGGCGCGTTTTTCCAATTGTTTTCTGACGACGTGTATCATTCCTTTAAATCAGGTTTTATGATTTATTGTCGCATCGTATTGTGTAATATCGTTCTAAATCTTAAAACGACTTTTTTGTCGGGAGGCACGTGTGATACATTGGTATCATTTGCGTTTTGGGTGGCAGACTCAATTCCGTAAACTCGTATGATTCACAAATGGCGTCTTTTAGTATTCATGGAGCCAGCTGAAGGATCACGCCCCATTCGCAATTTTGTTTCGTTAAGAATTCAGATTTGCAAATAAGTAGGAAGGTAGTCCCAGAAAGATTTGATGATACAGTCCTCATATCATGCCCAGCGCGGCGCCTGTTACAGCTGTCATCAATCATAGCAAAAACGCTCGGGGCCCGCGCGAACAGATGTATTTGGCCAATTTGTCAAAAATCGTGTTCGGGTTTTTCGTGACGCGTGCATTTAGGATGTCATGTTGGAGGTTAGGGTGAGAGGAGCGAGCGGGCTCTTTGACTGGGGTGTAATATGATTGGCTAGCTTGTCGGCTGCGGGACTCAGACTCAGCCGACACGTAGCGAGCGGACAGCAGCGCGCGAGGTTAAACTACTTTGATGTTGTGTTGGAATTCGTGGCAGAACTTCGAGACAAATGTTACTTTTTGTTGACTTTTGCGCTTTAAGGGTGCTTTTTGACGGCGTTGATTTAAGTCTTTTTCATCATCAACAGCTCATATACGTTCCCACCGAGGGGCTCGAGCCTACCCTGAATTAGGGCGATCAGGCCGAAGTAAAAATAAAAAAAATCATTTATTCAGTTATTTTTTAACAGTGACTTAAATTATTATAGATTCCGCCAAACTGCAAAGCAGTTGTTGGCAGAAATGTCTCCCCTATTATAAATACTTTTTTACGTTACTTGTTATCTAAATGCAATTTACATAAGCTCTGCAATTCTCATATTTTTAAAGACTTCCTTCTACAATACAATAACAATACAATTTGCCAACACAATACAATACGACTTTACCATATTCATGCATCTACCTATTGTTGAAATATATGTTTTATCAATTTGGATTTAAATACATATTTGCTGGTGCTCAGTTTTTTTACTTCATAAAATTTAATGTGACGTTCAATTGATTCTGTCTGTACATTACAGCGTTTAAACTGCGCTCTACAGGTAAAGGTTAGTTACATACAATATAGTTTTTTTTAATATAGTTTCATTTAGGATTCTTTCAATCCATGCTTCAGGACCTCTTTAGTTTCATCACGTGAGGAAACTCTCTTGATCCATTTCCGATTTAGTTTTAAGATCCTCTTGGTCTGTTCAGACAGACAACCCACCCTGGGAAGCTATCATACGATAACAAAAAATAATAGACGCACCGCAGCCTCGGCTACATCCGCGTTATTTTAAATTTTGAGCGTTGAAATCCTGATCTATCTACTCGCCAAATGATGATAGTGAAATATGATTCAAATCCGTTCAGCCATTTAGGCATAAAAGCGGAAGAAAGAAAAATAAACAAACATCATACTTTACGTTTGTAATAATAAGTATAAGAGTGAGATTATGGTGACGCTCGCCACTCTCCCTGTTTATCTGCTCTGTGGAACCATCTTCCACGACTGTAATAAAAACGGCTCAAACAGGATTTTAGCCGCGACTACCCTCCTAATTAAA
The DNA here is from genome assembly GCA_951230895.1 of Carpatolechia fugitivella. NCBI lineage: Eukaryota > Metazoa > Arthropoda > Insecta > Lepidoptera > Gelechiidae > Carpatolechia > Carpatolechia fugitivella. The sequence goes on along the minus strand of OX579653.1, from coordinate 10,696,073 downwards.
TTGGATTTGTGAGTAAAAATATACGAAAAGAAACGTTCCAATTTTATTAACTGTTTTGGTTTTCGATATCTTTTGTATAAAGGATTCAGTATGTTCTTATACAAGTAGCAAGTAGATAAAATAGTTTTATTTATATTTCAAAAATAAACTATGATTTAGAAGAAGATTTGTACTATTACTATATACTATTTGTACTTATGTAATTACTGTATGTTTCTGTCTGTGTGCAATGAAGTATATTTCATTCATTCATTTCATTCATTCAAGATTTATTAATAAAATTTTATTTCGTTATCTTATTTTTACGTGCCGTTTTTAGATACTCTGTATAACTGAAAAAGTCACCCACCGGAAACAGAAGGCCAGAGGTTTTGGTTTCCTAACTAAATCTATCGGCCGACTCGTCAATTTTAAGATAAGAGAATCAACTTCTGTTTAGTTGTATCGTAGTATGACTATAATTTGTTTCTTGGAGTTAGTAGCATGATCTAAAACAAAACGTGTAAGCTCGGACACGTGTTTGTCCGTCGCTATGTTGAATTTGCTACGACGACGTAGACCGCTACGCCCCGTAGCGATGTAAAACTTGTGGCTACACACATTGGTTTAGTCGTACCACAGTACATAAAGGGTTGTACCTTGTACCTACTGTGTGTGAGTGTGTGTGTGTGAGTGTGTGTGTGTGAGTGTGTGTGTGTGTGTGTGTGTATTTATCTCTCCAACTTACACGACGTATTAAAAAATACAAATTATTCTATACAAATTATTCTATCAGAATAAAACTGAACAATTTTTCCTGGACCAGAATAAAGACGGTAATAAATCTAATAGGTAGGTAAGTTAGACCTAAGCACAACGAATAAGGATACATTCATAACAAAATGTACAAATTATTTAGCGTTCTGTTCTTGTGATCGTGTTTTGATAGCACCTATTATTGCTGCATAATATTAAAACGCAAACGACTCAGCAACAGCTGCTCCGACGGGGTTTTAATTATCACTCACAACGCCTTTAGCCGGAGAATTACCCCATAAACCATTTCTACCCAGAACAAACGATTACGTAACCACTTATTACAATATTGTTATTCCTGGAAAATATGGAAACAAAGCCTCACTTTAAAATTCTGTATCTGGCCGACATTAACTTATTTCAGGGCAATCAGCTCAAGCTGAATGGTTGTTATTAGGTCAACCACGTGTACCAAAAGAAAAATTGTAGACTTCAAACACAATCTTTGTATCTTTTCGCGGGATTGTACAGCTGTCTTTACGATGTTTTCTTTTTTGTCGAAGAACATATGAATTCCAAACTCAAAAATATATTGGTAAGTGGTGGAGCTCGAACGCGGCCTCCCGAAGAGGAGGCAGCAACTTTAGCCGCTTCACCTATTTTTTTTTTATTATCTTCTTATAGATATTTTTTTACTACTTACCAATACATAAATAAGAGTCGCTCATCATGGCACTATTGCGTCCATATGACGGATTTTTATTTCAAGTACCTTTAAAAGGTAGTACAAAAGTCACAATTACTTTTTTTATTTACACTTCATGTTTATTACACCACAGTACAAATACAAAAATACAAAATTTCTTTATTTTTACTAATAACGTACAGTAAAACATTAATGACCGGTGACTCCTTGTAAGCTTGTAAGCCTGTGATAGGAGGCACCGCTCTTCCAATTATGGTAACAGTAATTGTATATACGTTGAAGTTTGTTAAATTACTTAAATTAGGTACTTAAACTTAGAGTACAATAGAGTTGGTCTTATCGACGAGTGTGTGTGTGCGTGATGTCTGTGTGTGGGTGTCTGTCAATATAAAAGCAGGCACAGTAGGGACTAGTTACATCTTCCGTTCAATGATATTTTCTATATAATCGTAACTCTTACTTATTAGCCACTTCCGTATTTGTTTTTTACACTCATAATACTGCATGTTGTAGATGTCTAGTTCCTTGTGTAATTTATTAAACAACATTGCGGATTGATTGCCATATTGTCTCCTAGCAAATACAGAATGGGTTCTAGGCACACTTACTACATTCTCTTTCCGTCTCTTATTGTTGTTTACAATTGGAACATACGTGATGGTTTTATGTTTCTTTAGTGCAGCATGTAGAACATATAACTTTCTAACAGAAAGCAAATTACTTAAATTATATAGCATTTCTGTAGAGAATCTAGATTTCAGAAAACTTAATAGGTTTATTCGCGGCGGAATTGTAACCGTTTCACTCACAACATAGTACTTACATACAATAACACAAATACTTTACCTAAACATACATCCTACTTCAAGAAAATAATGGGAAAATCTTTCATAGGATACCCTATAGACAAAGATTGTTAACTCGTATATGAATCCCAGCCACACGATGTCAAGTCTATGTTCGTCGTGATAAATAATTAATACTGATTTAATTATATTTAGAACAAAATAGAATTGCTAATTATGTAGGTATTTAGTAGCTTTGTTTTTACTAGCCACAGATTTTACATCAATAAAATTTCTCTATAACCTCGAAATTGATATCTAAAATCCCCCTAAAAACAAGGATATGTTTTAATATTTTAATTAATGAACATTTAACAAGTTAAATGCTAAACCGTCATAAATTGTTTGAAAATCTAAGCCATTGTAAAATTTAATCATTTCATAAATATAAATTCTTGCCACCGTGAGACTGTCAGAGAATAATTTAATTTATTTACCCAAACTGAAAAGTGAAGTAAATTAATTACAGACGATGGACATTCTTTACCGTTTTTGCATCTGTAATTAAATCAATGGGCACTCGATATTGAATAACATTATCCTCCAATTAACATTCGGGGCTGATTTTTAAAGCGGCCGCAGAGGACCGGCGCGCGGCGCGATGGGCAATAAAGCCGCCCTTATTCGTCATCCAGCCCTCTGAGATTTCTTTAGGAAAATAAATCTGTAGATCGCATGGAGTAACTGCCTCACTGAAACTTTAAGCTCACCCTAAATACCTGCTGCAACTACAAGTATTTTATTTTTAAAACATCCGTTTTACATACTCGTATATCCATACTCGCTATTAAGTGGTAATACAGCGCGCGGACCTGACAACTACGAGTATTCACACACACACGATGCACTAAAATACATATTTTTTATTGTTAAAGTTTTTTTATTAATGGATTACGACCCAAAGTGTGTAACAAATTTGTGCAAAGTTCTGAAACATTTAAGTTCTTTTATTTTCAGTTTTTAGAACACTTTAATTTAGTACTACCATTAAACTTTTAAACTTAAGACGTCCACCACCCCGATTACAAATAATTACCCTTCTTAAGCCGTCGTCGTCAGGAAGAAAAAACAGAGGAATTATTTTAAAATATTAATGCCGTGTTTTGAAGAGAGTCTGCGAACAATTAATTATCTTACGCTTTTATACAGCTAAAAGCTGGATGACCCGACTGCTCTATAATAATAGTTGCCTTCAAATCTATTTTAGACTGTTTGACTCTGTATTCTGGGAAAACGTTTGCAATGGACTCGCCGGAGTGTAGAGTCTGTATTTAGATAATACCCCGAATAATGGACGGCAGGATGCGCATTAATATTGAGGTAAATCTTATTAGGAGCGCTTAAATGCCGCGATAATATCATATTGTTTTGGAACTCGGCATCCCAAAGTCCCGTCCGCTCTCTCTTATGCTCGGAAGGGCTCCATCCTTCGGGACCGCAGAAGCCGCTGAATATTCATAGTATTATCACAAACCGACTTACAGAATTGAGCAGCGTCGTAAATACATAATGCCTCCAATTCGCGCTGATAAGTATCATTTTGTTTTGAATAAGTGAGTGTTAAATAGAACTCTTCATTCGTCATTTCTAGATGAAACTGTATTACTTGCGTGATCTACTACTGTAGCGTGTGTATCTTACTCATCTTGTATCTGTAAGTATATATGTCATATATGTCATGTATATAAATCATGAGATTTTGCTAATAAAACCAAAAAAATAAAGATATGTCAGAAAAAAGCAAGCCCATCCACCATGACGAGCTTTGAGATTTTTATCGTTTTGAATAAAATAACATGTTTCAAACAAAACGTACAACATCATATGTCCAAATAAACGATTCATAAAGTCATTTTTCCACGTCGGAAGTATCGCAGAGTGTTGTTAATTCCGGCTAATATCGCCGACAAGTTGCACGTCACACTCGCCCGCGCGAATACGGGTGATGGATACGCAACGCACGCGCCCCTTACATACTACCAAATATTTTATATGAATAATTGGGACTCGTACACGTTTTATTATTTAATAAAAAATATATTTACTACTTTAGTTTTTATTTTTGTTCTTATTTTCAAATGCGTTTAATCAGCCTGTTTCTTTGTTCAAGCAATCATTTACATGAACTCACGTGAGGGATATTAAATTATACTTATTCTATCAAATCTCTCGTTTTCTGTTTAGGTACAAACTAAATTACTATTTCCATGAAAAGACCGTAAATGCTCAATTTTAGTAAATAAGTAAGGTACAATGACAAGTGGCGAAAGCAATAATGTTATTTCAAGCTGTGTGTGTATAATAAATATGTAGTAAGTTGTGAAAAGATTAGATGGCGCCGTTTGTCAAGGCTCGAATAGAGATGGGCAAACCACCGGGTTAAAACCTACCGCTGGGTTTTTACCCGATAAACACCCATTTATTCCCACCCACTGGGTGAAAATTCGGGTGTTTATTATTTTTACAACAAAATTTATATAGGTATCCATATATCATTAGATTTTGCGTATGCACATTATATGTGACATTTTTTCACTTATTTGCCAGTAAATGCAGGGGCTTAGAACATCTATTTTAGCAAGATACCAACAAAGCAATGGATAAAACGGCGTAAAGCACAAAATCTGCAGAAAATATTGTTTTTAAGGGCAAATCTCGGTATTTGAATAAGAAACATAAAAAAAAAGATGGCGATAAAATTATTGTTCGTAAGTCATGAACCATGGTTTAGGGTACTATGTTTAGAAACGAGAGAAACAACAGTACCAATTATGTTTAAAATATCAATATCCGAGATGGCAGCAAACGTTTTCGTTTCTTGGGTCAACTTCGATTAAACTATACACAGTGTTATAACATGTCCTAGGCCAATCGTAATATCAGGCAGCTTCCATCATTTAGTATACTGTCACCGTGACTTTTGTCGCCCGTGCGCGCTAGCTCCTACCTTTGTACTTGCCACGTTCGCATGCAGTGTAGGTATGAGTGAGTGTAGTGCTAGCTAACTGTAATTACAACTTCTTTTGATCATCCCGTTAGAACTTGAGCATTCTTCTTCTTAGCGAGTCGATGGCAAGTCGAATTTTATAATGTTGTAGCCCAGAATGTGGCCACTTGGACGGCGGGTTGTGTGGCGTCCATCAAATCTTGCTGCGTGCAGGTGGCAGGGCACGCAGGACATGATGTCAGGTGGGCCATCGTCTGTACTTCTCCGCACACACAGTTTATGTCAGTATTATCGGAAAATCCCCACCTAGACATGTTATCTTTACTCCGGCCGATCTGAGTCCGAAGTCTATTTAAAGACTTCCAGATCGGCCACGACAACTGATGTCCGGGTGGGAGATTCTCAGATGGCGTGACAAAGGGGCTAGGAAGGGAGACTCCGCGGCGCCAGAGGTTGCATTTTGCTTGTGGCGGGTCGTTGGTCAGTGGTTCGACGCTCTTTATAAAACTTTTTCGGCTTTTCAGCCGTTGTGGCACTGGTTTATAGCCACTCAGTGGGTGCCGAGTGTCGTCGTCCATTTTACGCCTATCAAGGGAGCTTGCAACTGCTCTGCGGACATCTGGAGGCGCTATGCCAGCTAATGGAAACAGCAACTTAACCGGCGTCGGTTTCAGGCAATCAGTAATGATCCGGCAAGTTTCGTTTAAGGCTGTGTCCACTAGCTTGGCATGAGCAGAGCGGTCCCATACTGGGCATGCAAATTCGCCAGCTGAAAAGGCAAGCGCCAAACCAGTAGTCCGCAGAACTTGTGGTGTGGCTCCCCATTTAGTGGTGGTAAGGCGCCGCACTAGATTGTTTCGAGCATGCACCTTCCTTTTCACACTCTCACAGTTCTTTCGGAAGGTAAGAGACCTATCCAACAGCACGCCGAGGTATTTGGGGGAGTTATTGTGGGAAATAGGCACCCCACGCCACGTGATTTTGAGCTTTCGACCCGCCTGTGCATTGCGAAGGTGAAATACGCATGACTCAGTTTTAGACGGATTGGGCTTAAGGGAATTCTCTGCGTAGTAGCAACTCAGGTTCTTGAGAGCTACCGTCAGATTGGCCTCAACCTCTTCGAAACTGGTCGCTTGAGAAGTGAGAGCAAGATCATCAGCATACACAAAGCGGGAGGTATTTGGACTGGACGGCTGGTCGTTGGTATATCAATTTCGGGTCAACAAAGCTAGTGAGGCGTACCAGCAGCAACCGCTCAAATAATTTATAAGTATGGCACAGGAGTGAAATGGGCCGAAAATTTTTGGGGTTATCTGCTGGTTTTCCTGGCTTTGGTATAGCTGTGACCTTCGATTTTCTCCAGAGTCTTGGTATTAGGGCAGATTCCAGACACTTGTTGAACATTTGTAGCAGCCATGATAATGCGACGGGGCCAAGGTGTTTAATTTGCTCCATAGAGATGTTGTCAACTCCGGAGGCTTTCCCGCACTTAAGGGATTTAATGGCGGTGATGATGTCACCATGCCCTTGTTTTCCATGCCCTTGTTTTCCATGCCCTTTTACTATTATACGTCATGTTGATGTTGTTTACAGTATCAATCCACCTGTCCCGCTGACTTTCATCAATCCGCGACAGTAACTCTTCCCCGACTCGTGTAGTCTCCTCGGAAAAGGGATCACCGCAATACAAAGTCTCGTATCCCATCAACAGTTCCCCCGACTCCTTCGATAATCCTGGGATGTAGGAGGTACGGCATCCTCTGGGGATACAGTGACGAGACACCTCAGAGACTATGTCAGCAAACCGATCATATTCTCGAGGGGATGGTGGTACATTCAAGAGGGCGTCGTCGACTGACTTTGCGTACTGCTCCCAATTTGCCTTGGAGTAATTAAATCGGCGTTTAAGGGGGACCTGTAGAGGACGGACGACTAGGCTAATCTCGCACATAATGGGCCTATGTTGAGTGCGAGGAATAGGTGGGCATACGGTCTTAACGCACTGAGAACTTATGTCTGAACTGGTGAAGATTAGATCTGGGTTGTATCTCCTCTTCCATCGGCCACTATTAAAGGAAGCCGGTTGTTTTGGGTCATGAACAAAAGTCAAATTGTTAGATTCAGCCCATGTCTCGACCGCTTGACCACAGTCGTCAAGGTCATTGTAGCCCCAGAGTGGATTATGACTGTTAAAATCACCGATTACAATTTTCACCCGTTGCTGATCGTCAAAGTTTGAGAGAGGGGAGAACCGGAAAGGCGTCCCGGGGGGCTTATAAACAGAGGTAACAGAGCAGTGGTCGAGGTTCAAGGTAATCACCTCGATGCCATTCTGGGTCGAACATTCAGAGGATTTTACTCTTACTCCGGGAGTAACAAACACTGCGTTACCGTGTTTCGGGTGTTAAGTCTCAGAGATAAGAGTGAGTCCAGCTACGTGTGGTCGGCATTGTGTTTCATCTCGATGGGTTTCTTGTACACACAGTACATCGCAGTGTGTCTTGCGACAGAGTTCAGATAAGAGTTCTGATTTGTCTTTCGAGAAACCCTCGATGTTAATCGAGACTACATACAGTGCCGGCTTTAACACTGGACTGTATGGTTGATTTTGATTCGCCATCGTGGGGAAAGGATTCGCCAGTCAGCTAGAAATAGAATTCGCTAGACTGTTGCCCAGGGTGCGCCAGACGTACTACCGAGTAGCGGTAGCGGTACGTCGCTCGGGGAGGCTCCTTTCATGCACCTTGAGCATTAAAAGATGGCGACATTTTACAGATTTCTACTGTTTTATTTTAAAAATGTTTATTCGGTTGAACTTATTTGAGTCGATGTGAGTCAAGCGGCTGGAGCGCTGATATACATCAATATCTTTTACGCATGTAGGTTTTCTTAAACTTAGTAAAATGCTTTACGCTAGAATATACAAATACAAACAAATTCTAAACAAAGTTTCATAGAAATTGTCTCATAAACAAAATAATTGGCTGCTACTTTGGGCTTTCCACATTATTGAAGTTGCGCATATTGCATATAAACAGGGTATTTTCATCAAGATATACAATAAAGTTTTTATTTTTATTTTATCATCAATTATTATAATAAACACCCACAAAAATGGGTTGTTATGGGTAAAAACCGGGTTAAAACCCAAATCACCGGGTTTTTACTTGGTCAGGTGGTTTGGGTTTTAACCCACCGCCCATCTCTAGGCTCGAAACGATCAATCACATGTACAACAGGGCACGTCCTCTTACACAAGGGTTTACATCATTTTGGAAAATATTATAAAAAGTAGGTACATAGTTGTTTTGAAAACATTAAGGGTAGGATTTAATACTAACTGTTGGCAGTTTTAAGTGAGCATAGCGTGTAAACTATTTTCACAGCTATATTCACACATTTTTAATGGAACCGCTCTATTTTCAAGCTTATAGATCAAGCACGCGCCAGCTCGAAACCATTACACTTTGTTGACACCAACGAATGCCCTTTTACATATTCACCCCGAGCACACAAAGATTGAGCCGTGAAATTGAAAATGGTTTCTATGAACAAAAATGTATTCTGTGCACGCGCGGGGCATCGTCAGTGCATCCAGATATTTTTGTTTCATGATACCACGTGTCTCTTGTGGCACGCCTCTCCATCAGACGGATACGTCTCATTTTGTCTGGGACTCAGTAGATGTCGGACGTACGACCCCAATTTGTCCATATAGAAACGATTTCTATTCGACGTGACTTCTTTATTTATTTATTTATTTATTTAACAATTTATTGTACACAATAATAATAAAAATAAAAATACATTTGAAAAAACGACACAACAGGCCTGCTTATTTCTAGAGAAATATCTTCCAGCAGACCTACGGAAGAGAAAAGAGATAGTAAGACGCAGATAAAACGTGCACAACTTTATAAAACACAAAAGAACAAGACAATCACAAGAATTACTTATATAATATTATGTAAATATACATAAATAAACTAACGCAATATGATACTAAAATATATACCCAAAAATATAAAATATAATATATTTTTTAAAAATACAATAAATATAACAATAAATATAATACTTAAATAAATATAATGGATCAATCTAACAGCGAAAGATAATGCTCTTTAACTCGCTTTATATTATTATCTTGTTGACAACTATTTTTTAAACTTGCTTAGATGAAATAATGCTTTCTTTATTTGCATTCAATGAATTAGAAGAATATTTATTCAATAAAATAAGATAAAACTTGTAACCTGATATTGACTTACAAGTTTAAAAAGTCTATGAAATACTTAATCTCTAGTTCTAATTTTATTTTTCTTACACCATGAAATGTTTGGTGCAATGAAATGTTCTTTGTATAAGAGTTAATGCAGCCCTAATGCGTTTTGACACAGCTACACCGAGCTCCGCCATTACTCACTATTCCTGGCCAACGTAAATTGAAAGCAGCAAAAAGTCTGGAACTAAGTTTAAGGAGTTTCGTTTCTTTTAATTAGGAGACGGTTTCGCTCCTGCACCAATGTAGTTGTACCTTACGTAGTATTTTTTTAAAACCGGAAACAGTTACAGTTAAACCGGTTACAGTGAATGGCTCAGTAAGGTAAGTATTTGTGATTAGTATTGGTTTTCTAGTTTATGACTTGGCTTTTTATTGGCTTGATTCAATATTTTTGGTATCTAGATAGACTAGATCCATTATACGTACAATCATCATCATCAACAGCTCATATACTTTCCCACCGAGGGGCTCGAGCTTACCCTAAACGATTTATGCAGCGAGTGTCGATTCGTCTGACATCGAATCTGTCCAAGTCGAGTCCTTTTGCATCGAGGTTATTTTGCGTAGACTCCTTCCAGATAGCGTACAGTTATGCGAAAAAGTATTTTCGGCCACACTCAACTCTGCTCAGTGGGCGAGTTATTCATTAGTAAAAAGTTCTTACTACTGGTCTCAAACTAGAACAATCAAGCCTTAGTTGACCACGCCACCACCAATTCGTAAAATATTTTCCGTTATTTACTTAAAATCTCCCGTAGATTCTGATCTAGCCTGCACTAAATTAAGAGCTTTTCTTAAAAAATCTTGTAATATTAAATATTTTCTAAGCTAACAAAGTTGAAATAAAGTGCAACAGCTTTATAAAAATCCACCTTCTCCAGGAATGTGAGAGTTATCAGCTTTGGTAGTTATTTATCAGCGCGACGTCGACGGCTCGGCCCGAGCTGTTTACCCTGTAAGTATTGGGAAAGATCGAACTCAATCCCCCGAGCCCGCACACCCTCCTCGCTCGGAGTGATGATAGATACTGAAAATTGCATAAAATCTATCAACACTACCTCTTTGTGCTTCGTGATCGCCTAGCTTAGCAGTAAATTAAATCTTAGACACTACCTTCTTTTTTAGTCTGATAAACAAAGGTAACATTATAAAAAAACTTTCAGTAGTTTGGTTAAGATTGAACTGCAATAATAGTTTTTCTTTACTAATATCATCTTGGAGGTAAGATTTTTTTAGAAATCACAGAATCTATTTATTTTTCTGTTTGTAAAATTATTTGAGCTGTTCAGAGCAACAGAATGGTGTCCGCAAATTCCTATTTTAATAAACCCAATATTATTTTGTTCCAATAATGCAGCTCTATGTGGGAGGTTAGTTTTATGAAGATAGTGTTGTCGTCCCGGCCGACATTCGGCCGCGCCGCCGCGGGGCATCGCGGGGCGCGCTTGCTGACATGACACTTGTATGTCCCGGAAACACATATCCTTTGCTGGCTATTACCCTTTGTTCTATACAGATTGTATTACCGGGAAAAATAAATTACTCTACGTTATACGTCCAATGCTATATATAAAATCTATTTCAAATCCAAGAAGTTCACAAAATATACGTTTCTTTTAAATAGTAATGACCAGATAAATAGTATAAGTTTTAATGGACTAGCATCGAGCACTTGATTTCTACAGCACGTTCCAACAAAGACACGTGCATTAGCCGTTCCCTGAGGCGCAAAAGCATTATAACTGCCGAAACAGAAGTTGGACAGAGGATTAAAATCTACTCCCACCTAATTATTAATGTTAGTTCCACAAACCCGGATACTAAGTTAAAAATACCTTTATTGCCAGCTAGGAGTAAGAAAACAATGAACAATAAAATATTTCATCCGGTTAAACGACCCTCTATTTTTAAAATATAAATAATGTGCTTTGACTATGTAATTACGTTACAATGATCGATTCATGCTGGCTCTGGATGTACCCACATTATTGACATTTTTGTGATGGATGGCCCTAGTAAACACTGTGTTTAAATTCAAACCAACCAAATGTGAACCACTTTAAAAGTGTATAGTTAACAACGCTCTGTAGTAGTGCCCAACTAAAAACAGTAATTAGGTAAAGCATAGATCATAGTCAGGGGAAACCATATTACATTACATACCCTACTATATGATTTGAAGATTTCAACATTTTTCTAGACATTTTTCTTAACCCCTTGTGGGTCTGACCAACGATTTTAGCTGAGAATGTTAAAATGTTCTATAAAAAATTACAAAAAATACTGTGTTTTTATTTTTTTTATATCTTTAAAAATGACTAAGTTATTAACGATCAAAGTGCACACTTCCGCACGAGGCAAGTGGTAGCTGTGACGTCATATTGACGTCATATGCACGCGACGTTCCTATTACATCGCCCGCAACCGCCTGTATATGACGTCACATGCTCGGAACTCCTCGCGGTCATAACTTTGGTAATATTGCATGTATTGAAGTGAAATAAAAAGTAATGTAATGTACATGATATAAACTTTAATATAAGGCATGTTTTAATGTGAAATAAGAACCTATCGGTGTTCTCCATTGAAGAAGAATTGATGAAGTATCATCATCATCATCTCAGCCGAAAGACGTCCACTACTGGACAAAGGCCTCCACCAAGGATATCCACTACGACCGGCCCTGCGCTGCCCGCATCCAGCGGCGTCCCGCGACCTTCATCAGATCGTCGGTCCACTTTGTGGGGCCTACCCACGCTGCGTCTTCCGGTGCGTGGTCGCCATTCGAGAACTTGTCTGCCGGAGTGTCGTCGTCCGGACGTCTGTCGCGTCGGTTCACCGTGCAATTGACGCGCCCACTGCCACTTAAGTCTCGCGATTCTTCGGGATATGTCAGCAACTTTGGTTTGCCTGTGAATCTCATCATTTCTGATTCGATCTCGCAGGGAAACTCCTAGCATAGCCCTCTCCATTGCCTTTACTCAGTACTTACAATACGAAAAATAGCTTAATTATGAAGAATAGGTTTACAACACAATGGTTGGATGGTGGTTTGGGCAAACGCAAACGTTTTTACTACAATCGGTAATAAATTTGAATCTGATTTAAAGGAACGATATGCGTCGTCAGAAAACAATTGGAAAAACGTGCCCGGGCGCCGATCCCGCGCGGCGAGGCGGCGATCCTGTACTCGCGCCGCCCAATGCATACTAAACATTGCGCCAGTTTCAATTTTACTCCTCCTTCATTCCAGCTTCATATTATTCAAAACCTCATCTTGACAATTTTACAGTATATTTTGCAAACTCAAAGCACTAAATTCCGATAACGGACATAAAGCCAGCTTGAGATAGCCAAATGTAAGACTCTATGCTAGCCTGCAATTTGTTTAGAGCACGTAGAGATATGCAACCACAGACCGCTTGAAAGCGACTGCTTATAAATAACTTATTACCTTCTCTGGGTTTGTGCTATGACAGCACACTACCCGTCACATGCTATTTTGAGTCAACTCGAGACATTTGCAGCTCATAGTGGCTGAATGTTGTCCGTGGTTTTAACAAGTAGCAGTAGTCTTAAAAATATTTCAAGCAGACTGGGTAACAGCCCACAGCTCTATTACGCAATAAGCATAAATCGAACTATTCAATTAAAATGGCTTCAAACCGTGACATCGGCGGTACTTAGTATTCAAACGTATGCAAATTACAGACGTGCTATGTAATAAATGCCGACACGCGGATCACAATTCGACAATTGCCATTTACGTAGGAATCGAATTGTTGTATTCCGCGTGTTCGTAGGTGAGCGTACAATATTCCAGTGATAGTAAGTTTTCACGGTGTTTTCCGTAGCTTTCTGTTTCAATCTTTACAAATATTTAGTCTAAATTGGAGAGGGTGAATGTGATGTGATGTGGCTAGTGAAGCAGAGGGTATTGTTGGGCGCGTGTTCGGTCGCGATAGAGCGGATCTTGCAAATCGCGAGTGCGACCGACCGGACCGTCGTCGGGCCTTAAGCTGCCTTATGAATTCTGCATATTTAAATATTAAACCAGACACTGACATATTTGTCGTGATTTTTGTTTTTAACTTTACAATAGCCAACTTTTTTTAACCCTACGTTATTTTGTTCTCACTCATCCAACTTTGTCTGTCATTATGACGAAGCAAATAATCAGACTCTTGTTTGTTAGGTAAGCATGATGCACAACATTTGTAGTAGGTACTTCCGTCGTCACTCATCTATACGAAGAGATTGATTTGTAGATTTTTTTAAATCGAATATGTTATCTATTGACAATACATTGCGTTTCCATTCTTCGGTGTTATTTGTCACTCGTATCAATTACCTCTATTGAATCGTTGTTCTAACAAGCAAATGCCGGTAAACAATAGATAGACGACAAAGAAATTTTATTTGCCCTTTACACTGGACATTGATCTCATCTGTACGGCTACAAACAGTTGAATGAAACGACAAACATAATAGGGGCTGTAACCCCCCTCTCTTGCCTACCCTACACTAACCTACACTGCTCTAATCTAACTAACTTATAACTAATTAACCCCTCTGTACACTTAAAATGCTAATTAACTTAAATATGGCCAAGTGAATCATCTAGTGGTAAAAACTCAACATTGTGAACCGCTCATTAGTAACCCTGATACTTTTAGTGAGAACTATAGATAGACCCTAAGAATTACCTACCGAACATAAACAAGTATTTAACCAAGCATGCTTCCTGGAAGAGTTTTAATGTTAATAGTGCAGTAAGTTTCTTTTTATCATAATATTACATTATTGTTATTTGTACAAAAACCTTTTATCATAAAGAAATTATTTATTTAGCTAGAAAATGTAGGAATGGTTTAGCAAATTAATCATAATAAATAGATATAATTAGGGTATAAGAATATAAACATTTAAAATAATCTTGTAAATGTGGTATTCTATTTATGTAAATAAATAGAATTAGAATCATAATGGACATTAATAGTTTTTTAGTAGAAGATCCCCGACCCACTCAGGACATCGTCATTCCAGACTTTCTTCCAGAAAACCCTTTAGGAACAAGGACTCAAGAGGGTTGGCTCCTCGGATTGATGATCCTGGATGGGGTATAACCAACCAAAATTACTCTGTTCCAGATCTTCTTCCAGAAGATCCTTTAGGAACAATCCATTATTATTAGGATAGCAAAACAATTAAGATTTATTTATACTTCTTACTAGCATTAAAGATTTTATGCTTGAAACCAATTAAGTGAGACTTTAAATATGTAAATTTATAGTTAAGTCTGCATCATTCCAGATTTTCTTCCAGAAAATCCTTTAGGAACAATCCATGATTATCTTCTACTAACATTGAAGTTTTATGTTTGAAAACAAATGTGACTGTATTAATTTTATATAGTATATTCAACGTCATTCCAGATTTCCTTCTTGGAAACCCTTTGGGAATATTTCATTAATATTAGAACAACAAAGTAAATAAGATTTATTATTTTATATTATTATTAGCATCTAGGTTTTATGCTTGAAAATAGACAACTGTGACTTGACATATTGGCTTTATTCATTTTAGTTATCACAAAGTAAACAAGATTTATTTCTTTATATTCTTATTGATAAAAATAGATAAACATTATATTGAATAATGACTCTACAATTAATTCCTTTATAAAATAGGTTATTCAAATTATCAACTTTAGATTACAACAAAAGATAAATGATCCTAGGAATGATTCTTATCTTTCCAGTCTAATAACTCAGATTGTAGTTATAGAAGAGCATCTTATATGGTTTCTAGATGTCTTAGCATTTAGTACAGTTTGCCTTTCATATAGTGCAAATACAAAGTAAGCAGTTGATGAATCAATCTGAAATATGGTGGGACGTCCAATCCGTTTGGTATGGAAGTAAACCACCGGAGTGCTATTGCTTTTCCTACAGATCCAAATATCAACAAACTATGGTTTGGTTCGAGTAAATAAATATTGAAATTGAATAATTTTATTACCGTAGAAAATAATAATGCAATTTGAGCTATTTGATTGTACTTAACAATAATCATTCCATTGTATCAAAATTAACAAATTCTTCTTCTTATCGTGTGGACTATATACGGTCGGTTGGTACATTCAAGATATTTATTTATTTATTTGGTTATTTTATTAGAACGGGTTTAAATCTTAGAGAGAATCAACTGTTATTATAATCTTATCTTTGAAAGGTTTACCTAGTCAGTTTTATGGAATTTGAACTAAGTAAATTATTTATTATTTAGCAGTAGTGATTATGGAAGATTCAATATACTTTAACCAAGTGAATTATTGATTGCAATTTAATACTTTTTCCATTGATGATTATTTTTAGGTTATACTGAGTAAAGTATTTCTTTCTAATTAATATTAAAAAGGAAGGTTTTAGTATGTAACTTAGATGGTTTATTTATTGTCATTTTATACCTTCCAGTAAGTATCTAATGATGATTACTTAGGTTTTAAATTTTATAAAGGTAAAGCGTTTCTTACTATTTGTTATTTAACAATGAAAATTAGGTTTTAATATGTTTAACTGGGTGATCAATTTATTGCAATTTATATCTTTTAGCAGTGAAGTTTATTTAGGTTATACTGAGTTTTATATAGGTAAGCTGTTTCTTACTGGTATTTGATATTATTTAGCAACGAAGAGTAATAGTTTCTAAAGCAGTTTTGGTAAGCTCTCTTTCACCGGATAGAGTATATATTTTTGACTTGATATAAGTGATCCCAAGTAAGTTCTATAACATCCGTTTCCCTATTGAATTTACCTTCCTAGTTAAGTGTTTTACATACTTATAAACAAAACTAGAGATATTACCTAAATATCTCACATTACATTGAAAGTCTAGCTGATTTTTGAAGCAAATGCGTAAGTATTCTATCATCCGTTAGGTATCGAACTATCCTACCTATTCTCCGTAAGTTTCAAAAGCTAGAGGAAGACCTCACATTTATAATTAATCGTGTGATGTGTGGTGGTACCTTCCAACGCCACAGGAGAAGAAGGTCTAATCGAAACGAACTAACCAGACGGGTTGTGGCGAGACCCAGTGAGTGCCTACGTTCTAAGCCACGAGTGATTGTACTCTACGCGCTAATACGCAAAGATCGAGAAAGAGGGTACCCGTTCCTTACACATGTATTGGGACAGAAGAAATGATCCTGTGCAACAGAGCAAGTTTGTGTGTTCCTCTTCTACGAAACCTTGCCCTCGTTACACAAAAGCAAATCATCCGGGAACTGAAATCGCTGATAGTAAAAGCGACCACCGGTCCGTTCCAAGATACCGGCTTCTACAATGTGACGAAGCTACATTCTTTTTCTAACTGTTCCGGAGAACGTTTAGAACAGAATCAGACCATTTGCCAAAAACAGCCACCAAGTTCGGAAACCTTGGATTTAAATCAGATACAGATTTATGCCAAGCCGTAAAGAAAAACCCCATTGAAAATACTTTAATTTTAACGAGTACTAAAAACCAAGAAACAATTTAAACTGAACCTTTTATAACTTTACAACTTCTCAAACTTATTTTAAATGTCCCACAAATTTTACGTATCAAAACTTTAAGCTTTACAAACTCCTTTGCCCACAAACTCTACGAAACAAACTTTAACTTTACAAAACATTTAAATAACAAAACTTTAAAGGAATTTAAATTAAAACCAAGGATTAAGAAATACTAAAAGAAAGTAAACTTTCTAATAATATCTAATAATCCCACACAAAAAAAACCCCACAGAAAACTCTAAGAAAATATTTTACCGCGACGGACAAGGCAACTGCACTGAGTGATAATCGAAAGAATACTGACTAATTGAACTTCGCGCAATCGGTATTTATAGCCTCCCGGGTGAGACTCGGACTCAAGCTCGGGCGTGCCTGAACGTGAGTATCGGCGTCAAGGTCAACGTATTTTTAGGGTTCAATTTCCAAATTGTTAGCTTTTCCATACAATTTAATACAATAATTTATCCCTTATTATTTTAGTGTTCCGTATTCGATGTTTTATTATTTTAATGCTTTATTTATTATTTTTATTATGTTTTTAGATTCTTTAGTGTTGTAAATTCATGTTTACTTTAAGTGAACTTATTTTGTAAAGGAGTAAGCAGAGCCTTGTATTTTTAACTTGTTTTAATATTAAATAACTGAATGTCGTATTAACTGAAGTATTGAGTAATGATCGTTAGTGATTATTTAACGTTTGTATTAGAGAAAGAGATGTAATCGATTAATAGTTATAATGATTTGGAATTTATTTGTGAAATTGTTAACGGACCCAGGTTGGTTCCGTTACAGTCAACCCCCAAAATTTGCGCAGAAGCTTAAGCGTAACCGGAGCTAATTTTCCCAAAATTTATAATATTTAATTTCACAAATAATAAATTACTAAAAGTTTATCAACTATTTAACCCATATTATGTAATTTGATGTAGTGTAAGTTTTAAACCAAAGACTAAAATGTCCACAACTGTACACCAAAACTTTGAACCACTGACAATCCTTCATAACATAAAACTAAGGGACGCGGTGAATACTAATTCTTGCCCTACAAGGGAATCTAGGTTGTGAGGCTAAACCAGCCCTAGTGGCTATATGTCATCCTCTCCTGAGCAAATCAATTTTTCATTTACATGGAGTTAACAACATATCCCCTCCAAAAATCAGCAGACCCCTCAGGTGACAAGTCACGCCAATATAATTATCCTATGCCGAATGTCCTAGCTCAAAACCTGATCGTACAAAGTATTCATTCTACCTTCGGAGCATGTGTAGTTGCCGCAGTGTAACATACCAGTTGGCTTGGTAGAGTCCGTAGTTATTTATAGAGAGTATAAAACCTCAAAACTTTAGACATATAGTAATTTTATTACTAAACGTCTTATCTTAACCTAACACCAAATCTATAAATAACTCGCTTGTTAAGTGTGGTGTAAAGGGTTAAAAGCTAATAAACTTATTCCACTGACTGAATATCATTGCAACACTGTGACCCTCCATGCTCTTCCTAATTCTCTCATCACAATAAAAAAATTTTCTAATATAATAATCAAAACCCTTTCAAATCTCCCAACTTTACAACTTTACATAAACCTTTCTACTCCTCTTTCTTTGAGTGTCCATTCTGTCACGAAACGTCTCAATGTACTATTTCAGTGGTAAACTAGCCCTAAACTTTAATCACTTTTAAAATTAATTACAAGTTGAAAATCTGACCCCGCCCAACACCAAACCTTTGCACAAATATTCTAATTTTAAAAATGTTAAGTATCTAAAATTAACAAGATTTCAGTATGTACTTTTTGTATCAACTAATTTTATTATTCTTCCCCATAATTCTCTCTAAAATTATCCAAAAAAAATAGCATTACAACTACTACGAATCTATTCTATTAAATGATACAGTCTTGTATTTCTTTTTCTCATCAGCAATTTTTTTTTTTCTTATCCTTTTTCTTAAATATTATTTTTGTAAAGTAGAAATCTATTTATCTATTTTATTATTTATATAAATTTGCAAAATACGTAACATAAAGAAAACTACACAACAAACACCTCCAATAGAATTATTTATATTACTATTTTATTTGAATTGTTATTATTTTTAATTTACTCTTGCAATGACTCTGAATATAAGCTATGACAATGAAATTTTTTTTCCACCAAATTTTATTTATTCTTTTTTTTTTTTTATAAAGTAGAATTTTTAGTTCACAAGAAAATTATAAAATATAAAAACAAAGAGAATCGACTCAAGTGACACAGCGTATAGAATTATGATTATTATTGTATTACAATTTATTAGAATTATTATAATCTTTTTTCTCACATCGACTCTGAACATACGCTAAGTTTATGAAAGTTTTATTTTTTATTTATCTCAATTTATTTACAATGCTACAATCCGCTACGCTTCCTGATGTCACAATTAGTTACTTTATATGATTTTATTAAACCGTTCACGAATATATTGATATTATTTAAAACCGATTTGTATTGGAAGGACCGACTCCATATTTGACCGTTTGACACAGAATTAATATAATACCAAAGAATTAGCTTTACTCTCTTAGTCTAGAAAATTAGGTATTATCTTTCTTTCGTAATAATAACTAACTTTCCTACCTTCATCATCTTAAATCAATCCAAAGCTGAACAAGAGACCTAACTTTTAACTCCTTTATTTTGTAAAAACCATCAATCCGCTTTACTATACTCGTAAGTTTGTAATTTTAACAACCACGGTCGGACATACACACACCTATATTACTAAGTTATAACATCGTATGAAACCCATGAATAAACTATCGCAACGTCTCTCTAATTTAATATAACGTTCTGCTAAAATTAGAAAACTCCCTTTTTTTATAATACGAAACGACAATATGGCTGATGCAATGTCTTCTAATAATTATTTTATTAACTTTGAATTTGAATCTAAACATTTTCCATGTTTCGAAAAGTACGTTAAATCAGTGTAGCACGCAAAGTAACTTGATCATCATTAAAAAAAGTAATCGCTAAACAATTAAATGAAAGCCTTGAGAACTGTAAGATTAATTCGACTAGTATAGTAACATTACAGAATTAATAATAGTATGAAAAGTTTACCTTAACTAACGTTTGAAAAATAAACCTTTCAATAGTTTGTTAGCCTTTCTGACGACGTCGTACACTAGAAGTAAACCTTTACCTCCCTACCTTACTTCTAGTTCAGTTCTATTGCTGTTTGACAAACTACTATATTCTCTACTGCACTTTACGTCTATTTATTTTCGATTCATTCTTTTCCTTCTCCGTAGAAATATTATAACGACCATATTAATTAACTACATAAAAATCGAAGCCCCGTCCACATAGTAACATGTCACTGTATATAACATTATCAAAGATCGAACTCGAGACTTTCCGAACTACTCTTGTTAATAAAACGCCACCTGTCAGAGAGAAAAGAAACTAAAAGTTTGAACCGAAAGCCAACCCAAAGAAGAGGGCTAAGTAGTATTCATCAAAACAGCTAGAGGGCGCACTCAAGTAATTTTGAAAAAAATATATTCTTTACATCTGGAAATTGTTTACTGTATTTTTATAAGGTGATAAATTAAAAATACTAGATGTTTCGCAACAAGTATTAATGATAGATAATGATTTTATATTATAATATTTATTTATGGTTGACAAAAATAAACGAAATGTAACTAGTGCTGTACCACTTTGATTGATTAACCCTGCGTTCCGAGACGCGCTGAAATCGATTAAAGCACCCGTAATCGTGTTCCGAACTTGGTTCCAAATTACTATCAGCTGTCAAAACTCGTTTTTTTTTTTCTGAACGCTGACAGCGTTGAAAGTCTGATTCGTAATGCGCTTTCTAAAAGTCGTACAACCCCCCGTTTTTTAAACTTTTAGGTATGTAAGTAATTAAATTAACAATGCGAATATCAAATCTGTTTGTTATTTTTTTATATATATATATATTTATTAAATAGGTAAATCTGTATAAATTAATACATATACTTTTATACTTATAACAATTTATTTAAAAATCATTTTCGAAACTATAGGCTTTGGTAATTTATTAAATGTAAAGTCGTACAACCCCCCGTTTTTTAAACTTTTAGCAATGCGAATATTAAATGTTTTTTTTTTATTATTATTATTATTATGGGGAAACTTATTATTATTATTTACGATTTCTGAAACTAGGAAAGTACCAAGTGTAGTTCATACAAAATAAGTATAGTCTAGTTTATATTAGTTTTGTTTTTTATAACCAACCCCCCAACGAAAAGACTTTTAACAAGATTCTACTCTGCTATCAATCAATAATTATAAACCACATCAAAATATTTAAAAGTTACCGTTTCCCTATATTAATACTACTTTATTTCTACCTATAGTTCTCACTTTCCATTTCACAAACAACAAATTGTGACCGTAAAAACAGTCACTTCCCTATAATGATCCCTAAGTATTCAACGCCTTAATTTTCTATTCAAATGAATTATAATAACTTTACTATAAAATCAGTTTGTACCTATCTAAATAAATTAAACAATATTATTTAAAATTAAATTTAAAAAAAAAAGATGATGTTCAAAACTTATATCACGAACGTACCCATCATTAACGAAACGTTCCGTTCCGCAGACATTTATTTTATTTATATTTCATTAACTTTATGACCAGACGATCGTATAAATTTTGAAACAAGTTCTTTTCTGAAATAACTAACTCGGTACATACATATTCTAAATGTTTAATCAAACCCTTTGTTGTAATGTTGTTGTTTTTTTTTTTTATTACTTCTCATCGATAACCTATATTTAATCTTCTCCTTTTTTTTCTGCATAGAATGAAACTAAACCACGTCGTGTTTTTTTTCTCGCTGACGGCGATTATAGACTGATTCGGAACGCGCCCCGTAATTTAAAATAAACGTCTCCTTCTCTCACACTTAAATTTTATAGCGCTATCTCACTTGCTCTTTCGATTTACCGCTCGAATCGATTCGCGATGCCACCGAGTGACGCTACCGTTCAAATATTTTGCCGTTCGTTCGCTACGAATACGAAGATGAGTTTGATCTTTTATTTAACAAGACACAAGTAAGTATAAGTACTATAACGTTACATTAATCAAAATTATCCCTGCAAATCAATAAATATGTACTCTCCCTATTTCTTTTCAACCCACATAAGTATTTTGGTCAAATCTAACCTTGCCTCAATGAACTATTATTACTAGCAACTCACTGCTTGCCTAGAAACCGTGAACCGTAACTAATGTAACCTATTGCATTTCCAGGAATCTACCACCGACGACGAGATTGGCTTATGGTCTTGGAAGACCCTGACTAGCAATGAGATGACCCTGATCGAGTGTTGAAGGCCCTGACTCTTCCCCGAAGATAGTTTATGTGAAGTGAAATTTTGGAATTGTTCTATTTAATATTAATTATTCCCGTTTTACCTTGTTTTTTTTTTAAGTTGTGAAATTAAAAGGTAAGCTCTAGCTCTGACCCGTTTTAAGTTGTTTTTATTTCTGCAATAAATAAATTTACCTGTACTCAATTATTTAACAAAATCTCAATATCAAGTTCTAAAGTTAGAGTAAAAAGACTTAATAAAATGAATTTAAAACCTTAAAAATACTACTAGTTCCAATCCTGGATCAACGGCGCCACCAAATTGTAACACCCCCCCCCCTCTTGCCTACCCTACACTAACCTACACTGCTCTAATCTAACTAACTTATAACTAATTAACCCCTCTGTACACTTAAAATGCTAATTAACTTAAATATGGCCAAGTGAATCATCTAGTGGTAAAAACTCAACATTGTGAACCGCTCATTAGTAACCCTGATACTTTTAGTGAGAACTATAGATAGACCCTAAGAATTACCTACCGAACATAAACAAGTATTTAACCAAGCATGCTTCCTGGAAGAGTTTTAATGTTAATAGTGCAGTAAGTTTCTTTTTATCATAATATTACATTATTGTTATTTGTACAAAAACCTTTTATCATAAAGAAATTATTTATTTAGCTAGAAAATGTAGGAATGGTTTAGCAAATTAATCATAATAAATAGATATAATTAGGGTATAAGAATATAAACATTTAAAATAATCTTGTAAATGTGGTATTCTATTTATGTAAATAAATAGAATTAGAATCATAATGGACATTAATAGTTTTTTAGTAGAAGATCCCCGACCCACTCAGGACATCGTCATTCCAGACTTTCTTCCAGAAAACCCTTTAGGAACAAGGACTCAAGAGGGTTGGCTCCTCGGATTGATGATCCTGGATGGGGTATAACCAACCAAAATTACTCTGTTCCAGATCTTCTTCCAGAAGATCCTTTAGGAACAATCCATTATTATTAGGATAGCAAAACAATTAAGATTTATTTATACTTCTTACTAGCATTAAAGATTTTATGCTTGAAACCAATTAAGTGAGACTTTAAATATGTAAATTTATAGTTAAGTCTGCATCATTCCAGATTTTCTTCCAGAAAATCCTTTAGGAACAATCCATGATTATCTTCTACTAACATTGAAGTTTTATGTTTGAAAACAAATGTGACTGTATTAATTTTATATAGTATATTCAACGTCATTCCAGATTTCCTTCTTGGAAACCCTTTGGGAATATTTCATTAATATTAGAACAACAAAGTAAATAAGATTTATTATTTTATATTATTATTAGCATCTAGGTTTTATGCTTGAAAATAGACAACTGTGACTTGACATATTGGCTTTATTCATTTTAGTTATCACAAAGTAAACAAGATTTATTTCTTTATATTCTTATTGATAAAAATAGATAAACATTATATTGAATAATGACTCTACAATTAATTCCTTTATAAAATAGGTTATTCAAATTATCAACTTTAGATTACAACAAAAGATAAATGATCCTAGGAATGATTCTTATCTTTCCAGTCTAATAACTCAGATTGTAGTTATAGAAGAGCATCTTATATGGTTTCTAGATGTCTTAGCATTTAGTACAGTTTGCCTTTCATATAGTGCAAATACAAAGTAAGCAGTTGATGAATCAATCTGAAATATGGTGGGACGTCCAATCCGTTTGGTATGGAAGTAAACCACCGGAGTGCTATTGCTTTTCCTACAGATCCAAATATCAACAAACTATGGTTTGGTTCGAGTAAATAAATATTGAAATTGAATAATTTTATTACCGTAGAAAATAATAATGCAATTTGAGCTATTTGATTGTACTTAACAATAATCATTCCATTGTATCAAAATTAACAAATTCTTCTTCTTATCGTGTGGACTATATACGGTCGGTTGGTACATTCAAGATATTTATTTATTTATTTGGTTATTTTATTAGAACGGGTTTAAATCTTAGAGAGAATCAACTGTTATTATAATCTTATCTTTGAAAGGTTTACCTAGTCAGTTTTATGGAATTTGAACTAAGTAAATTATTTATTATTTAGCAGTAGTGATTATGGAAGATTCAATATACTTTAACCAAGTGAATTATTGATTGCAATTTAATACTTTTTCCATTGATGATTATTTTTAGGTTATACTGAGTAAAGTATTTCTTTCTAATTAATATTAAAAAGGAAGGTTTTAGTATGTAACTTAGATGGTTTATTTATTGTCATTTTATACCTTCCAGTAAGTATCTAATGATGATTACTTAGGTTTTAAATTTTATAAAGGTAAAGCGTTTCTTACTATTTGTTATTTAACAATGAAAATTAGGTTTTAATATGTTTAACTGGGTGATCAATTTATTGCAATTTATATCTTTTAGCAGTGAAGTTTATTTAGGTTATACTGAGTTTTATATAGGTAAGCTGTTTCTTACTGGTATTTGATATTATTTAGCAACGAAGAGTAATAGTTTCTAAAGCAGTTTTGGTAAGCTCTCTTTCACCGGATAGAGTATATATTTTTGACTTGATATAAGTGATCCCAAGTAAGTTCTATAACATCCGTTTCCCTATTGAATTTACCTTCCTAGTTAAGTGTTTTACATACTTATAAACAAAACTAGAGATATTACCTAAATATCTCACATTACATTGAAAGTCTAGCTGATTTTTGAAGCAAATGCGTAAGTATTCTATCATCCGTTAGGTATCGAACTATCCTACCTATTCTCCGTAAGTTTCAAAAGCTAGAGGAAGACCTCACATTTATAATTAATCGTGTGATGTGTGGTGGTACCTTCCAACGCCACAGGAGAAGAAGGTCTAATCGAAACGAACTAACCAGACGGGTTGTGGCGAGACCCAGTGAGTGCCTACGTTCTAAGCCACGAGTGATTGTACTCTACGCGCTAATACGCAAAGATCGAGAAAGAGGGTACCCGTTCCTTACACATGTATTGGGACAGAAGAAATGATCCTGTGCAACAGAGCAAGTTTGTGTGTTCCTCTTCTACGAAACCTTGCCCTCGTTACACAAAAGCAAATCATCCGGGAACTGAAATCGCTGATAGTAAAAGCGACCACCGGTCCGTTCCAAGATACCGGCTTCTACAATGTGACGAAGCTACATTCTTTTTCTAACTGTTCCGGAGAACGTTTAGAACAGAATCAGACCATTTGCCAAAAACAGCCACCAAGTTCGGAAACCTTGGATTTAAATCAGATACAGATTTATGCCAAGCCGTAAAGAAAAACCCCATTGAAAATACTTTAATTTTAACGAGTACTAAAAACCAAGAAACAATTTAAACTGAACCTTTTATAACTTTACAACTTCTCAAACTTATTTTAAATGTCCCACAAATTTTACGTATCAAAACTTTAAGCTTTACAAACTCCTTTGCCCACAAACTCTACGAAACAAACTTTAACTTTACAAAACATTTAAATAACAAAACTTTAAAGGAATTTAAATTAAAACCAAGGATTAAGAAATACTAAAAGAAAGTAAACTTTCTAATAATATCTAATAATCCCACACAAAAAAAACCCCACAGAAAACTCTAAGAAAATATTTTACCGCGACGGACAAGGCAACTGCACTGAGTGATAATCGAAAGAATACTGACTAATTGAACTTCGCGCAATCGGTATTTATAGCCTCCCGGGTGAGACTCGGACTCAAGCTCGGGCGTGCCTGAACGTGAGTATCGGCGTCAAGGTCAACGTATTTTTAGGGTTCAATTTCCAAATTGTTAGCTTTTCCATACAATTTAATACAATAATTTATCCCTTATTATTTTAGTGTTCCGTATTCGATGTTTTATTATTTTAATGCTTTATTTATTATTTTTATTATGTTTTTAGATTCTTTAGTGTTGTAAATTCATGTTTACTTTAAGTGAACTTATTTTGTAAAGGAGTAAGCAGAGCCTTGTATTTTTAACTTGTTTTAATATTAAATAACTGAATGTCGTATTAACTGAAGTATTGAGTAATGATCGTTAGTGATTATTTAACGTTTGTATTAGAGAAAGAGATGTAATCGATTAATAGTTATAATGATTTGGAATTTATTTGTGAAATTGTTAACGGACCCAGGTTGGTTCCGTTACAGGGCCCACCTCCTCCATAAGTCATAAAAATGAACGAGCGATGCCAGTAGGACAAACACGGAGCGACAAACAAGCCTGTGTACCCGCCATAAATTGAACGGTGACGTCATGCTGCTGCCTCTATTAAACCGACACAAAAACAAGAGTCTAACTATTCCTAATATAAACCGCAATTCATGCAGTTCTCAGTCTGAAGCTTGTCAGCGCTCGCTAAAGGGCGATTGGCGTGGTATTTTCATTATTCTCATTAGATCCGTTAGAGTAAGTAAAAACTTAATAAAGTTTTACTTAAGAATTTCTAATTAGAAATTTTAGCTCTTCACGACATAGCAATATTTCAGGCTCGTGAAGGTATTTCCAATAAAGGACTTTGCCAAGTCATAATTCTTCAGAGTTACGTGTAATGAGATGTGGATATTAAAACATTCTTGTAAGATTTAGGTTGGTGCTCGCTACTTTGTCCTTCTTTGTAGGATTCTTTCGAGACCCCTTGCAAAGTGCACAAGCTTTTACCTCTTCATATCTTGCAAATTTCATCAAGAAAGTTGATCTAGTGAAAGTTTCTAAATAAAAAGTAAGTCACAAAACCAACTTTGTGATTCCTTCTAATGTCGGTCATTAAAACTCCCTTGAAAACTAAAAAGTATGTCAACTATGGGGTGCATATTTTACGTGTGGAGCACCTATTATATTAAATATAGTCAAAGTTGGTACCTAATTCACGCGAGGAGAGGAACGGTGCGGCAAATGGCGCATAAATTTTGCATCGAGAATAAGTCGGAGCATTAAGAAAATATAGATTACATGTACAGAACGAATGGCCTTGCATAGGTTACGGACGAGAGGATTTACCGCTTTTCTAAACCAAGGGACTGGTTTTGTCGTTTACGCGTACCATGATCGGTTTTAAAAAAGTTAAACATAAAAATCAATAGTCAAGAGTCTTACAAGTACTTTGTATTTCATTGTTAAGTCGCAGAAAACAAACTCGTTTCGAGTTTATTAAGAGATGTCTCTTTCAATTTACTTGAATGATTGGAGAGTACAATTTTAAAAGCAATCGTCTCAAGGTAAGTCTGAAGTTATCAAGTGATGTTTTGAGACAATTCCTATAAATGGCAGCAATTGTGGTTTTCCACAGGCACGCCAGCTCGATAGCGTGCCATCAAGGTAAGAGGATCAGAGTGGCCGTAATGCTTCGCTACGTTCAATCTATAGCCCACTTAAAACTCTCGCAGAACCGCTATACCACTCCAAATGTATCGCCCCTTGTATGAGTTACAACATTCCCGGTATAGTTTATTCTGGCGATTTAGGTATTAGATTATTATATAAAAGGAACAGTAATTTCAACTAGTACTAAGAACATTTTGTACATGTAAAATCCTTGAATCATAAATCGGCTTAATCGAATCCACATTAGGTTTTATAGAAAGACGATACTTCTACAAGAATGGGACGTCATACGGTATCTCCGGTGCAAACAGGCGTCGCAAAATTTACATAATTCTGTATAGTGAGCGATCAGCGTCGGGGCCGCCGCCGCCGGTCGGATCCGAGTGTGGGCTATTGCGGCACGAAAGTCGACGTTTGGAAAGTGGTCACGTAAAATTTTACGTTTGAGCTCGACGGCATCAGTGCAGCGACAGCGTCCGGACCTAATCCAATTAGAGCCAATGGCGCTGGACACGGGTGTCAATTTCGCGCGCGCGTCCGGCCCGTCCGATGCATAACAAGAGCATGCAGTTTTATGCATAACTATAACTACGCGTTTATTGGTATTGAACGGTTAAGTCGCGATTTTAAAACAAAGGTTTTTTTAAGGTTTTTACAGAATACATAGTTGAAGCTAATGAATAGGAACACAATTACTTCATTGTATAAATTCATAGTCATGATTTGAAGACCAAAAAATATACGAAAGTTTTTTCTTTACAGAAAATAAACATTCCTTGCCCTAAAACCTTGTCATGACGTGACTTCAAAACGTAAAATTTATTCAAAAAGATAGTATCGATTGTAACTATTTATCCTAGATTGTAGAAGGATTTACGGTTCATGTAATAAGTATGCAGCAGATAAATTCTTACGTTTGCATAAAACCTAGTTAGAGCGCTTTCTTTGCCGATATATTTATGTGGGTACCGTAAGCAGTACACGTAGGGTAAATAAAACAGGGTGAGGCTTTTAATACTTATTATTTACGGGGCCTAATAACTGGCGGGAACTGCAGCGGGGCCTACCGACTACCGACTACCGGCGACCTCGGCAGCTCAACCCGCTCATGCACCCAGCCCGTACACTCGCTTAGAATATTTAACGCTTGTTTGCCGATCTTTGCATAAACTATTGTACTTTTTCTTCAAACCTGTATAATATGTTATTAGACCACTAGCTTACACGTGGCAGATTTCCGCAAACTGATACAGTGCACGCAAAAATAATCGAAAAAAGTTCAGGAAGGTTAAGGTAACTAAGGAGATCGGGCGGGTTTATATTATCTGCTCCTACGCAATGTATAGCGGATGCTCCTCGCAGCGAGTGGCCACTGCAAGGTCAATGCGCTCCCATCCCATGCATCGTAATTTATAATACAATGCTGTTTTTTACTCTAGCGGCTTTATAATCGATAAATTTTTTTTTGAGAAGACGTTTCGTTAGGGGAATAGTTTATAGACACTGTATTTTTATATTAAACTAAAATAGAAAGTATAGATCAAAAACATTTTTTTAAGAAGACTTTCCAGATTCACAATAATCAGCTGAATGTAGATACCCTATCATATTGTGGAGATCTGTCACTTGCACCCTGTATACAGTAAAGTTGAATGCCTAAATAGAGCAAAGACAAAGTATTCGCAAACTTTCTAACGACGGTATTGAACGAATATTAAGATTACAAATCCCGTCCAAAAGAGCGGCGAAGCAAACATTTGAGCAAGTAGCAGTTAAACGATTTGTCGGCGTATTAATAAAACGATTAAACGAAGCTCAGCGGGTAATCTGAGAGCGACGCGCGGCAGCTGGCCACAATCCCCCAACTTTGATGACGGACGCGAGCGTCTCTCGAATCAACCGCTGAATTATTGCACCAAAAAGAACTTGTTCCTTTTACATAGGTACTACGTTTTCTTCTAGCAATTAAACTCTACCTTTAAGTTCAAAAGAAGATGATAAGTTAAAATACTTTTATGTAACTCTGTCAACTAACGTGTAAAGGTAACTTATTGTAACTTATTACAATGTAAATTTTAATATTCATAATGTGAATAATTATTTCAATATTGTAATATGGTCAATGTGGTCCTTTTATATTCATTATTTAGTAACTAGTTAGCATTTAATACTTATAATAAACAAGGGCTTCACTCGCGGTATGAATTGGAATTGCTTTCCCAGTTTGGCGAATCAGCCGCTGCGTCCCGCCAACTGTTAGTGGACTTCTGTTGCAGGCTAGTTGCAGCTGAAAGGAATAAGTTTCGTCGAACGCCTTTTATTCCCACAATGAAGGTAAACCGGCTGTAAACTCTTTGAATTCTGCTTAAGGAGTTTCCAAGAGATTTTCTTTTGTTTTCCATTATTAAGTTAACGATGGAAGTAAAACAGAAGTGCCATTAGGTTGTATCTAGGCGGGTAATGATAGGCATCTATCTGTGTGTCTGTCGTTTGATGACTCGTCAAAATTGCTTCCTGAGTTGTTAAGTGCAGGAAATTGTGACTCCTCCATCGACACACCTACCGAAATGCTTTCATTCGCTTTCATGTATCTAGTAAGTCCTATTAACTGTGTTAGGGGAATGTAATGACTCATGTCCCAGTCTTAGAGGGTTGGAGGGTTTATTTGCAAATACAGTTTACAGAATGCAAGCAAAACCGAATATACGAATATTAAATTATACAGTCAAATTACTTATATTCTTACAAACCATTTGTCCATCCATAAAATGTTGTATATAACGAGGTGGTTGTGGAATGGATTGTTTTGTCCATATAATAATATAAATAATTTAGGCAAAATAATGCTTTTTTATAATTATTTTTGGGTTGCAGTAATATCATAATATTACTCGTATAAGGACAAAT
Source organism: Carpatolechia fugitivella (assembly GCA_951230895.1). Lineage (NCBI taxonomy): Eukaryota > Metazoa > Arthropoda > Insecta > Lepidoptera > Gelechiidae > Carpatolechia > Carpatolechia fugitivella. The sequence continues at coordinate 10,665,372 of OX579653.1, read as the reverse complement.
AAGTAATTTGATGTAGAACAGATTTTATAGAGAGGAACATCTACGAGAAAAATAATTCAGGAAACTTGCATAATATTAAGGCGTAATGTCAATTCCTAAATAAAGTATTGCGTTCCAAAACTGGCATAATGGACATAGGGAAAAAATCTGCGAAGCTGGAGTGGGACTGGGTAAGACATATCTGAAACATGCATCCGGATATCCACATATCGAATTAAAATACAATAGAATATACTTTATTGCACACAAGGATATAGCTTGAAAGTACAAAAGATAGATGAAGGGGTGTACAGATATGCGGCCTTATTGCTAAGGTAGCAATTTCTTCCAGGCAAACTTAGGGTACAAGAAAGCTGCATTGGAAAATAGGTACAGAGGATGGTCTCCGCCGTCGAGGACGGTCTGGAAGACGATGGAGAAATGACTAGACCTGTTCCTTAGAAAGCTCTGGTGTTCAAAAGCCATTGGTCGAGATTGTTGGCAAAAGGAGGGACATTTGCCCAGCAATGAGATACAAAAGAGACTACTTATAAAAGGGAAATTAGTTTATCCTAAAAAAAAAACATTGGGCTCAACGTGTGGCTTGTCGGCACCGGCGGCATCACAGCAATATCTCGACGGCAGCTGCGGAGTAATGGCGCCGACACTTTACGCGATGCGATTACGACCACCTAAACATTCATTACAAGTAATACCCGTCATTTATCTGTCTTAATCACTGTGCGAGCCCTATGCAATTATTTAGGGAATATCGTCGGTATGGGCCGGTCAAGCTGTAAGTCTTCCACGGTTTTTACAAACAGCTGTGATTCGTATTATGGATGTTAATACTAATTTTATGTATAGAAAATTATTGTTTTCATTATGATTTCCACAGTCAATTTACACCTAACCAAACTTAACAGTCGGTACTACTTAATTCGCGTAAAGAGGCAAACTGAACGAGTAGTATATTAAACATTAAAGCATGTCAATTGACAACGTAACTTTAGGAAGACTAAATCTTAAGAATTTGAAATGTTTCGAAACATATTATATTTTTTTCAGAATCCACTAAAATAAGAGATATTTGCAAATAACCAAAAAGTCACTAAAAGAAACGGTTTAGGATTTTTAGCACCAATGCCTTTGCCTAAAAATTAACTGTCAAAAAATTTAATCTTATCAATTACAATGGTCATTATTTGGTTTATAGATACGTCCAATATAGACTTGAGAAAAATATGTTAGTTTAATAAATAAAGTATTTATTAAATCATTTTGAAGACGGTTTTCATAGTTTTATAACTTATCTTTTATTCTCACGTGCCACACAGCCGTAGCCATATTCCAAAGATTATAATTACAGAAACAAGTAGCTACAAAACGCATCCAAGAACCCCGTCGTGTAGTGGTCTATAGTATGAAAGTGGCTTTACATATTTAGCCGGCGTGTCCCGGAGGAGGCGAGGAGTGCGCCTGCGGTTCCAGCCATTAGAGCGATTGATCGCTGCCCGTGCGCCGACCACTGCGCTCCCACATGCTATTTGCCCAAACCAAAGCCCTTCCAGCGACGAATGACCTTCACAAATACCTAATTTTGCTATGCTATTAAGCACAGTTTAGTTGTAAGAAATTCTAAGGTTATCTTAAAATAAAAAACATTTGGGCAATTCGTAGCGGATATGCTACGAATTGCTACGGCGTAGCTGATCTACGCAATAATTCCAAAAATAGTTTATGATTCAATATATTTAAACTCTTTTATTTTAAATAATAAACTATAATAGTGTCGTTGGTGTAACAGCTAAGGCTCTTATTTGAGACGTGACGTGGCGACAGGATTTAAAAATTTCGATTAATTATGTAAGTACGTTTATTCAACGCTCTTACGGTGAAAGAAAACATTGCGAGGAAACTTACTCACACACGCTTACGAAGAAATTCAAGGGTTGTGTTCGAAGTCAACCAACTGGCACTGGGCCAGCGTAATTGACTGAGGCCTGACTTCAGTATAGACTTCAACCACAGAACAGTTTTACTGTTCTGTGACTTCAACCCTTTGGTGGGTACGCATATAAAAGTTGAAAATAGATATTAGCATATAAATAAATATACAATGATTGTTAACCTCACCTTTAAAAAAAGAAAAAAGGTTGCGTAAAAGCATATTTCCCTATTTTAGTTTTAATTCGTTTATTACTTATTAGGAGATGATTTGCATCAACATTACAGTTTAATTAAACACGAATGTGCAGTCAAAACAAGACGAGTGAAAGGTGAATTATCGATGGCATGTCGGTTGCGGGTTGCGGGTTGCGGGTTGCCTTGCCGACTCGTATGGATGCAGATGAGCTAACTATTTGTCTTGCCTGATGGCGGCGCTTGATTAAACCGTGAAACATTTAGCGCTGTTCACCTGCTAGTCAGGTAAGCAGTCTATGTCTACCTTTATTTTTACCTTCACCTGTGCCTAAAGTAAGTTTGTTTGAAAAGGTTCTCCTTGTCACGTTTTCGTATTGATCGATCAACTTATTATTTTTGGCAGGCCCTATGGCTAAATCCCCATAATTTAACCCCATTATTTTATATCTATGTACACAATAATATCACAAATTTATTATGGGGAAACTTCTTCAATTTATTATTATTATTGGAAGTATAAGTACGATCGGTATGACTATCACATTGCGGATAAGGTGAAATAAGTTAAAACCATAATTTCATCCGTATATTATTAGGATAAGAAACAAATTAAATTTTTCTGTACCACGTCATAATCTTGTAAGTCTATTGCTTAATCTCAAAGCGGTTTATTAACAAGAAAAACAGAGAGAAAGTAAAAATACCTCTCCCTGAGCTCTTAATCTCAAAGCATTTCCGGAAAGTGCGAGTGCAGTAAAACAACTTCTGAGCCTTATTTTCTCGTTCCAAAATTGCACTGGATTTAAGCGAGATTTCATTTGTATGGAAGCGGGTATAATCTGGAATAATGCCGCAGTGGCGGCGCAGGGCTTCAAAGACGCCACTCGTCCGCGCGCCGCCGGTTGCAGCCTGTAATGAGTTTTTTTAATGCGCAACACACTCACTCACCATGCCGACTTCCACTGGATTAAATGTACCCTCACTGGAAGTGCAATTCATAAACGCTGTTCAAAAACACGATTCAAATTAATTTGCATACACATAGCGAGCGCATGTCTGTCTATACAGACGAGATTATTGTAATCTTACAATATCTTCGCGAATGTTCTCCGGCGGTCCTCCGCTCGTCTGCAAGGGATGAAATCCAGTTGAAGCCGTCTTGATTACTGCGACCCGAGCGACGCTCCACGATCAAAATTGGACGGATTATGAGGAATTTAAAGAACGATGACAATTTGAATATGAACAAGAAAAGTATTCTTCTGAAAATTAGATGAATTTTCCCTCTTAACAAACGTTCCATCTATCTAAAAAGATGTAATTTAAGCGCAATAAGTCTGGGTTGGAACTTCTTTGTTGTTGATTGCCCGTGGTGTAAAAATAAATAGCTCTACACGCTGCAATGTGTGCTTTGTTCATTTGATTACATTTTTTAAAGGAATATTCACACACGTGTATTCACACACTTAACTCAAAATTGTTGTATTTGAGTTATTCTGAAAGTGAACGAGAATTTGCAGATTGAATCCCAACACATGTAAATGTTTAAAGATTTCGAAATCATAACTTGCGTTAATTTCTCGCTACTCTGCGTAGGCATGTTGTTATCGGCGATCTCACACACAACTACAGAATTAATATAATAGAAACACAACCTTGAATTTCTTCGCAAGGGTGTGCGGATTTCTTCACGAAATTTTCTTTCATCGTAGGATTGACGTCAAGAATAAGAATTAAATTTCAACTCATTAATACGTGGCAGGGGTTCGAACCTAAACTTCCTAGACGGCAGGTCGCTTTCAAAATTTTTGTATGGGGTCATTCGAATCTGATCTACCTACACTGATGCGGGTGTTATAAATCAATGCCGGTGGTGCTTGAAAAACATCTTGGAATTTTTGGAAGCGCTTGGAAAAATGACATTTTTGAAAGAGAAAGACAGAAGTCAAGGAAACAAAACAAAAAAAAAATTTGGGTATTAAAAACAAGGAAAAGAAGCTTACATGGCTACATGAGTGTAGGTCGAGCTGGTGGGGCTGCGAAGCGAAGGCGGCGGAAGGAAAAGCGTTGCTAATTACTCCCCGCTCGGGGCTGGCGGCTCCGGCCTAGGTGCTCCGCATCCGTGACGGAGCCCTGAAAGCGCAGGAAGTGTAACCGCGCGTCGCTTGATATGATGATATGACACAGAGCGAACTTTCAACACTTCTTTCTATACTTTCGATTACATCTTTCTAGATCTAGTGACTACTTCGAATTACACTGTGCGTTGGATGGCTAATTAGCTTTAGATAATTAGTAAAGTTTAATCGCTGTTATTTTTATAATATTGGTTACAATTTAATAACTTCAAAGTTGCCTTTACAATTAAATACACTTTCTTTTTTATCTTCGTTAGAAAATGAAAAGTAAAACATCCTTAATTACAACGTAGTTTCATATTGGAGACAGTTAGGAGCGGCATGCGTCTCACCTCACCTCGCCCCGTGTTTGCCCAAATTGATGTTAAATCGCTTTTTGTTTGCGCATTCAATCCCAAAGCAATTTCTTTGTTAGAGAAACAATTTTATACAGTCAGTGTCTTTTTTATGCCCGAGGGGAAGTAATTTAATTGGTCTCTGTGAAGCTGCATAAGGAAATAGTTTTTATAATGGGTTCCTCTGTCTGTGTGGCCGCGGTTATTTAATAGCTAATTAATGAAGCAGAAAGATACAATTAACGCATTTGCGTATCAAAATCGCAATTTTTCATTAATCAAATTAACATCATTTTAAATAAAGCATTATAAAATAACGTTAAAAAATAACATACAAACACTTAACTTAAGTTGTGCACGTTTTGTCCGCGTCTATTGTTATCTCCCTTTTCTCTTCCGTAGGTCTGCTGGAAGATATTTCTTTAGAAATAAGTAGGCCTGTTGTGTCGTTTTTCTTTGTGTTATTGTCATTTTCTTGTTTAATGTGTACAATAAATAGTTAAATAAATAAATACAATTTCAAAAGCTTATAAGTAGCCCGCCAAAAGTAGCTAAAGCAATTATGTAGTTAGCCAGTGATTGTTATTAATATCCTTAGAAATATTTTTTTTATAACTACTCATTAACGTACGTGTGTGAGAACGCTGAAAGATTATAATCAGTAATTTGGTGGCATGTAACACGTGGTTCGGAGGCAGTGGCGCAGACCACACTACAGTACCATTACAGCAGGCCGGGCTCGAGTCGAGCAGCCGCGGGGGAAGCCATTCATAATATTGTAATAACGGCTTCTACCAGCAGTTATTCCGTGCTTAAACGTTTTACTGCGGTCATTATCTACCCGCTGAAAGGATATGCAGGCGATAAATTGTAGCGTTACCCCGCCGGTACCTACACACGAACAAGGAGCCACTTATCTTGAGATCTAGCCGTGCGCCGAGTTTATAGCGGATATAATTCATTAAATTGTAATTGATATTCCGAAGTAATTACAAGATATTTAAGCACTCTACAATAGCTTAATATATTTAATTCTGCCCTTAACGCAGTTATATATAGGTAGGTATAAAGATCTGCGTGCCGAAACTTAATCTGCGATACTAAGAAATTTACGACCTAATGCGGGCAGTATCGATGCTTTTCCAATTATTTGAGTAGACTACAATCTTCTACGATATCTGTAGAAAAGATATCTGGATGTGCAGTAAAGGGAACGCCTTTCCTTTGGTAATAAAGCGACCATTTAATCGGAGCTTATCTGCCCGGGAGCATTCATTAGATGATTGCGCTGTTACTAGTGGACTCTTTTTCGACTGCTCTACTACGAAAATTTGTGTTATTATCATAATATTTTTAAATAATTACAGTTACATTTTAGTTTCAGTTACAATATATTTGTTAATTGACACAACACACATACACACACACACACACACACAAACACCAGAAAAAATGTTAACTAGATTTTTTCATATTATTTTGCACGAAGAATTTGTATTTAATCGATTAAATTGTATAACTTTTTTTCGTTTCGACTCGCAGATTGCCGCAGATCCGGTAACAGTAAAACCGAGGCTTAGTCAAGACAAACACTGGCCGACAAGATATATCGTTACGTAGGTACAGTAAAATAACTCAAAAAATATAAAATTAGCACGCAACTAAATACAATGTGGACAGTATTTTATGACCTAAGAACGCGAAGCAAAAGCTAGCTACACGGCGGTGGCGTAGCGATGGACGATTACGATTAGCGACTACAACTTGAAACCCACAATACAAGCGTTTTAAATTATTTCATTTGCAGACAAAGGTAACAATATGAACTAATAACAATAGTCATTCATTTTAAACAATCAAATTGGTTAACCATAGTAGTTCTAATTTAATCAAAATAAACCATTGTTTACGAGTTCAACCTCATCGTACCGAAGCCTCGAGGAAAACTTGTCCACCTCTCGCTGATAGTTCACTGCATATCAGCAACACAAACATGTATTTTCTAAAGTAATCTATAAATTAAATGTCTTGTTTTCAAATTCACATAAAAGTGGTATCTAGATTAGTATTAAAATATATTTTGTTTTTCTTTTCAGGTCAACGGTATTTCTATTCCACTTGGTGTTAATTGATTCACAAGTAACGGCTTTCATGCTTCGGATGCAAAATATGAACGTTACTCTTAAGGACACAATTCGTGCAGTAAAGTTTGAATTAAACCACATCATCGAGCTCATGCACAACTTGAACACGACCTTTGAAGATACAATTAACTCCAGAGAAGAAGATATTCCTCAGGAAATCACTGCAGCAAGCCCTAATGATGTATCAACAATCAGAGATTCAGTTGAAAACGTCAGAAAAATACACGTTGTGATTCCATTATTATCAAGCACATCCCAACCAGAACAAGAAGAAAACTCTCCGAGGGGTTTATTTGGTACATTTCAATACTTGTTCAAGGCGTTAAACGAAACGCCGATAGCCCTTAATGAAACTTCAGTCACAATGAAACCTGATGTAATAAGAAAACGCAACTCTTCGTCGCCGAAAGAAGCCAATTATACAAACTACACGAACAACACTAAAGTTGCGATACCTAGGCTGACTATCCGCAGCCGACATGGAACTAAAACAAGAACAACCACGGAGCCTTGGAACCTAGACAACATTTTATTCAATGTTTTTAATCATGAAACATCTGCCAGTGGAACACTTAAGGTAACCATATTATGTAATAGCTATGTCCCCAATATTGATATATTCTTAAAAGCTTAAAAAAGACTTCTTCCTACAGTGTCAGTAGTTTTTTATTTATAAAAGTATCTTGCATAAGCATGACGCCTACGAATAGCAATAACTGGTAACTATAAAACATACATACATAATAATCAGAAATAATAATCATATATTTCATCATATCATCATATTTCAACATATCATTGTCTTTACATATTTGAAGTGGCCAAATTCGTTAAAGAATACCCGCATCTTTTCAAAAAAGCCAAAGATATACGTGTGAGAAATTTGAGGAACCCTAATAAATTAATGACGACAGTTATTCCGAAAACAGAAAATTATAAAAAGAATTGTTGTTACATGTGTGTGTCAATTTTTAATAACTTACCTCAAGGTTTGAAAGAAGAGCATCTAACATCTTTTAAAACTAAACTGTTGAAATGGCTTCAATCGCAAAATTTTTATTCGGTCCAAGAATTTTTGAGTAAAAAATTTTTAATGATATAATTGTGTAACAAGTGAGTGAGTGACAAGATATTTTATTGCTACCCATTTAGTAAACATTGTATACTTTAATTTGCATGTTACAACCTGATGTGACTGAAAATGAGCTTTTAATTTTTATGATGCTGTTCATCTGCAAAACTGTACCATTTTCTAGCAAATAAATGATTATGATTATGATTATAAAACACATGTTTTTAATTAGAACAATAATTTGTCGTCGACATTGTGTGGGTGGGTAAGACAGACAAGCGACCTTACGTGTCAATATTATAGTACGGCTTATATATCTCTTGCATTTAATAACGTGTCATTATTTATTTTCAGTCAAATAAAACACAAATGAAAACTCGCCGAGTTGAAAATAATTCAGTTTTGTACAGCCTGAGCGACTATATTCCACAGAAGGGTTCGAGTTTTATTACCCTGCCAAAAAAGAAAACTAGGACATTCCTTGCTCCAAGCTTGTGCCTGACTGAGAAGTGCGGGGTCAGTATGATAACGCGTTCCAAGCTGAACCGACCCGTGAGGAATCGCTACACCAGCCCTTTCAGCCAGTACAACCCTCTCCACAGCATATTCCTCAAAAATAGTATAGATTTAAGAAACCCAACATTCAATTTAACGTTAGTTAAAAAGTCCACTACACTTCCACCTTTAGAAGAAGACTTGTATAAATTCGTTATGTACTACACGTGAGGTACAACGCGTCAACAATGTTTAGATTTTGTTTTGAAAATCTGTTGAAATTGGAACAAAATATTATGTTTTGTTTGACACAAATAAATTGATATAAAAATATTTGTGAGTGTTGTCGTTTTCTATAAACCTTCCTCTAACGATAGACCGTCCAAATTAATTTATAACAAATTAAGTTAATAGATATTATAAACAAGGAAAAAAGGAAGAGGAGTACATATTCGCACCTAATACATCAGTCCTAAGTCAACATTTGCTGGGCTCCTAGTGCGCGTGCCGGTGTAAATACAAGAGAGCAAACAGAGCTCGATAGCGCTCCGCATCAAGATACTGCGCTAAACGAGAGTCGCGCTTAGCAAACAACTCTGACTGGACACTTGAGCATTTTAGCCGCATCTATACTATTTTAGTTTTTTGTTTTATTTCTCCGAACCCGTTTCCACTTTGTTCAATCTTTCGTACTATAGTCATTTATTCACTTGCTTTTTAAGGTGTAAAGCCAGATCGTAGAATAACAATAAGGCTAGCAACGACAACATCATTTAACCTTCATATAATATAGTTAAATACACGTATTTAGGTTTTTTTTACTGAAACTTTTTAAAATGCCCTAGAAAGTTGAGTCTCTTTAATCAAGTGAAGACCATTAATTTTAAATCACCAAACCTACCACAAAACTAATGTTGTTGTACCGTTCTGCCAAACAACAACCACTACTGCCACTAACAACCGACACTTAAGGGGCGTTTTAAAAACCCGATACATTGAAAATAACAAGGTAGACAGTTCAAAAGTGGTGCATAGCAGAGCGCGAGCGTGGAGCGGCCGCATCGCCGCCGCCGGCGCCGGCAGGTGGCTCAAATTACCGCATTTGTTACACGTTTACACGAAACTGTATCAATATTTCATGCGGATTTACGCGAGCTATCGCGAGCGTTTGCATTTTGCTGTCCTAAAAATACGCTGCACTTGATTCTGTACTGATTTCAACTAAACCCCCCTTTTTGCTTGAATTTGCGTTCCATCAAAACAACATACCTCGCGCACAATATTTGAATAGTAAATATTTTTTTGTAGTGTCTACGCCAAACAATCCCTTTTTTTTTCTTTTCAAACTATGATGAAAAACAAACATCAAATTCGACTGCAATAAGACGGGGACTTCGTTTTCAATTGAAAGAAAGAAAGAAAAACGTTTATTTGCTTACAATATTTTAAAAAATCAAAAATGAAACTAGTTATATTTGTTGTGATTTGGCAAGCAACCGCAATAACGACCGTAAACGTAAGATTTCTATTCCCTTAGAAATGGGAAAGTTTTTCAATTTTCAAGTGACGCAGCAGGTATGATGGAAAACTCTGGCTTCGGAAGCACCGATCTCCTTTGCTGTTTGCAGCCAGTTGCCGCTGTTTGCAAAGCAATTTAGTTATACCATATCTCGACTAGATCATGATTTAGTATGCAGAAACCGTATGAATGTGAATTGAATGCGCTATTGTATTTCGTTTTGTGTATGCTCTAATTTCTACTTTAATTATTATTCTGGGATCATAATCTAGTTACAAGTAGTTATTTGCATTGCATCGTGATAATAACAGAACACAAACTCGATATGAACAGCAAAATAATTAACAAATTAATTCTAAATAAGAACGATAATTAAAGCGAAATTCTTTAGTCTTTTAAGCGCTTTTGTTTTTTGCCTGCTACAGTGTAGGTACGAGTAGAATGAAGATTTTTCAACATTGTTAGATGGAGTGGAGTGGAGGAGCATTATGCATAGTCACGCCGGGATCACGGGGATTGTATCCTAAAACAGGATCGAGTGGGAACATCGCCTGAATTAAATGGGGCATCGCCGCTTAGCGCATAATCATCTAGTACGACATCTTTATGCTGTTATGCTATTTGTGTTCGATGCGCAGTTGCTGTATATCGTTTGTATTATTTATGCTACGTATATATATATCGTACTATGTAAATCGTCATTATCATATCGTTTAGACCCACACAAAGCTTATGACGGTTTTCGTACATAATAGCCGGGACCAACGGCTTAACGTACCTTCTGAAGCACGAATTCATATCACTTTTCGGATAATTTGGTTATCCTAAACTAACCAAGCTAGGGACAATCTCGCAAAGTTTTTTTTTACTGTGTCCACCCAATACTTCCAGAACGATAGCCAAACGTTAGGTCAGGGATAGGGATCCTGATGTATGGTAGATAAACTACAAGAATGCTATTTGCTATTCAAATGTATATCTTATTTTTGTTTCCGATTCCGTTTCGATATCATGGTAGAGACTGGTCAGTTGATGGACAGATTCATCGGCCTACGTTGTAATGATATTATGAGCATTATTATTCCACGCTTATAATATCACAATCAAAGCTCATTGTTTCCCGCCATATTTATAAAAGAGCCCCTAGAATCTGCTCCCTGCTTATCTGGGAAAATGCCGCGTGTGGTCCCTTGGGGTCCACATTTATCAGACCAATAAAACTGCCAGCAATCGTCTCCGGCGTCGCGACATCTGATATCATTTCATTGCTGAGTTTCACTATTATTGTCTTGCGATATATAGGGTGTTAAAAATAGCACTGGAAAAAGTTAGATCAAGGGTGGAAAGAAGACGGTCTGGTTGTAAAGTAAAATAACACCCTTTACTTTTACCCTAATCACATTTTTTTAACCAATCGATCTGGTCTATATTTTTTTCTGCGATAAAATTTTAGAAAGATGGAACTCATTTAGGTATAGCATTCCAACTGCATAAATAGTAATTTGCTGATTTATTAATTTATTTTATGTCACATGTATAGGTATAAACAACTAACAAAACATGGTTGTTATGTTCGTCCGTTGCATTCATTGCTCTACATGATTAGTTTCTCGTGCAATAGTTCTTTGTTAGTTTTTCATGAATTGGACAAATCTAGTCATTGACATGCTTAAATTGGTACAGTGCTGTTTTGAAACGCTACGTGACGCATGAAGTAATTTAGTAGGTACCCTTGAATTTGTTTTGCGTAAAGACTGCATCAATGAATGTTGCCGCACCGAAATCTAGTTATAAATAGCTACGCAGTATCAACAAACGTGGCCCGCCCTCGGATGTGTTGACACGGTCGCATTCCGCTTAATTATTAACGAGGTTTATATGAAGGTGTCAGTTAATGATAACGTTAACTAGAATTCGTAATAGAAGGGAGCTCCAGCTGTACGACGGGCGCCAGGCGGTGGCGGCCCGAGTTATGTCCCGCGCGAGACAGGAGCCCGATTAAAAATGCAACACTTCAAAACGAGGTGGAATCGGCATTGGCGTCGCTCGCGCACGCTGCCCCAGTCTGTGATCTCCCGCCGCTGGGGCAGCTGCCTCGCCGCTCATCACCACGTTACGACCCTTGAAAACTTTGTTGGATAGTGCGCAAGTTGCAGTGACGGGCAGATTGTGGTGTGCTTCATGTTAACATGGGAGTTCGAACAAGTTGATCAAAATGATATCATGTTTGTATGTAGGTTTGTACAAGATTATTTTAATGCACACATAAAACCTTTTATACACAAAAATAGTTTAATTTAGTATAGTTATTTCTACCTCATAAAATATGCAGGCCGTAACTTTTGCATTGCCACGTTAATGAGACATAGAACTTGATTCTTTATTCATTAAATTAGGTCATTGACTTAAAAAAGCTTACAATGTATTTTTAAACTCAGGCGTCGACAAATCGATCGCACCACGACAACAGTTGGGATTTATTCTGAAAATGCAGCCAGAATAGTACTCGTTAGTATTTTATTTACGTAGAGTATTGCGATATCGGCTTCCAGCCACTGTGCTATTTTCGCACTATATCGTTTATTACGATGACCGGCAGCGGGCGGCGGCAGCGGGGCGGCAGCGGCGCGGCGACACGACGGCGGCGGCGGCAGCACGGAACGGAGGCGCGACGCGCGAGAATCGTGCGACCACTACACCGCTTGATATTATATTCTGGAGCACGCGCCTCGTCTCTACCTCTCGCCTCGCGCCTCTCCGCTTTGCCTCGCGCCAGATATTTCGAGTGCTGCTTCCGCCACCTCTATGAATTTACCTAGTCTCAGTCATAGAACAGCCCGGTGCAGCCGCCCGCATTGCTAATATCTAACCGAACGTTAATTTGATTCAAATTCTGCGTTTATCGACCTACGCCTTCTTTCATTTCTTGCAACAATCACCCATTCTTATGCGTGTATATTTAATAGTAGAGTGGAGTGCTGCCTGTGCAAAAAACTCAGCAGGAATCAAGTCCCACCAAGTTCAAGAGCGCGGCGAAAAACTTGGCAAGCATTACTGAAATCAGTTGATGTTTTATTCATGAGAACTTTGTACTTCAGGACTCACACAGCACTTTTGATGCCATGTATGTATTTAGATATACCTAACGTAAAGAAGTTTTTTTAACGTAGGCTACATACAACAAAACCGTATTATGTGAAAAGTCGAAAATGCATACACAAACAGAGACTATACGCATTAGCTTCCTATACCTATATTTCAATGCGTAATATGGGAAGTACGATATGTACCTTTGTACGTATAATGTCCCCACTGAGGGACTTGAACCTGCTAAGTAACTTTATGTTATATACATGTATATAGGTATACGTACAGAACCTAACTAAAAAACCGGCCAAGCACGTGTCGGGCCACGCAAAGTGTAGGGTTCCGTAGTTGTCCAATACTACTAATTATGTACCTGTTTAAGACAGTTATCATTCATCAAAATATTTTTCTATGATATTTGTAGTACCAAATTACTTACTTGTACAAGTACATTTTATACGTTGGTCTATTATTCGATAACCTGTAAAGCTTACTTGCCCCGCGTTCCGAGACGCGCTGAAATCGATTAAAGTACCCGTAATCGCGTTCCGAATCACTGTCAGCCATACATTTTTTTGCTTTTCTGATCGCTGACAGCGCTGAAAGTCTGATTCGGAATGCGCCCTTGATGTTGATAGTTTTCCTTTTAAATTCATCATATACACTACTACCGTGAATTTTTTCACATTTCGAAATGCAACGGTTTCGCTGGTAGGGGGGGGGGGGGGGAACTTGACTCTAACAAAAATAAGCACTTTAAAACAAAATATTTCTAAAACTTACGCTAGCATCGAAAAATGGTTTTAGCAAACCCCAATTATTTTTAAAAAACCTATCCAACGATACCTCACACTATAAGGTAATCGTGAAAAAAACCTCCACTTGACGTGTACGAGAGGAAACCTAAAAAAAAAAATGTTATTATTTTATTCTTCAGCTTAGTCGGCATGATTAATATGTATATCCATGCCAAATTACAGCCTTCTAATACCAAGAGTCTCTGAGCTAAGCCGTGAACGGACAGACAGATAGAAAGACAGACGGACACATACCGAAACTATAAGAGTTCCTTTTTTACTACGGAACCCCAAAAATACACGTTCCAAGTCCAAAGCGGAAATACACGAGGACATGACTAATTACAAGATGATACACAGAAGTAAGACTGATTTTTTTTAGCATAGGTCACAGCATAGAATATCTTTGACCCACCACGGCCTATTGTATCGACCTGAAAAGACTCCGCAACAAAGCCTCGTATCGGTCTAACACTTATCGATACTTGAGGAATCAGAGATCATAAGCAGTACCTACCTACATACATTGCCAAGACTATCAATAAACAGTAAATTAAAAATTATGCTAACTGGCAATATATCAATATCATAAAGCATTTATTTGTTATGAATTTTATGATTTTTTTTAATTCTTATTACGATCATGATGGTGATTACGATCGATCGTTCTACTAGTACATAATGCAGTGCAGTGCATAATGCGTTCTACTAGTACATAATACTATCAATATTACACACTTGATTTTTTCCTGATTAAATATTCGGAAAGAACACGCTCTCATGATTTTATAAACCAAAGTCATAGAAAATTTAATCCGCATTATGTAAACAAAGGGCACTTAGTTGTGTTGCAAGTCACAAAGTTATTAACAATATTCTGTAGGAAAGCCTCAGTGTATTCATTAGTTGGTGTTCATTAGCGCCGCGCCGTGCTGCTGCCGGCGCCGGCGCGTAATCCGTACTTGTTTTTCATTCAATTACGAGCACAGCGAACTAATTGAGAAAAAATCAGGGAGAGTACGTATGTGGGGGTTGTGTTGCAGGGAATGACGTCACACAACGAATGTGCTTCAGTCAGGAATTTCGTATCCTCACTGAAATAAAGGGTGTTAAGAAAATGATATACGAATATGAGTGTAAATATTTACACAATACGCTTATAAATGTTAGCTAAGCTAAGGTTTTTTAATAATTCAATTCCTGATGTTACGGATCGGGCCAACTATTAATGTTTTTCTTTTATTTACAAATATAAAAAAACAAATGCATTCGTGCTGTACGTATTTTAAAAGTAAAACAATGAAGTCCAAGATACAGATCAATACATTGTTGCAAAATAAAAAGCATTATTTGCGGGATGTTTACGAGAACACAAAATATGCAAGTGCTAGCGAGGTGGTTATTTGGCGCGGACCACCTGGCGGCTTCCCTGAGCTATCGGTTTTACATAAGTTGCACTTTGTTGTTCATACTGCTGAACATGAGTAGGGTAAAATTGGGGATTATAATGAATCTGTACTGCCTGACGCATCTAAATTTTTTAACAAACTTACTTCGGAATCTATATCTATTGAAGATTACAATCATGCTCAGGAAGTTTGGCAAGCTTTCAACTTGAGTAATTTAGGTGAATATACAGATTTATATTTAAAGACTGATGTCTTATTACTATGCGATATTTTTGAAAAATTCAGGCGCACTTGCTTAACACATTACAATTTAGATCCAGCACATTTTGTTTCATCGCCATCACTTAGTTGGGATGCTATGCTGTTATACACAAAGATAAAGTTAGATCTTTTCACTGATCTAGATATGTATCAAATGATAGAGAAAGGCATCAGAGGTGGTCTTGCTCAATGTTCACTTAGATATGCCAAAGCAAATAATATATATCTTGATGATTATGATGAAAATGAACGAGATAACTACTTAGTTTATTTGGACTGTGTAAATCTGTACGGTTATGCTATGATGCAAAATCTTCCTACCGGTTATTTCAGGTTTCTGAATGCTACTGAAATTGAAAATTATAATGTTTTTCACTATTCTCGTAAATCAGATACTGGATACGTTCTTGAAGTTGATCTTCATTACCCTCCAGAAATCCATGAAGCTCATTCAGACTTGCCCTTTGCTGTTGAAAAATTAATTCCTCCAGGTAGTACAACTCCCAAATTAATTGCAAATCTTTATGACAAACAAAATTATATTATTCATTACGTGCATTTACAGGAATGCTTAAGAAATGGTTTAATATTGTCAAAAATTCATAAAATATTAGAATTCAAGCAGAGTAATTTTTTAAATGCTTACATTATGTTAAATACTACTCTTAGACAAAAATCTACGTCTGATTTTGAAAAAGATTTGTTTAAAAAGATGATAAATTCTATCTTTGGAAAAACTATAGAAAATAAAAGAAAACAAGTGGATGTAAAATTAGTAAATGTGTGGAAAGATGAGTCAAATCGAACTAACAAATTCGCAGGTGCTGAAAAATACGTGAGTGCTCCAAATTTTAAAAATGTTTCAATTATATCAGAATCTTTAGTAGCAATACAAATGCAACAATCGAAAGTTATTCTCGATCGTCCCATCTACATCGGTTTTTCAATTTTAGAATTAGCAAAAAGTCATCTTTATCGCTTTCATTATTCAGTAATGAAACAAATTTACAACAATGATATAGTCCTTTGTTACACTGATACTGATAGTTTATTATATAACATATACACGAAAGATTTTTATGCGGATTTGAAGCAAAATTTACAGTATTTTGACACAAGTAACTTTGATGATGTTAACCCATATGAAATACCCAAAGTAAACACGAAAATCCCTGGATATTTCAAAGATGAAATGGGAGGTAGGATTATAACAGAATACGCTGGTCTACGAGCGAAACTTTATTGCATAGATACAAAACTATCTTCAATGAAGAAAGCTAAAGGTATAAAAAAATGTGTCACAAAAAAACTTGATATTGAAATGTATAAAAGAGCTTTATTTTCAGATGAATGTGTGAGAGATGACATGTGTATAATAAGATCTAAAAATCATAAAGTTTACACACAAAAAATTAACAAACTGGTCCTATCTAATAACGATGATAAACGGCAGGTTATGAGCAACAAAACTGAGTCATTACCGTGGGGACATTTTAAGATATGCTAAAACTCTGTAAGGAAAAGTTAGAAATAAATTGAACATAAAATAAAATTAAGTATTATAATTAATTTGTACTTTAGATGGTAAGTTGTGTTTAAAATAAACTAAATGTGATTAAGTGATGTTTGCTTTTTTTTTCTATGTAAATCCTACCTTGAGCTAGCTTTGTTTTTCTGATACATGCTAAATACTACTTATTTTCATTGGACGTCTGATAAGATTACACGCTGTAGGGTGAAATTGGGGCATTCTGGATCACGAAGCGAGCGAAGCGAGCGGAGTGATCCAGAATCCCCAATTTGACCCTACTAACATGTAAAACTCTCAGGATATATTCCATTCAAGACATACAAAATCCTTAAACTTTGCCGCCATTCTTTTTATATGACACAACCAAACGTGTACACTTAGTCAATATGCGTAAAACAACAAACAATGCCTAAACAGTTTGTCTGATACAATTATTTGAGATAATAAACCAGCGTTATTAAGATTATGACAGACTGTAAATAAGGCAGTAATCTGTTTGGATTGTCTTGACTTATCACATTCCATTAGGCTGTAATTAACATTAACTGTAATCCGTTGTTACAGGATCTTAGCGGCCACAGTAATGAGCGGAGCGGAAGCGAGCGCGGGCGCGATCCACGGCTGGGGTTGCACACCAACTGGTGATCCCCCATCTGCTGCCGTTTCCTCTGTAGAACAAGAACATAAAAAACCAGTATGGCTGCCCGCAGCACTTCATAGAGGCTGGAGAAGAACTGCTTTATACTGCATTATAGTATTATTAATGATATTAGTATTTTTAAACATTGCACTTACTTTGTGGATCATAAGTGCTTTAAAATTAAGTGCGGTAAGTGTATACGTTAATTTTAACGATATGCATTTTTATAACGTATGCGACTTACCTAATAGATGAAATATTTCAGTCAGGAATAGGTCCAATAAAAATAGTGAGGGGTGGCATCCAGTTGTCGGGGCACGCGTGGATCGTGGACCGGCTCGTGGCGTCAACGATAGCGTCGCAGCCCTCGCATCCCATCACCGTGCACTCGCACCGGAACTTCACCGTGCTCGTCTCGGAACCACACCAGCCCGACCACGCCAAACTGTTGATAAGTAAGTGAATTAAAGATATATACTAAAGAAAGAGTACAAAAAAAAGCTTATTATAATAACAAAAAGCTCACCACCTACAGTTTTAAAACTGCTTGCAGCGTAGCTTAGTATAGCAGAAATGTATGAAACTGACAACAGCTGTGAGCGTTGCGTTGCATCATCGCCTAAAACTTTAAGATAATAAAATATAGATAAAAAAAAGCTTTTAAAGCACATCAAACAAAAAAGTGAAAAATAATTCCTAATATAAGCTGAAAACAATAATGAACGAAAAATACTAGTATTATTGTGAAAAAAAAGCGTGGGTTGCTCGATATATTTAGGTACAAAAAATATGGCACAAAGCACCCCACGCTTTTTTCACAATAATACTAGTATTATTCGTTCATTATTGTTTTCAGCTTATATTTAGAATTATTTTTCACTTTTTAGTTTGATGTACTGTGAAAGCATGTATTTTTTTGTTTTTTTTTTATCAAATTATTGTATTGTCACCGGTTTTTGTTAAGTGTACAAAGTTTCAATTAAATCTGTCCGTTTAAAGTGGGTCAAAATCGAGTCCAAACTAAGGAGTCGGTTACATACAAACATACAGGTGAAGCTAATAAAAGCGTGTTAAAAACACCCATTTTAAGATACGACATATTTATATCAACGACATAAAGCGAAAAAAAAATTTTTTTAATTGGGTGGTAAACATATTGTTTATTTATTTCATTATTTATTGTACCTGCACAATAAATTGGACAAAAAACAAACACATAGAAAAATGGCACAATAACTTATTTTTAAAGAAATATCTTACAGCATTTGCAACTATTTGGAAGTGTGAATTTAGAAAAGAAGTGGATAGAAACGTGCACAATAATTTCACATAATTTCCTTATTGATTTTATTTCTAGAACGCGACATCATTGAATGCAGCGGGCGAGCGTTTCACGTGGAGGATTCCCGAGGCAACAGTGTGTTCCACGCGTCACGCGACGAGGTGCGCGTCTCTTCTGACGTGCTGGCTGTGGACGGTGTAGGTGGGCTGACCGTCCGCAGCGCCCTGCAGACGCAAGCCGTCAGAGCCCCGCCAGGGTCCGACCTGCAGTAAGTTCACTCCACTGAGGATGAGAGGCAACAGTGTGTTCCACGCGTCATGCGACGAGGTGCGCGTCTCTTCTGACGTGCTGGCTGTAGACGGCGTAGGTGGGCTGACCGTCCGCAGCGCCCTGCAGACGCAAGCCGTCAGAGCCCCACCAGGGTCCGACCTGCAGTAAGTTCACTCCACTGAGGATGAGAGGCAACAGTGTGTTCCACGCGTCACGCGACGAGGTGCGCGTCTCTTCTGACGTGCTGGCCGTGAACGGCGTGGGCGGGCTGACCGTGCAGCGCCTTGCAGACCCAACCCTTCAGAACCCCGCCAGGGTCCGACCTGCTGTAAGTTCACTCCACTGAGGATGAGAGGCAACAGTGTGTTCCACGCGTCACGTGACGAAGTGCGCGTCTCTTCCGACGTGCTGTCCGTGGACGGCGTGGGCGGGCTGACCGTGCAGCGCCCTGCAGACCCAAGCCTTCAGAGCCCCACCAGGGTCCGACCTGTTGTAAGTTCACTCCACAGAGGCTGAGAGGTAACAGTATGTTCCACGCGTCTCTTCTGACGTGCTAGCCGTGGACGGCGTGGGCGGGCGGGCAAGCTGTCAAAGCCCCGGACCCTGGGGTCCGACCTGCAGTAAGTTCACTCCACCGAGAATAAGAGGCAAAGGTGTGTGGTGGTTCCACGCGTCACGTGATCAGGTGCGCGTTTCTTTTGACGTGCTAGCCGTGGGCTGACCGTCCGAAATTCAATCGTATCGGTTGGGGAAAAACTCTTTTCGCAAATAGTATATAATGAAATCTCTTTGGCTATACCATTTGTATCTGGCTGGTTATGGTATTATTAAAAAGTTTAAATTTTAAAAAAGGTAATTCCAAATTCAAATTAGGAAAATGTGTGATTATCATTTGTTTTATTCTTACTGTTAAGATGAGTGAATCAAATGAAAAAAAATCGATACATTTTCAAATTTTACTACAAAAAAGGTAAAAATGCAACCCTTCGGCCACATTTGAAACCAAAGTTCGAAACCTGCAACGCAAGCCGCGAAAAAAATTTGTGATGTTTATGGACCTAGTGCAGTGTCTGTGAGAGTAGCACAAATTTGGTTTAAGCGTTTTCAATCCGGAAATTTTGATGTCAAAGATGCACCTCACTCTGGGCGCCCTGTTACGGATAAAATGGATGCCATTTTTGAAAAAGTGGAGCAAGATCGGCATATCAGTAGTTACGATGTAGCTGAAGAACTGGGAATTGACCACAAAACAGTTTTGGCGCATTTGAAAAAAGCTGGGTACACAAAAAAGCTCGATATTTGGGTGCCTCATGAGCTCACTGAAAGAAACTTAATGAACCGTGTACTCATTTGTGATTCTTTATTACGACGTAATGAAACCGAACCATTTTTGAAAAACCTGATAACTGGTGATAAAAAGTGGATCACGTACGACAAGAACGTGCGAAAAAGATCGTGGTCAAAGGCTGGTCAGGCTTCACAGGCTCTGGCGAAACCCGGGTTATCTCGCAACAAGGTAATGCTGTGTGTATGGTGGGATTGGAAGGGCATTATGAGCTGTTACCGCCAGGCAGGACCATCGACTCTGAACTCTACTGCGAACAACTGATGAGATTAAAGCAAAAAGTTGAGAGAAAGCGGCTGGAATTAATGCTGTTGTGTTTGTTGTATGTTAACAAACACCTTCGAATTGTTGAAATTGTTTGGAGTCCATTGCTTTTAGGTCCTCGTCGCCAGTAAAATAATATTTTATTGTCAAACAACAGTTTTTTTTTTTGTTTTTTTTTTGTTATGGCACTAGTTGAGCTTTGTGCCAGTGTGTCAAGTTTGTTCAAGAAAGAAATTATATTGACAACGTCAGGCATTTATTTTTCAGACAAGTATCCAAAGAAGGTTGAGGTTTAGGCCATAGCACTTTAGCACTGTTTTTGGAGGCACTCACACGAAAGCTTATAGCACAAATATTTAATAGAACAGTTCACAGTAACCTTTTCATGAAGGAAAATTCCTTCATGAACCAAGACAAGATATCACATTGTCAACAATTTCGGCTACCTAGCACCACTATAACATATACAAACTTCTTACGCCAATACTAGACAACCTTAACAAATATTATCCTACGAAGTTTTTGCTACGATTTTGCTACGCCGCCGTAGCAAAATCTGCTACGAGATAAGGTCAACTCAACCATTTGTTCTGCAAATATAGAGCATCGTCAAATTATGAACCAGTGAACTGTCCAATATACATAACATCCCAATAGAACATAAGTGTGTAAAAAAATATACTTATGCCAGGCAAGCCTCACCGCCTAAAAAATTGTAGAACCAAGTCGATAGTTATGTTGTGAAACTCATCTTGACGGTGAACTACTAATTTAATAATTTTGTCGTAAATGTTTATTTTTTAATCAATAATATGTACCTATATATTGTTCGTAATTGTTGAGTTTGTACTTTACATTGTTTTTGCTATGGTTTTGCTACGCCGTAGCAAAAAGCTACGAGATTAAAGGCCATCGATTTCAAATTTTAAACCGTATGTATGTAGTGCAAAAATATACTTATTTTAGTGATAAGTAGCTACTCAACGTCAAATTATGAACTCTACCTTGTTTATTAAGGTAAATAACATAAATGATGACGTCCATACTTGTAACTGGGTAAGCAGAGCATAGATGACACTCCTACAACAACCAAATATAGTTGAAAGTTGAAAATGACACATTAAATAATAATAATAAGATAGAAGAAGAAGTTGCCCCATAAGACACCCATACCGCGGCTATCATAGAGAAAATATTGCAGGAAACTATCGTGCTTTCTGCTTCCCCCAAAAGTCTTTATTACCACATTGATAATAATAATATACATAGTATTAAGGTCAGTTAGAAAACAAAGAAGACAAGCAAAGCACCTTACCCTGGCTTTCGATTTGAAAACGGCAGATTATAGAAAACCTGAGGTCTCACCTTAAGATGCGACATATTTAGGGCACAATCCCGTAAATAACACGGCGCGGCGGTGGCCTTGTTTTTGTATTCGTAAAGTTACAGTTCATTTTTTTTCGAAGTCGCAGTAAATAATAGATGAAACCAACACTTACGGATTTATTTTGTCGTAAAACTTTCGAACAATGACACCAAAACTAACAGAAATATAGTTTCGAATACCATCTACAAGTTCACAATAGTTTGTAACTTTTACGAACGCGTATCGTGTAAAGTTTTATGAAGAAGCAAGAGAAATATGTTTTAGCAGATGTATCGCTCGCCTTCAAACACGAAAATCATTCGATTGAACTCGTGCGAATGTACAGGAATAGACTGATATCAATACCAGCTTCTGACTAGAACACCGCAGCGATTTTTTTATCTATTACTATAACGGTAGGCAATGGCCATTTTATTTTTCAGGCTGGAATCCGCGACCAGACGTCTCGATCTGAGAGCTCCGCAATCAATCTACCTAGAGAGTAGAGCAGGCAGCATTGACATCACCTCACACAGTGACATTAAAATGGATTCTGTTGTCGGTGCTGTAAGTATTTATACTAAAATTTTGAAGAGTCTGTAAAAAACGATATTACAGTATATTACCTATTTTCACTTTGGATTTTACTTTCAGATCCGTATTGACGCTCCGAACATTATAATCAACAACCTAAAAAAAGCGAATATCACAGATCGACCTCAAAAAAACATTAAAAATAGAAAAGTATATCAATTATGCGCGTGCCCGTCAGGAAAACTATTCCTCGCGGCCCCCGACGCGCTGTGTGAGGCCAGAGACGACGACTATGAACTGTGCCGATGATGAAACCATCGTCCGAGGTTTTCAAATAGTTGGACATTCAATAAATAATTCATCACTAGCAGCAGCGTCGGCATTCCAGACAGGAAGTCATCTCATAGACAGGTTGCCACGAAAATAGAACTTTTATACCCGAAGGAACGGAGCCAAAATCAACCATTCGAGTATTGTAAACTTTCCAATAGGTAATGTATATTTATACCTTCCGCCTAGAGAGGTGTGGTGTCAGCACTTCGGCAGTAAATTAAGATGGACATTAACTGACACGTCCAGACCTCACGTTCTTACACCGCCGCCGTAGTGGCACTATTGATGGATGCTTTAATATTATAGTATAAAGTAATATATCTATAGGAAAGGTTTAAAAACTTAAACCTGAGTGTGCCATAAATATAAGTAATAAAACACCAATTTGTGATATAGTACTAGGATAGGTAATTTATAGTAGTGCCAAATTACATAACAACGCATTATCTTATGAACTTGCATTTTGCACCGTGCACGTTTTCTATTTTAAAACAAAGACCTAAAAATATTTGACTTTTATGAGAGAGTTCATTTTAAAATAAATTAATTTAATAAACGTTTGTCTTTATCGTTATTATTTATTAGTCGTCTACCTTACAACCTACTCGATAAGAAGTTTTCAAACCATGAAGCTTATATCACAGCAAATACGAATATATTAATTTGTTAAATTGGGTTTACATAAAGATGTTACAAGTTGGTACAAAGAACCTCCAACCTACAGCTACACAAACTTTTGACGATAAAACTTTTAGCGGCCTTCATAAGATAAGATCAACAACAGCTCATATACGCCCCCACCGAGGGGCTCGACGAGCCTACCTTGAATTAAGGCGATTAGGCCTTAGTCGACCACGCTGGCCCAGTGCAAGTTTGTCGACTTCACACGCAACCTTTGAATTTCTTTGCAGGAGTGTGCAAGTTTCATCACGATGTTTTCCTTCACCGTAAGAGCGTCGAATAAACGTACATATGAATTCGAAATTCGAAAACACTTTGGTACGTGGTGGGGATCGAACCCGCGTCTCCCGGACGATCACTACACTAGACCACCGACGCTCATAAGATAAGATTCTTTATTTGCGATAAAACCAAATTGACATTGGTATGCAAATCATTATAAAATTAGAGCAATAAAATTACATTTACATTAACATAAAATTCAATAATATTCATTACAGTAGTAAGTATACAAAATGTTATAAACTTAGTAAACAATTTTCATTATTTTACTAAGGACTTTTACATGGGTTACTGACTAGAAAGGTTTTTCTATTGAGTATCTATCTGTTAACGTATTTAATTTACTAGATTGATCTGATCTAATCTATAAGTAGTATATTTTTTAATAATCGAATATCGTCATAGCAGAGCAACAAATGAAAATATAGAATCATGATGACTTGAAGGGTATAATATTGTAAGTAACGATTTTGTTTCCATTTCTTTAAAAAAGTCTGCATTTATTTTTTTGCGCCAGTTTACGTAGTCGTAGCAGAAGTTTCAACCAAAACTAGCTACTACTACATCGTACCGATATTACCTTCTTTTTTAAAATAATGAACTACACTGGAATTTCTTTATTAGCAGAAGCTGTTGAATGGTTTGCCAACTTTCAGCCAATAAGCCAAACTAGCGGAAACAATCGAAACACGGCGAGAACACAAATCCCCCGGGGCAACTTGTACGCACAGTATTTCTCCCTGATACTTCCCTAAGAATAAGGAAACAACTTCCCCTTCGTATAGTATACAGTGAAGGTAGTTAACTATCGGTTCCATTTCTAATAGTGACTGGCTGGATTGCTGCTATATTTTTATAATCAACCACATGAATTAGACATAATACTTAAAAATAAAATGACAATCACATTAAATATGTAGAAATCCATAACACACATATCTACCGGGTTATTAGTTATTACCACGATTTTGTTTTTTTTTTCTAATAACCTAAAAGTGTTTATGTAGCAATCCAACTTTATTTAAGATTTTAAAAACATTTTCTATGTTGTGTACTTCTGTGTTTTCCTCCGTATTTTTATTGTTTCTAAGAAAGCAAGTATTTTGCTCTCCGATTTATTAACTTTAAATTTCTTCAATAAATAAATCACAAAGCCATAAGTCAAGTCGTTTTTCTATACCGAATTTTGCACGTAAAACCATTAGACATTATAAAATAAGGTTCTATTTAATCGGCACCATTTTTTTTTACCGCAAGCTGCAGTTGGGTTGATTCGAATTTTAAACAAGTTGTTAATCAATGCCAGCATGGCGCGGTCGAAGCGCTGATGCGGTCAGCCGCGCGGGCGTCGGCCAGCGGTCGGTGGTCGGCCACGGTGAGCCGACGACGACGTCACAACACTACTCGTAATTAGAACCATACCACCGGGGCCCCGTTTCACGAAGCAACAATTTACTAGTAACAATTTACAATTTGATATTCATTGCTTAGCCAATTCGCCTAAACTGTAAAAGCCCTTATCGTTTTACCTCATTGTGTACGCAGTGTACATCAAATTGTACTTGTAGTTTGTAACTTGTACCGTCGTGGAACGGCCCCCTGATTAAATCGCTACCTTGTCCCAGTTGTTTTACAAATACTTTATTCGAAGGCCCGCGACGTTATTAATATCCTATTCAGGGTGCAAGCGACAGGTCCTTACAAACTGATGCAGTACATTTAGTCTATCGTGCTAAAATTATCGGCAATTGAATCCAGGTTCTATTATCTGCGCAATGTAGTACAACGCACACGTGCAAATTCAATACGCGCCCGTGCATTTTATAATACATTTTTTATTCTAGCGGTTTTATTTGCAAAACGTGGTACTGTGTATAACACTGTAACAAATTTAACAAAACTGAAGAAATTCCATTGGAATATGATTTTGAATGATGAGCTGAATGCACCAATTTTGTCATCGAACACCATGCCGAGGTCCACCAAGGTCTCAGCCAGAACAACTATGTCATCGGCAAATTGAAGGTGAGTGATGTACTTGCCGTTGACGTTGATGCCATGTCTTTCCCAGTCCAGAAGCTTGAAAACATCTTCCAATGCAGCGGTGAACAGTTTCAGAGATACGTATTACATCGAGAAAGTAACACTTCAGCACTTCGACATGCCGATAGTCAACTTGGCACCTCTGGAGAGACCGCAGCACTGCCCACTACCCAGGTCTCAATCGAATTGAAGGCTTTCTCATAGTCCAGAAACGCTAAGCATAGTGGCTGGTTATACTCTTCGGTCTTCTATATAACCTGCCGCAGCGTATGTATGTGGTCTATGGTACTATAGCCTTTTCGGAAACCGACTTTTTCGGGAGGCTGGAAGTCGACAAACTTGCATGCGAGACGGTTTGTGATGACCCTCGAAAACAACTTATAGACATGGCTCAGAAGTAAGATGGGTGTATAATTCTTTCAAAGAGTTTTGTCGTCCTTTTTGAAGAAGAGCACCACCAGTCTTCATGTGTCCAATTGTGTCGCTTTATAATGTACGTGGTGCTATCCATTCGCATAAATTAATGTGCTGAAGCGGGTCGTGAATTGCAAGCAGAGAATAAGCAATTAAGTGAGCGTAACTAACTGTAAGTTATATAATTTTTGGCTCAAAAATGCAAATACTTTACGAAAAATAGGCACTTGTCGAAGAAAGGGGAAAATGTCGCACTCGCATAAAACGATTTTATTTATTTGCGCTATTCTCCGCAACACATAAAAGGCGCAGTGAATTTGTTTACATTTATTTCGGTACGTACGTACACTTTTAGTTATGACTCTATAAACATTCGCGATCGACCGACGAGCGACAATAAAAAAAAATCCTAGTATTTTAGAGACCTTATCTTTTTGTATAATGTAGGTATTATCAAGTTTTACGTATACAAAACAAAGTGAAAATATCAGGTCTCCACGAACGAAATGATAGGATACATTTAGCTCATTGTTCTTAATAGTATTCTACCGAAATTTCACTTTTATCGATATGTAATACATAATTTCGATAAAGTGGTACAAATTGACACAGTAATTAAGTACCTTTATGCTAAGATTATTAACACACGAAAAAAGTTCAGAAATAATGAAAATTCATTTCTGTTATTAATTCATTTCTGTAATTTTCGAGAGTCACAAAAAAACCTTAAATAACTGATAGAAAATCTTTCAGAATCATGGGCCAAATGAATATATTATTTTGTGAAAACTATTGTCACTTACACCATGTATTCTTCATGTATTCTTTGCTTAATTGTGTTGTACTGTACTCAAACCCAAGCAATTGATAATGGCTCACAGAAACGGACTACAACTAATATATATTCAAATACGTTTCTATTAATTTCTGAGAAATGAGAGAAACCGAAAATGAAACAAAAATCTTAACAGTAACTTTCAATAAAATTTTTGATAATTATCATAATCGGTGCACTTACAATACAATACAAATATTCTTAAACTATAATTAAGTGTATTATTATTAACTGAAGTATTTTAAATGGTTTTACACCATTTTTACTCTTGAACACTTAAACAATGTTACTTCATGGCTTCCGCTTTTTATGGTTCCTTCAACAGCGCAAAGCGCGTGTCCGTAGGCTATTTTGGTCCGTCGTTTCTTCTGATTGACATCTGCTTTCGCCGTAACCGTAAATGCCGTTTTAGATAATCTTGCCTTTGCCGTATGGCAGAAAGGAGTAGGAAATATTGTAAATTGGTCTACAAGTAATTATTTATTTTAGGTAGTCTCCCAGGCTAGATTTGTTTTCCAGTTTTACCGAGTGCTAACAAGATAACTTAGGATAGACAAGATGCGATTTGTTCTTTACTTCATACAAATCCCATTTAGACGTTCCTCTCGCGCTTTGTCACCGATTACGAGTAAAAGAATACCTAACGTAGACTAAAAATGTGTGCAACCTAAATTGTTTTAATTTATATATTTACTAAAGCGTGCATGCTTAAAAAATTATATAATTACAAGTGCCGTTTTACTTCACGTCCACACTTTATAAATTACAACTTTTTTTGTGCAAATAGTATGAAGCTATTCAGAAGTTTGCGACGGAACAATAAAATAACAATAGCTGTGCCATTTCAGTTATCTCGGCCGTTTCGCGAGTCGTAGCAGTTGCAATGAGGCGCATATCCCAGAACACGGTGGCTGGCCTGGCTCCCGATTCGTTAACTCTATACGCACTTACTTATTCTATGGAAAAACGGGGAACTTAATATTGTTGTGAGATATTCATTTTTCAGAGAAGTCGCTTGTCGACGTTCATACTATATAGGAGGAGAAGAATTTTTAAAACATATACCAGTCACGCTCGTTATAGCCACTACCAGCGTACCAACTGCCTATCAATCCGATGAAAATATCCGTTAGATACTATTACCTAAGCTAGTGTTTTTTTTTTTTACATGGACCTAATGTTTGTGTCGCAAAATCGACGTATCAAGCGTAACCGGACTTTTGGGGGAGCGGAAGGCTCTTAACCCAACCAAGCTAGAATAAAACGAGAAATAAGTATTTTTTTATTTCATGTACAGTTTTTTATTCTTAAGCAGGGGATTCAGGCAGAACAATGTTGTTTGGCTGGCATACGTTCGAGACGCCGCCGCCGCCGGCCGCCGTCATAGGGAAGTGTCCAGCGGCTTGCCGGCTGAGCGTCGAGTTGAACGACTTGTCCACATTATGTAGATGAGGGCACAGGTGCTCGTTATGTGGCCCCAGCTACGCCCTGTATAAAAACTTCGCCGAACCAAACGACTCCCACTCACTATTTCTAAGTGATACTCCTTTTGTATACAAGACTTTACTTCGGGTATAGTATGAAAAAAATGTGTTGATAGATCAACAAAGAGGTGCTCACTGATACATAAAGAAATATTAATTTTCCATCTACATACACACACACAACCATGATTATTTATATACCTGCCTAAAACCTAGTGGGGTAGCTGAATTCAATTTTATTCGAAAATTAATGTTCAGTTTGACGTAAAACAGCAATTAACGTGAAAATTATTTAATTGACTTATTTGTATTGGTAAATACATTATCACTAGCAACACGACAAAACATAAACTGAAAGCAATTCAAATATCACGTGTGAAATTATAAATATCAGTTTGTGACAAATTGGGACATTTTGGTGTGCGCGTGTGACAAATAAGGCTGTTAAAGCCACCTGGCTTGTCTGAATCCGCCAGTATTTACGAACAATGTGCGCTTACCATCCACCATCCAACGCTCCACCATGAATAACTATGAACTAAACTTTGATAATAATCGGTTTTTACCTTGTGCACTAGAAAGAACAATTAATTATTTTTATGAACAATTTCATTCTGAACACTGAAATTTTAATAAACGTAAATTACATAATCCCTACACGAAACAAATATTACTTACATTGAAATGAATGTGAAAAATCCTTTCATATAAATTGTGTACATTTTCCACGAGATACAAAAGCGTAATGAGGAGGTACAGAATGTAATTTTAATTTTATTCGTTATACTTTTCCCTCACCTGTGGCGCAAGCCGCTTAATCATAATCACGCGCCATGATAATCTTCGTCTCCCTACCATCCCGACTCTACCCTCTACTCTACCCGACAGAATGAAGAGAAAACGACACAGGATTATTTATTCTCGTTATCACCTTTACGAATCTTCTTTACACGCCACCCGAATTTCAATTATGTACCTACTCGATATATCGTAAATCTAAGGACTATAATTCAAGATCTTTTAAGGAACGACACTGTTTCTGTTGGATTTTTGTTGAACTTACAAATCGTGGGCGTCAATACGTGAGCAAATGTTGTTTCTTTATATTTTTAAAAACATTATTAATTTACTTACAACAGAAAAAATGGTTAGCAATATGTCAATCAAAACACGACTCCGTGCTTGAGCGCCCAAAAACGTCTATCAGTCTTACTTAGCGAAGTTACTTGGTAAATTTTGTTTGGGTAAATTTTGCCGGACGACAGCGCAGTGGCACAGGTGACACACCCGCCGGTGATAAAGTTTAAAGGTACTTAGCTACTCTGTTTCCATTCACTTTCCTTTACGATATTGATGTTTTTGGGACTCGCAAAGGTATCCTATAAAGTTGGACAGCGTATGTAATATTACACAATTTTGTATCTTATGTACGATTACCTGCATCTTACAAGGCACGGCAGTTGTTGTAGTATGAGACAAGCAAGTGCCTTTGTGGACGGACGGCGGCAGCGGCGGTGTTCCTGTTCGCCCCTCCTCCAAAGTCTCCCACTTGACTGTTATTGCAGAATGTTTCACCTGCAACACACGGAACGTACTGTAATAACATTTACACAGGGGAAATTCAAACGTCGAACTATTTGCGCATTTGCCCCAAAATGGAATTTCTTTGTGTGAATGATAAATATTTTATGAACGATGTGACAAAGAAGTCAAAAGGCGACGGTTTCTACAAACATGTGTACATAGTGATGACATGTTTATTGAATCGTTTGAGATATTTCGTTTGAGTATTTTATTTTACTTTGCTTTTCAAATTCTAATCTCTGGGATGACTCTCGGGTCTGGTTGTTATAGTCAAAATGGGGGATCTATAAAATTGAAACGGGAGGAATGGTTGAGCTGGTAAATGTTTTAGATTAATCAAGGCAAGAGTACAATCGGCTCATTTGCATTTATACGAGTCTGTGGCAACGCCGCCGCACTTGGTCAGACCGCATCAATATCTAATGGTTTGATTTCACGGTAACACTCCCTATTTCTGTACTCGCTCTTTGCAATATTCCATTCATCATCAAAATAATTACAGTTTACAACATTCGGATTTACAAACTATTATAAACTATTATAGGTTATCCTAGTTTAGGAGGCAGGGTTTATTATATTGTAACATGTAATGCTTAACATGTAAGAATCATTTATGTACTGATGGTTTTAAATAAATACTTATTATTATTATTATATTACAACTAATTTGGATATGTCTACCATTATGACCAACTGCCCAATGATGTTTCAATTAGAATCGTGTGTATGAGTGTGTAATCTAACCTAGGTATAATTAACGTTTCGTGTCATAGATAATCTCTAAATGGCTTACAAGCGGATATGTTATGTTGATTGAATTATATCCATACCACTCATCACAGTTTTTGTCATAAACATGCATGTTATATTAAATTAACACCTTGCATTTATTGCTGTTTCACTATTTGGACAAATCGAGAAACAACATCGCCCATTTGATTTCCTGCAGGGGCTAGTTACACGAGACACTTATTGAAACTGTTCTTAAGTGTTGTCCTTTTATGTAGGTACTCCATAAATGTTTGATAGGGCCATCTCGGGAAATCTCTGTCTCCATTCGCAGAGGGTCTACACTCAAATAAAACGAGTCCCAAATATTATCCTGTGACATTTTCCTTTTCCGTCGATGTGAACTTTTATTTTTATGCCCTTACGTATTCTTATCGGAGGAGGAGCACGCTTGCGCCGAGCTCCTGACATACTGCCTCAAATCCCCGCCCGAGATCCGGACTCTGCCACTTTCAGATCACAGTTTCGTATCATTTCTTGTTGCTGGAGGCTTCATAATAATTCTAGTAGAAATAACATTTTATATCTACTTAAATAAATCACAAATGTAAAAAATGTATTATTATTGTTTCACATTTTTATTGCAAATACTGACGGACTTAACGTTTTTCTCATGCATTTGGAAATTTGCCCTTTTTCAATAATAAATGTATGAATAGTAGTGAAAAAATATGTTTGAACAATTCATCACATGGTGTGGGTAGTTTAATGGGTGACCGAATTCAAACAACAAACCAACTGACTCTGTCTATAATATTTTTTATAAGTGTAATTAAATAATTACCGCTGATAACCAAAATAAATATCGTTTAAACTGTAAATCAACTCTGCCCTATATGTTCACTTACGAAGCACTTAGTTTATTTATTTAGATATCTTTAGAGGTGCATAGTTTATGTATGGAACATAGACGGATAGTGCAGTAGCCAGTATGCACTGCAGCCTGCAGCCTGGCCACTCAAGTGTGTCTGCTGTGGCCACTAGATCATGGAGGCGACGGCCGGCACAAATTTAATTTAGCTCTCGGCCACGCTGCCCGCTAGATAACCTCAATGCCGCTTGTATTTACTAGCCAATTTACTCGTATTTAAAAGATGGTTGGTATCTTAGAAGATTCCTGGCACGTTAACAACACGACTTTATAAATAAAATTCGATAAAAGGAAACTGGAAAAGGCTTTTTTTTATATTATCACACTAATATTATAAGTGAAAATATATTTGGATGTTTTGATATTTGATGTTTGATGTTTGGATGTTTAGATGTTTGGATGATCGTTCCGCCTTCACACTTAAAGTACTTAACGAATTTGGATAAAATTTGGAATGGAGATAGTTTGTAACCTGGATTTCGGCAAAAAGTCTTATTCCCATGGGAAAGTCTTACACAACGCGAGCTTAGTCGCGGGCGGACCGCTAGTCTTGCATGAAATTAGAACTTAAAGTTAAATCTCATAATTTTTTGTGCGTAGGTTTTTTCAACTGAAATTTAGTAATTTTACAGGATTTTTTGCTTTAATTTCTAGCGTCACGTTGAATTGTGTTCACTGAGTTAAATTGAAACGTCTGTAGCAAAAAAAAAGTTTATCACGAGTTAAAAGTTCAGCAGCGTAGACTTTAAAATAAAAGTATTTATAAAAGCACAGATGTATATAGCTGCTGTTTGTTGTTTGTAATTGATTCAGTTTTTGGGGCGGCAATGTTCTAGGCGTTCGTGTTCGCGCGGCACATATTTCAGCGGCGTCACCTACCGCCGCGTATTAGTATGCCGCGCCACAATAACCGAAGCCGAATCACAAAAGATTTCCGGAGCGCGACTTGCACAAGGGATGAAAGCCAACATTGTGTAATCAGAAGGGTCGCAATCTCACCTCGCCCCCCGCCCGCTTCAGTCGAACACAGCTTCATCAACAAGGGCTCTTTCTACTCATTGTGACATTTCGTTACTCAAAACCTCACGATTCTAACCCGGCCGCCCAAATGAACATCTTCTTTCAGGTTCCTTATATGAAAACCTTATTTTTTATATTGGTTTACGGAATGTACGGCTTTGTTAACATAATGCACAGAACGATTTTACTATTAAAGAAAAAGCATATTATTATCTGAATCTGAAGGTGCCATCGTTATCGGCATCGTTAGAATCTTCACATGTTGTCAATGAATAACGAAGAGAAATGACAGGCTTCTAGCGCGGTATGAAATTGTAATCTCGTCGCGCATCACACGCATACGATTTTATCAATAATAAAAAAATACATGAATGCTGCTGGGTTTCATTTACATTCCTACTTCATCCTCGGTAAAGTTTCGCACTAGCTGATCGAATATTTGCGAAAATGGCTTGATGGGTGAGCGCGAACGACACAATATTGGCGAAGACGTTTATGCCGCGCTCTCGAGCCCGCGTGCCGCAATAGTTTCGCGTTTGAATTTCGAACAAACGTTATTACTGCTCCAATGGCGAATGTTCCGTTGAAACAATTCACAATAGCGGGAACTCTTGACGTCAAAGGGAAAGAAGATTGGCGCACTTCGACGTACGAATTTAAATGCATCGAGACACGAAGTAGTTTGTTATGCCAGCACGGTTAAAATTATGGAAAGGTTTGTTTTTCAAGTTGTATATTATTTGTACCTTTAATTATGTATTTTTAGAAAAATTAAGAGTTGCGTTGTTTGATAAGAAAAATAACTTCTTTACGAATGAAATTCTTTAGGCAAGGTCTGCTGTACGACATTTCTTTAGAAATAAGCAGTGCCTGTTGTGTCATTTTTCTATATGATCATTTTCTGTTAACTTTATTGTGTGCTTACAATAAATAATAAAATAAAATAAAAACTAAATGGATTGATTTAAAAAAAAACTAAAATAAAAATCTCTCTATAGTGTCTTTAAATACCTAGTTAAATACAGAATATCATATGGGTGAGATAGGAGGCAGTGACGTGACGTGGCATAATTCTGTTGTACAAGGGTCAAGGGTCAGTCTCTACGGGCCCCACTACTCCCCTAACTCGTTAGAGTTACACAACACTGGCGTGATTATTTTATTTTCCTTATTTAATTACAAAACGAGATAAAATAAACAAAGAATATTCACTTATTTCAAATGTTCAATATTTACTTAACTAATAAGTACTTATGTAGTATAAGTTCAGTCTAGACAAAACTTCGCTGTCACTAATCATTATTTACAGATACTTTAAACGAGAATAGTACATTGTTATACGAGGGGTGAAAGTAACTTATTTAGCGCCGAGACGGGGTCCTAATAGTTCGGGGCACTAAATAAGTCTTTAACCAGAAGTAACTACTGTGCTTTTCATTACGAATACAAGGAAAGTAAAAATAAAAACACGAATTACCTAGCTAAAGAAAAAATTTGTGACTTCCATATCTGAATCAGATGAACTCATTGTAAACAAAACCCTACAACTCGAGAAACAATTAATGATAATCGGATTGTTGCTTTCCCGCCTATTTTTATTTTTTGCTGTGTATACCGGCCAGCTTTTGAGCCATTATTTTTAATTTCCATCATTGAAAAATGTTAAATATTTTACCCAAATCTATATTATTTTAAAGAAATAGTTGAAAGCTAATTATAATAAAGTAATTTAAAAATTACATATTCTTTAATTAATACTTAATTTTATGTTATTTCAGTTTAAAATTGCGCTGCAATTGAGTGGCAGTATAGAATGATGGAAAATAGTCCAATATAAATGTGAAATAAGAACCAGTTCTTTATAATTTGCCAGAATGAATGAAAATGAATGAATGAATGACAGCTGTCAGTTGAAAGTGATTCTCCCTCCGGGCTGAAAAGTATTACTTTCAATCCGCTCCTCAGGCAACTTCCGAACTACTTTCAGAGTATGAGTAATGAAAAAATATATATTCTTTCATTAATACTTAACTTTATGTTATTTCAATTTAACATTGCGTTGTAATTGAGTGGCTGTATAGAAAGATGGAACATAGTTCAATAGAAAT
The DNA here is from genome assembly GCA_951230895.1 of Carpatolechia fugitivella. NCBI lineage: Eukaryota > Metazoa > Arthropoda > Insecta > Lepidoptera > Gelechiidae > Carpatolechia > Carpatolechia fugitivella. Next base: position 10,630,315 of record OX579653.1, on the reverse strand, counting down.
GTGAAATTGGAACCAGTTTTTTTTATAATTTGACAGCTGTCAGTTGAAAGTGATTCTCCCTCCGGGCTGAAAAGTAGTATTACCTTCAATCCGCTCCTCAGGCAACTTCCGAACTACTTTCAGAGTATGAGTAATGAAAATTCTTATTCTTCTTTCAGCAATAATCTCGACTGATATTTTTTATTTTTATTTTGTTTATGTTTATCTTTTATTTGTTACTTACTTTTTTATTCTTTCATTTACTTAGTTATTTAAATACAAAAATGTCAGAAATTAAAATTTCTTATATATTTTTTCGTAGTCTGAAAGTTTTCCAACACAAACAAAGCTCGGTCGCCCAGGTACTCAATAGTAAATTTCCATACTTTCTAAAAAAAAAACATTAATTTTGTACTTAACAGTTTTTTATTAATTAAAACTTCTTACACATTATCTCATTGACTCTATTCGTCTAGTTGCGGCAACTTTATTTCGTAAGTTTTTAATCCGATACAAAAAGATAGAAAAAGAATCGACCTCACGAATATTTAAAAAAAAAACAACCTATTTTAGATTTTGCCGTAAATCTTCCTCGTAATTTTCAGTGTTAAAAAAACACGCCATTTCATAAATTGGGTTCGTCGTTTTATTATGCACCTACTCAGATTAGTTTCAGTAAAATCGGTAAAACGTTAACAAAGCTTATTATAACAGTAGACGTAGAGGGTTGGGCAGCAGTAGAAGAGGTTTGTTTCGCCGTGTTCAGCCGGCGGCGATAATTACGACTACAAACGCCTTTGTCACAATATTAACTCCAACCATTCTAAAATGCGGATTTATATTATTATACGGTAGCCGTTGGTCCCGGCTACTATTCGTTATATGAGCCAAGTTTTGGCGGCTCTATAGACGTATATATATTATATGGGGATATACTCATCATCGTCGTGTGGATTGTAAGGCTGACAACCGACCTCATAATCCCTGGTGTCAGTGTTATAGAGCCGCCGAAGGCCACTGACTTGGATCGTGTAACGACTAGATAGTAGCCGGGACCAACGGCTTAACGTGCCTTCCGAAGCACGGAATCATGTTTCTTTTTCGGACAATCAGGTGATTCCGCCTTCAATGACCTAACCAAAGTGGGGAAAGTCTCACAAAGAGTCAAAGTCAAAAGTAAAAAAATATTTATTTCCATAGGATGTTATTACTCGTACATCACTTAGATCCGTCATTACATTTTTTTGGGTGAGTTCACTAACACAATGGCGGAATCTGTGGAGAAGAGGTCACCGGGAATCGAAACCGGAACCTCCGTAATGGGCGTCGAAATCTCGACCACACGATGATGATGATGATGATGTATGAAAATAACAATTTAAATATAACTTAAACTATACAAACTTAAATATATCCCCAGTTTGGTTATGACATTGGAGGCTAAATCAAATTGACTGAAAAGTAAAAATATGATTCCGTACTTCGGAAGGCACGTTAAGACGTTGGTCCTGTCGGTCATTGACTTTACATTTCACATGACAATTAGGTACATTATTGCATCGTATAACCTTAGCCCAGCTCGTTTAATAACAAAATGTGTGTAAGTAAATACGAGAGTAAGTCAATTTAACGGAAGCAAATTACACGAAACACTACTTATCTGTCACTCTCATCTCATCAACTACTTAAATGATCAATAATCACCACAACGTTATATACTTTGATATATAAAAAAACTACCTATGTAGGTAGCTAAAACTTTCATTTCTTCAAAATTAATAGCGACACCTTTACTTTTATAAAGGAGAGCCTTATTAAACAGGATTAGTTCATACTTTTTACAGCTTGCTTTATTAGAACCGCTCTAATTATTTTTTATTAAAGAGAAGGCTCCAGCCCGACTGATGAAGTCATAATATAAAACAATATGGTAATATGCATAGGATGAAAATGATATTGCATCCAAAATGGTATACCAAACGAGTGCCTTTGTATGTTACTGACAAAACCTACAAGTTCGGATTTTTGTATACAGGGCGGAAACGTTAAGTGTACTCACTCTATTTATCCTAAACTATACAAGATACCGAGAAACTGATTACTGATTCTAAAAGTGTTTCATGAGCTCTATTAAATGGTATTAATAATTTTTTGCTGTCACCATACATTTATTATGAAGTTACACTTCCTGCCACTTACCCCACCTTTGATAACTTTATACAAATTTATTTTGTTACATGTAAATAATCAATAAAAATATTCAATTTTAATTTTTTTGTCTATTTACTTACTGTGTCATTATTTTTATAATAAGTTTTCCTCAACGTTTCTAGAAACTAATATTTTAACTCTATAGTGAATGTATGGGAGTAACAAAAAAATATTTTTTCGATACATCAGATCAATTCTTCAAATAGTTATTAATACCATTTGATAGAGCTCGTGGGGCACTTTTAGTATCAGTAATATATAAAATTATTTATTTATTTTATTTATTTATCCACTCAAACGTCCAGCCATACAACCGCCTCTTGACATTAGGCACTACAGTGGTGTCGATTCGGCATACGCCCAACTAAACTAAACTTAAAATTAGACCTGTCACTTTCTATCATTTTTAATTGAAAAGGGACCGAAGATCATCGGTTTTGTTTTAATTTATTTGGGCGTATGTCGAATCGACACCAGTGCCTATGGACGTTTCGTTTCCACCCTGTATTTAAGAAGCAGAGAACTTAATGTATCAGGTAGAAAATACTTTCTATCGTAGATCTTTACATGTGAGTAGGTCGACAAGAAAAAATCCTTAAAGTTATAAGCTGCCTTAGCTTTGGTAGATAAAACTCTTTTAATTAATATACTTACTTTACCTTAGTTGGAGGCAGAGATGTACTCATTCCCGTAGGATCTTAAACGTTTTTACCTAACAAGTTTGTAATGTTGTAGAATACAAATTGGTACAAGTTTAGCTAGACGTTATACAGAGATAAAAGTGTACATCCTTTGTCTGTAGCACAGATACGGGGAAGCACGTGGCTAATGCGAAGGGGCTCATTACATTGTGTTGACGCCGACAAATGCCCCTTTACATATTCTCGGTGAGATCCCGAAGATTGAGCCATGAAATTGAAAACGACCCTTTGAAGAAATTTATTCCAGGCACGAACGCTCTCCGCCGCGATGACGACGAGATTTGCTCGTTTATTTTTATGAAATTATTGAAGAAACACTCTGCTCCAGTAACGTCCTGTGTACAGCAATGATACTTATACCAATTTTCAAATAAGTAAACTACCATCTTATAAAGCCAAAAAAATATTATAAAATTTCCTACTTTCACAACAATTCAAATGGAAAAAGAACTGGCTACTTAAGCTTTTAACTTGAATTTAAAAAGTTTTAAGAAGAATTATGAATTGGAATATTCCGAATTGAAACGAAGTAAAAACTTGAAGTGAGACTATTAAATGATGAAAATGTTAAAATTTTAGTGCTTTTCTGTAGACTGCCACGCGAAACGTCGGAACATCAAACTACTTTTCCAATTTGTGGAAGTTTGTCTTGTGCCTGGACTATTCTAGTGATTCAAATTCATTGGCAAATTCAAACATTTTTGAGGCAGGAAACAAATGTTACTTTACAAGCTGCATGAGTTTGACATATTCGCAGCACGGTGGCGGCTGTACATAATGCATGTTTATGCCCCCGTCTCGATTTATCCGGGGCGAGTGCGGGTTCGGGCACGGGACGAACTTTTGTACTTTTTCACCCCACGCGCGGCTTGCCAGCCACACGTTCTCTATTACTCGAAACTCGCGCTCTCCATTATCTCTGCGGCCGAATTTGCTTTAAATTTTCTCACCAGTTTTTAAATAATAAAAAAATCTCGCAGTTTGGCAACGGGTGTGTATTTAAAAGTTTTAAGGCAACGTTTTTCATTTCGTCTACGCAATTTCATGCCACTCGATTACTTTTTATGCAGAATTTTCGGTAACGTATTATATTCGGAAGCACATTCCTCCCCAGCTTTTAGCGTCATAACTGGCGCGTAATGACCTCATCGTATAAAGAAGCAAAAATATCGCGAGCGCAATTCGTCATATCATTATGCAAGGAAAGGGCGAACTTTACGAGTATAATAACGCGAGATGTCTGACTCGCTGCCCCGTGAATGGTGAAGCGTTCTTTATTGTGCCGTGTTTTATGCGAACGATTAACCTTTTAATGTTAGCTGGCCGCTCGAAATGAAAACGCCTATCGGAAAATATGCATTAGGTACGTTCGTTGTCTGATGCCAAAGGCTATATAGTGGTCCCGTATTCAGAGCTTAATAAAAGTTGGTATATTACAACTAAATTATATCTGGTGATGCGTCATTAGAAGGATACCCTATAAAATAACAATAACACGATGTACTGGTATACTTTTACGATTTGTTTATGTAATTCCCAGTGTGCAAACCTATATAAAAACATTTAGTAATGTTACATGCAATAATGTAAAATGTGTTGTAATGGAGCAAGGGAGAGCTTAATTTATTTTTAATGGGAGCCGCTTAATCACATTGTTGTTGTCAAATCATGCGGTTGATGAAGTTCTTTGCTTAGTCTTGCAGAACCCTTCCTCCCAATATTGCTTGTCATCTCGTCTTAAAGCCCCAGTAAAAGGGCGATACGAAATTATCATAAACTTTTAAAAATATACGCGTACAATGCATTTTTTTATTTATACTCACAAAGCAACTATTTTTATTCTTTGAGTCACATCTTCGCCGAATCAACGGCTAAACTAAAATACCTTTGCACAGGGTTAGAATGGTGAAAGTAAGAACGAAGATGGGACGTGTGCGGAATGAGGTCTCGCCGTGCTCTCATCAAAGACTGCATTGTGAACCACAATAGCAGCAATCGCACCGCTATGTGACTGAAGAGTGAACTAACTCTAACATTAAATATAATATACGTTTTACTCATTAGACTTTCTTTGAAAAATCATACTGTATATTAGGTATTTTACGAGACTTTTATGCGTTTGTAAATTTATTCTCGTCTTATTTCTACCACGGCGGCGTAGTAATCGTAGTTATAAATAAACTCTACGCCGTAGAAAACCTAGTGGCAATATTTATTGTGTTTATTAAATTATCACCGAAAATGGGGGTCTTTACCCAGCAGTCACATTATAAAAGTTAATTTAAAAAAAGGATGTTACATATTTTATTTTGTCTGTTTTGCTTTGCAGTAAAAATTGTGTGTGATCATACTATTTTTATTTTCCCCCACCATATTCAATGATGTGATTGAATAATTAAGTCAACATTTTTAGCATTAATACCTTTTCCGTAAACAAATATAGGTAGGCCTACTAACAGCACATAATAAAAGGAGTTAAAACTTACCTACATGTATATCTAGCGTTACCTAAATACAAAGTTTAACTACCAGCAAACATGTACGTTCAATTATCGAGATCCGCAGAGCATCCCTGCATAGGCTGGTGTATGGACGTAAACGTATGGCCATCGACTGATTAATAGCAAAGATATGAACAACACGTCAGGCGGCTTATCCGGTCAGATAGCCTGCGCTGCGCGACGACGCCTGTAAGGTACTTATACTACGTACTACGTGTGATGGATGTGACGTATCTACGTACGTATAAAATAACATCACGTATCTAAATAACACAAAACCTCTCGGGTTGTATGTAGTATTACCTATTACTATAACTAAAATCACTTTGTTTCTATAAATTCTTATTTATAACATTGGGGAAAATGACATTTATACAAACTTTGTAAACCTACTCTGACTCTGTAGGTTTTCTTTTTCGTAATATTTTTTTTTTAGATATTTATTACCGTGTCCATTATTATAATAATATTCAAATTATTTAAGTAAGCAAGAAATATATTAGTAACCAAGTTAATTTTTGAGATGGATTTTGCTATGGTAATGCCATTTAATACTGTAAAATATGATTTAGCTTCGTATCAGCTCGTTAACTGACAACGCGATGTTTAATTTTACGGTTCCCTGCTTCCGATATTTATACCATTAAAGCCATCACCTGCAATAAGTAATACCTACATGAAAATAGGTAGCGAATAATGTACATATATTGATTAAATATACGAGTAGCAATAATGAATGACACAAAAGAAAATTGACACGATGAAAAGTAAAATTATAAATAGGAAGTAAGTATGTATACCATTACCAGTTTAATCTGAACCATCTACTCCATAATCAACAGTTCGGATTTACTAAGGGGCGTTCGACCACCGACGCTGCAGTTGCTCTCCTACATCACGTGTACGGGGCTTGGGAGGAATCGCAGGATGCTATTGGGACGCTGCTAATAATAAAGCTGGAACATTATGGAGTTAGAGACGGAGCCCTAAATTTGATCAGTTCCTATCTAGAAAATAGAATTCAAAGAGTTCAAATAAACAGCACGAAGTCACTGGGATCTAAAGTCAAAATTGGCGTGCCACAGGGCTCAATTCTTGGACCGTTCCTATTCTTAGTATATATAAATGACCTGCCTTTTATGGTACAAAACCGATCTAGGATAGTGTTATTTGCTGATGACACTTCTCTAATTTTCAAAGCTAGCATAATCAAGATATTGACGAAGTAAATGACGCTCTTTCCCAGATCCATGATTGGTTTACGACAAATAATTTAATGTTGAATCCCAAGAAAACAAAATGTATAAAATTTTCATTGCCTAATGTAAGGAACAACAACTTAGCTATTGTCTTGAATAACGAAAATTTGCAATATGTAAATGAAACAGTTTTCTTGGGGATCACTATCGACGCAAGGGACCCTCATTTAAATGCGTTATCCGCAAGGCTCAGCTCGGCGGCATACGCAGTCAGAAAGATTCGTCAACTGACTGACGTTGCTACTGCCAGACTTGTATATTTCAGCTATTTTCACAGCATTATGTCCTACGGAATTTTATTGTGGGATCAAGCTGCTAACATAAATAACATCTTTGTGTTACAGAAGAGGGCGATACGTTCCATATATGAATTGCGTTGTCGCGATTCCCTAAGGGAATTGTTTAAAGAAATTGATATCCTCACGGTATCCTCACAGTACATATTTGAAAACATCTTGTATGTCCGGAAGAACACAATGCTATTTCCTAAGAATTCTGATATACATACTTAATATAAATACTAGAAATAAAAATAAAATAGCGCACCCAAAGTTTAGACTGTGTACAGTTAATAATTCATTCATGGGGAACTGTATTCGCTTCTATAATAAAATACCAGATGATATTGTAAATCTGTCCGATAGCCAATTTAAAGCTAGAATTAAAACTATTTTATGTTCTAAGGCCTATTATACGATAAATGATTACTTAGATGATAAAAACGTCTGGTCAACTGTTGTTCCAAATCAGCGGAGTAGATTGTAAATATGACTCATGTATGATTCTTTATAAATTTAAAAGAAAAGTACAAAAGATACAATTCCTGTGGAGTTTCTTCTGGCCGTTCTTCTCCACAGAGGGCGTACACTGGTAGTGAACGTGCCATCCATGATAGCTTTGACGTCGAAAAATTATTTGTAAAAATCTTAATTCGAATAAAAAAAAATTACTTTGACTTTGACTTTGATTTTGACCAACCGAGTAAGTAAATACCTAGTAAAAAAATAAATGATTGTATTCAAGAGCTATGTAGGTAGATTGTATTTCTACTTTGAAAAATCTGTATCAAAAAAAGTATTTGCTGCAAAAGTAAGGAATCATCTCTTATTTACAGATGCGATCAGATTGATAGCAGCCTAGTTTCAGTGAGCAGGACGTAAAGAGCAGCACTAACTAACTGCATTTTTCAATTAGAGCCGCGTCCACCGCAAGGGGTACGTTCCCGCACAAAGCGATTAGCGATTTATGTTTCTTTTCATATGTGCAATTTTGCATACTTACACTGCTATTTTACAAGTGCATATTTAAGATTTACTTAAATTAGGAAAGCTAAAGAAAACGGTCTACTCTTGCTGTTCACCATGAACAACGGAATTAAATAATTTTAGATTTTAATTATCCCCGACGTCCACGTTAGATTCTACGGTTGTCGACCTTACAACCCACATGATGAAGAAGAAGAAAAACGTGGACAACGAAAATCAAAAGTTATTTGAAATCGTTACCTGCGTTCACGTTCACCATCATCATCTCAGCCGTAAGACGTCCACTGTCTTCAAACACATGCCGCAATTTCTCGAACGCTGCGCAGCCTTGGACGTGGCTAATTTGTCCAAGTGCGCAGCCGATTATAAGTATAGCTCATTTAAAAATTAACTGTATCGTTTTACAGCTCCAGCAGCCACTGTGTACACAGCCGCTAGCCGCAGTGCCTCTGTGACAGTCGCTGGCGCCATTGGATAAATAATTCCTCTCGTGCTTACCCACTTCAGTACAACTAAATTACATTTGTCGCGGCTGTCTACCCGCCCGGCTACTTGGCTGTCCATGCGATGTCCGATGAGCTTTTCATATGAACTCTAACGAAATGGAGCTAGCTTTGCTAACAACAACTCAGCTATTTTTTCTTATATAACGTGAGATGTCACGTCTCGGGAAACGTAGTGGGGTAGGGGGGCTTACCAGGTGGACTGATGACCTGAGGAAGGTCGCTGGTGGTGGCTGGATGAGGAAAGCGGGTGATCGTGCGCTTTGGCGTGCCCTTGGGGAGGCCTATGTCTAGCAGTGGACTGCTATAGGCTGATTGATTGATTGACCGTGAAATGTAATTCGTTTAAAACTTTTTAGGAATATGTTCAGGTTCAGCCTACATTGAATAACTTTTCCTAAGAAACATAGGCTAACAGATGACAAAATCAAATGTTTTATATCATACAAAAAATATAAAAGTTTTATAAACTTATTTATTTTTTTATTACAAAATTGCGCGACCAGCGGATCTATGCATGATATGCATTTTTTTTTATCTGATAACTATGGAAATATATTTCTTCGAGAAAGTTGTTCAGTTTCACTGAATACTTTCTTAAAATATTTGCAGACCAACACAATTATTTTAGCTAAATTGCTACGTGGCTGATACGTCGTAGCAACCGTAGCTAATGTCTACGATTACAACCACATCTAATGAGAATTAGACCTCCTCCCGAAGTGGCCCCTAAAAATGGTTGGACTGCGGAACCCTCCAACACCGCGCTCGGCCGATAGTTTTTTACTCTATTGTTTTTTCTTCTTTTTTTTAGTTTTTTATACCAACGAAAAGGTTTCATTTGCTAACTACATGAGGTAAAATGGGTATCATAACTCGTTACTCCCACGGATCCCCCAAGTTGAGCCCCGGCAAACCAAAATTTTTCCTACCTATTTTAGGTCAAATTTTCGTGGCAGATGGTGTTTTCCAGTAACTCGATCGGGTAAGTAATCGTGGCGGCCTTTAACTTTGACTGTTCTTATCTTATCTAGAATTTTATTATAATTTATTATTTGTGTACGATATAAAACTAAAAACAATTTTGACGTGCGTCGCCTACCTCATTATTCCGCTAAGTAAAACTTCTTCTGACTGATTCTATCCAATATGAACTAAAGAAATATCTTTGACTTGGAGTACCTAATAATCTTACTAATAATATTTTTGGTTTAAGGAGGATAAGTTATTTTTGCAGTTACTCTTTGATAACCATAAGATGACATTATTAGCAGACTGAAATAAAACATTCATCAAAGTTTATCAAACACTTCTGGAAATGTGTCTAAAGCTGAGGAATTCCAATCTAGCCAAGATGATTTTCGTCATTCATCTCATTGCGGCCACTAAAAGAGATATATGTTACTGGAAGCGATTACCCTCGCGAGCTTCCTTTATGTTCAAAGCAAATGTATTGGGGCGGAAAGTTCCACGTCGAAGGTAAAAGCAAGTATTCATGTTTAATTTCGCCCGCTACCTGTACTCGTAAGAACCCGTAAAACTCTTTTATCTGGACCCGAATTCTTAACAAAAAAGATTGTTTCATAGATCGTGAGGGGAACTCAATATTACTTTTTTTTTTAACATAGACTCAATCAAGGCTGAATCCAAAATTAAAACGCACAGCTTTCAATAATTTTAAAGTGTCTTTGATCCCCAACGAAAATGCGGGTTTGATCCCCAACACGTAAACCAACTACCAATGTGTTTTCGAATTTGGAATTCAGTATGTTTTCGATGAACGAAAATAACGTGAGGAAACGTTGTTGGAGGAAACCTGTACACATCCTGCGAAGAAAGATTGTGTGCGAAGTCGACTACCCCGCACTGGGCCAATCCTGTGATAACATTCAGGGTAGAATCGAGCGCGCGCTCAGAAGAAATAGAAAGTGGTGATCTAGAAATAGAAACTGTAAAAGAGGAAGATGAAGTCTACATAGACTTTGAAATTAATTCAATTGCTGATCCCTTAGACTTTTGAAAACTATATAATACTAGCCTTCCATCCCACGGAAAGTCTGGGTAGGTTTCATTCGATAAATTAATACTCGTAGTTTCGTCATCTACAATTTTTGGCTGGCACCGACTCCAAAAGGAAGTACAAAGTTCTAAATATTTACTTAATACACTACCTATCTACTTAATTGAGGATATTGGCAATATTTTTTTTCATGTTCCATCTGGAATGTTATTTTATTTGTTACTTTTTAGTGGAGATAACCATATAAGGTAATTTGAAGGAGGTTTCTATTTTTTTGTTAAAATTATTTTTATTTTATGATTTTCAGTGTTTCATTCAATATATTTTATGTAAGTAATTAATCCTAACCTCGACACATATCCTATTATTTTTCTTCATTATCCAAAGCTAGGTTTTGTTATTTAACAGTTTCAGTACAAAGATATTATACTCTCGTATTTTTTAAGCAAATGCTTAGTTAAGACTGCGTCTTTCGTGCTATGCAAGCGCGTTTAGTTGTTTATTATATTATTAATGATTGTTTCGAAAATAACATAAGTTAAACTGGGTAAGAGGCTACGAAGTAAGAGGTCATTTAGTAGTCCAGCTGGCCACTAAACTGACAATGCTAAGAGGAAAGAATAGCTTCGCGATCCTAACGAAATAGATATTTAGGAAAACATTTGCTATCGCGACTGACAATAGGTACTTTTCTTGATGAAATTCCCATTGCGGGAGAAAACGGTTTCCAATAACTAAATTTCAACAAATCACTTTTATTTTGATGTCGATCGTTTCAGCACAATATATTCTAGGTTCATGGGTTTGGTTTTAAAAAAAAAACATTGTTTTTATTCAACAAACGGCTTAATTCGACACAGTTTTAATCATAAAAATTACGTTACTTGAGGTGCCTATATAAGTTTGAATCTATAGCGAATTTTGTAAAAAGAAAAATCTATAAACCTAGTCACTCATTGTGTCAATAACATACTAAAAAATCATGGAGATTGGAAAATATTTAGAAGTGGAAAAACGTTTTCTCTTTTTGTATGGACGAGCACGTACTATTCTTCCCTCTTAATAAGCTTATAGTTTACCCCGATACTTGGGCTATTCGTAAGGGGTTTCAGGTTTGAGATGGTATCTTGAAAGTCTGTCGTTAGCTGATTACATACAGATAGTGAACGTAGGCTGGTTTCTTCTTTTTCTTCATATTGTGTAATGTAAGGTCGACAACCAACCTCACACAGTTAATATAGTACCGGGCCCTTGTCAAAACCCACTGACTTAGCACGAGTAACGACGCCTTCTGTAGATATTAGAGCCGAGACACATGGCTTAACGTGCCTTCCGAATCACGGAATCATCTTTCTTTTCAGACAATCAGGTGATTCGGGCAGCAATGTCCCAACTAAACTGAAAAAAGTCTCACAAGGACATTTTCGTTTAAGAGTGTCTTCACCGGGATTCGAACCCGAAACCTCCGTAAAGAGAGTAAAACACTCGACCACTCGGCCATAGAACCTAAATTATTTGTGATATCCAATACAATATCCGAGCAGGTTCTTGTCCTGTCACGGTCGCCGAAAAATGTGATAAAATCGAATAATATAATTTTATATGGAACAACGGAAACGTACATTTTCAGCAAACTGACAAAACAAATTTATTTCGTTGCCTAGCAACATTCCACCACAAACGGTATCGCGCGCGATGCATGTTGCTATCACTGGTTGAGGAGTTTCCGCTTTTATCTCTTATTTCATCATCAGATTTTGACAAAATTTATATGAATCTATCCCTAAAGCACGTTCTATCGAATGAAAAAAGCATCATCAAAATCGGTTGAAAACTGACTGAAATATGACTAAAACAATAGACGAATAACGACGCGAATGCTACATTCCGTTGAGGAATTTCCAAGTTTTACCTCATGTTCCACCATCAGATCTTGACGAAATTAATATGGGACCACCTCGAGAGTAAATCCTATCGAATGAAAAAAGAATTATTGAAATCGGTTAACAATTGGCGGAGATATCTAATAACATACATAAAAAAAAAAACAGACGAATTGATAACCTCCTCCTTTTTTGAAGTCGGTTAAAAAAGTCGGTTGAATTATTATTCATTATTATTCAGTATTGTTAACAGTACTATAATTTACGATTTGACCCGTATACTTTATAATGTGAAAATGAATGATGTTGTTTATTTTTTCAATACTTACTATGTTATTTACCATATTAAAATTTATTTTAGGGTAGTGTGCTGCTTTTAATAACTTCAATGTAATTTATTGCAAGCAATATTGCAAGTGTTTGATCAAATATTTGCTTTACATGACAAAAAAAGCATGTTTTTTTTATACAATTAAAAGTGCCTGTAACTCCGAAGACCGCAACGTGATTGAAAATGTCATAAAAATTTTTGATTGAGAATAAAGCCTTTCTTTCGAGTCTAGCAAGTTCCAGCTTGACATCTCCACGCAATTTTGAGTTATGTACATTAATAACTTCACTCCCATACAAAAACTTGGTTAAATCCGTGAGCGGTCATGAAGGTTTCCCATACATACCTCCGTTTGACGGGAATCGTCTTCATGTCAGGCGTCAAGCCTCACCAAGGGGGTGTAATATCTCGGCTTCTACTGGACCAATTTCGTTGAAACTTTGTATACGAGATAATCAATTTCCAATCAAATTTTTGACATATAAATCATAATGATAGAGCCAGTCTATCTTGGTGAGGCAGCTAGACGTCGATCTAGAAGCCTCAGTAAGATACTCAAATATCTTCCAAAATACAATTAAACTTTTTATGAGATTTATAAACAAATTTAATCAAATTCCAATCAATTTTTTGACATGGTTAAAACCATCAAAATTGATGGTGAGGCTGCTAGATGGACGGAGACAAAGGCATGCATGCATGACAGACTCACTGAGCAAGTAATCACTACGTTTTAGACAGACTGACTGCACTGATTATTCTTGTTCATATTGCATAATTTTATAATAAATAGTGCTATTGTGTATTTTGTACAAAGGACGAAGGTCGGTATTATATTTTTTGTTGATGGGACGGCGTAAAAAACGGGCCCGGGCCGCCGGCCAGGGCCTTGAAGAACCTGATCCCTCGGATTCTATAGGGGGTAATGAAACCGATCCTTCGAAAGATAGCGTTGATTCCGTAAACAAATATGCGACGTTCACGCTCACTAGCTACTCGAGGCGATACCCAGAGAACTCAAATAAATCTGATTTTTAGTTTTTCTGTCACATAAAGATGATAAAAAACCATTCTCTGATTATGATAGAATGGCCCTCTCGCAAGGCATAAGGAAGCACTGCATTGCAGGTGTTTTACATTTGCGGCCTTTTAATAAATTTAAAGTAGGCATAACTTTTGACTTTGGCAATAATGCGAACGTTTTCTTGCAAAACAAAAAATTTTTTCGATGAACTGTTTTTAAAAGCATCAATTCCAGCTACAGACACTGAAATAACGGGTGATATTCATATAGCAATAATCAGTGAAACGTGGTTAAAACCTGAACATAATTTTAATATAAAGGGTTATAAGATTGAAAGAAACTTATACTGGGAACAAACATAATGGCGTTGCCATTTTAATTCGTAACAGTATTTCTTATTCCAGAATAAATACATTTTTTGATGATAGTTTACAAAATTTATGTGTTCGTGTAGTAATTAATAATCAGGAAATAAATATTGTAAGTTTCTATTGTCCTACAAATTGCAATCCAGTCTTTAATAAAAATAATTTTGATTCGCTTGTTAAGTCGATACCGGGTCCTATGATATTTGCTGGTGACTTTAATGCCCATCACATGTCATGGGGATCTCACTCGAACAACCAACGTGGTAAAGATGTTCTTGACGTAATTGAAGACAATAATTTAGTTGTACTTAATAATGGTCAATTAACAACAGTGGGTTCTTTAATTTGGAGGCCTAATGTTTTAGATTTGACTTTTGTCTCACCATCTGTATAATGCGGAGATTGATGTTGAGTCACCGACAGGTGGCGGTGAACAAACTGTCTTAATTTTTAGATCGCGGTATAGAGATTTTTTCTAATTACATGACCCCCCAGCGAAGCCTTTGTTATATATACACCCTTGATATACACTTATACCATAAAAAGAGTGTTTCATTTACCTAGCTATCACTCGGGGACTAGGTTCGTTCACCATCGCTGTCCTTTCTTGTGATTGGTCGGTTCTTGATCTTCCGCTAGGTGGTTATCACCTCCCTGTAATGATAAAAATTTGTAATAATAGTGATAGACATGAACAAACAAACAGTAATGTACATTTCCCCATCTACCCCAATTACAAATGTGTGGATTGGGAAGTGTATGCAACAAATGTAGAGTTGTTGTTGTCTAATCATTGTTTCGATAGTTTGTCTCCTTTGGAAGCCTATGAATTGTTTATTAAAAGTTTACAAGAATCTGTTCAAAAGTCTCTTTCAAGTCCTTCTAATTCAAATTTGTCCTTTAGTTCTCGTTCTTCTTGTTCTAGTAGTAATTAAAATAGGAAAAAAAACAAGTTACCCTGGTGGAACATCAATTGTTCTGAAGCAGTGTATAATTCTAGGCAAGCTTATGTAAATTTCAAATTAAACTCTTCTCAGGAGAGCTACATTGAATTTAAAAGGCTACGGCTAGGCTAGGCTTTAAAAAAACTGACTATTAATTCTGAACGACGAAACAGTTGGGCTTCTCTTTGTAATACATTTAATCGCTGGAATTTTATGCGTAAGTTCAATAAAACCTTCTCTCCGAGTCAAAATAGTGACGATAGTTGGACTATAAGTTTTTTAGAAAAATTTACACCTGACTTTGTTCCAAATGTAAATAATCTTACACTATTAGGATACTGCTTTTGGCTTTAACGGAGTTCCTTATATGATGCTTAAAAAAATGAATAACAAGTCTAAAAAAGTATTTCTCGATATCATCAATTGTTTGTGGGCCGGTAATTATATCCCTTCAGACTGGAAAATAGATGTCATTGTGCCAATTCTAAAACCTGATAAGGTCAGGTCTGATCCTGATTCGTATCGTCCCATAGCCTTAACATCTTGTGTAGGTAAAATATTTGAGCAGCTCCTAAAACAGCGTCTCGAATATTTTGTGGAGAAATTTAACATTTTACCCAACAATCAGTTTGGCTTTAGAAAGGGTCGGTCTGCCCGTGAAAGTTTTGTTCAGCTACATATTGATATTCAAAATTATTTGACAGTTGGTGATCCATTACTTGCTGTTTTCTTTGATATATCTGGTGCTTTTAATAGTGTAAATATAGATGTTTTATATTCAGAACTTTCTGCTATAGATATTCCTGAAAAACTAGTAAATTGGGTATATAGTTTCTTGTTAGGAAGGAAAGTTTTTGTAAAATATAATGGTAAACTATACAGGCCTAGATTGTCCTCTGTTGGAGTTTGTCAGGGTGGTATTTTATCCCCATTAATTTTTATTTTGTACATACGTCGTTTAAATTTGGTATTAGGTTCTAAAGTTAAAAATTTGCAATTTGCTGATGATTTAGTTGTTTATTTGTCAGGCGCAAACTTAAATCAAACAGCTTTAGTCAATAATTCAGCTTAAAAAAAAATTAAACAGTATTTTGATTATTTAAATCTCGAAGTTAACTCATTAAAATCCAAAGTAGTTATATTTGGTCGCAATAGCTCATGTCTACCTCTAGTATATTATTGTAATTCTGCTTTGCCTGTTTCATATGATGCTAGATTTCTTGGTAACATTTACGCACAATCTTTCTTGGAAAAATTATATTGATCGAATCACGGTCAGAGCTAATAAGGCTTTTAATGTAATTAGATCCTTAGCTGGGACAAATTGGGGAGCAGATTCTAAAATACTACTGATTCTTTGTAAATCTTTAGTGAGAAGTCATTTTGAATATGGTTTTCTTTGTTACGCTTCAGATAAAAAATTGATAGAAATTTTGAATAAAATACAAAATAAATGTCTCCGTTTAATAACTGGTGCGTTTAGGACGACACCAATTAATTCAATGCAGGTAGAATGTAACACTCCTCTGATTCATTTAAGGCTTACATATCTGAAGGAGAGATTTGTTTTAAAACTTTTTTGTTTTCAAAATAACTCTCTTATTCGGTCTCTTCGTAATTCTCATTTTAATCCTTCTAAACCTGTCTTCATTCTTCAAGATTTTCCTCGTTTTCATCAATTTCTTCAAAATAGTAATATTTATCAAAGTAGTTCTGGTTTTCCTTGCTTTGTAGGTCTATATAAAAGTAAACATATTCATCTAAATATTGTCATTAATCATGATTTAAAAACAAAAGAACAGGTAAATGAAATGCTGGCTAGTTGGGTTGATCATCATTTTCTTTACACTGACGGCTATAAGAATAGTTCAAATGTCTCGTTTGCTGTTTATAACAGCACTTCAAAATTAGGTTTGGGCTATAAACTGGACAAGAACGCCAGTATATTCACCGCAGAAGCGGTGGCGATTCTGGTTGCCTTGAAACATATTAGAAATCGTAATCAAGGTCAAAGAAAATGGGTTGTTGTTAGTGATAGCATGAGTGTTCTCAAAGCATTGTATAATAACAGAATTAATGTTAACACCAACTACATCATTTACACTATTAAGCAGTTATGTGTCGATATTTTGGACGAAGGTATAGATATTGTTTTTGCATGGGTTCCGTCCCACATAGGAGTCTCAGGCAATGAGAAAGCTGACTTTTTGGCTAGAGCAATTGTTAATTTTAATTCAAACGAAAGCGTTGGATCCAATATCATCACAGATTGTGATGGTATTGATTCTAACGTTACTCTTCCATTCACTGATATTATTCCACTCTTAAAAAATAGAATGAATGAATTGTGGAAGTCACATTGGAATCATTGCGTTCAAGTTCAAAACAAAGGTTCTTGGTTTGCTGCCTTGAATGTCAATATTAATAAATCTTCTTGGTTCTGCAGGAGTAGTATATTTTTGGGTAGGAAGTTTTATTCTGTGATCTGTAGGCTTAGATTTGGTCATGGTCGCATTAATTATCATCTTCACCGCTAAAATATTATTAATGATCCACAATGTAATCACTGTCAAAGTGCCGAACAGACTTTTGATCATTTGTTTTTTGAATGTTCATCCTGTGGCATACAGCGCCTTCTGCTAATGGATGGACTTTTAGAGATTTACGGTGATTCTGGTGTCATCCCGCGCACCGTTCAGGATCTTTTAAATAACCAATGTACATATCCTTTGTTGTATAAATTTATTGTAAATACTGTAAATGAAATTTAATAATAGTTATAATAATTTCTTGACAGCATATTATATCTAATGTGTAAAATAACATGTTAGTTACCTAAAAATGACAATCTAAATCGGACTTGGATTTTAAAGATATTGTTCACTCAAATAAGACGAAGAAATCTATAATATAAACTTAAGACATTATTTCATAAAACTGGATAAGGATATTATAAAATTGAAGACGTTAAGTTATCAAATTTGACAAGCAAATAACTTACTGAAGACGTTATTTTATCAAATCGGACAAAAAAAAACTAGAGACGATGGCTGCATGGCGTACGCCTTTGCCTGTTCCTGTAAAGGACAAATTAAAAAAAGTTATTACGGGTGCTTTAATCGATTTCAGCGCGTCTCGGAACGCACGGACGGTCTGACAGACTGTCAGTCAGTATTCAGTACAGGGCTGCCAGATGTACGATTTAAATCGTACTCCTACGATTTTTTGGCATTTGTACTCATGTACGATCGCTTGACCTAAATCGTACGGAAAATATACGATTTTTATATACCTGGGCCTCGATCGCGTAATTCGAGCTTGCTTCGTTCACTTGGCTTGGCTTCAAGCAAGTTGAACGGTATTCCGATTCCGATTGTAGGAATTGTCTAACTTTTGGGACGGTAATCGTCTTGGGGACAAAGAGTAAAAATACTCACTTGTAATCGTCTTCGTTGACTTGGCTTGCTCCTTACGCGATCGCTTGAAAGCCGCTGGCGGTCTTCAAACCCGCCCCAAGCAAAGCAAGTCCGCTTACGCAATCGCCCGGCTGGGGGCCGTTTCACGAAACTACAAGTTACAAATTACAAGTACAACTCGACGTACATTGCGTAGAAGATTAGATTAAACGATAAGGGCTTACAGTTTAGGCGAATTGACTACGCAATGTATATCAAATTGTAACTTGTTACTAGTAACTTGTTGCTTCGTGAAACGGGGCCCTGGCTATATTTCATAATGTAACGAACGTGCAAGTATAAATTCTGGATCTTTTACATGAATGAAGACCCCAAAGAGGATATAACCCTTTGCACAATCATATAAAGGCTGTATTTGTGTGCATTTTTACGAAACTCATTATTTTTCTCTTTCGGTTTCTACGAATTCGTAGTTCAGTAATAATTGCGACTTGTCAAAAACTTGTTTTTTTTTCACCAGTCTCGAAATTTGTACAAATCTAATTAATAGTTATATTGCATTTCTTTTCTAAAATTAAACGACTTTTAGTTATTTTTAATAAAAACATTAAACTTCTAGGTTGTACGATCTTTTCATTTTAAAACCGTGGCATACGATTTTTTTGTAGTTGGCATACGATCACACCTTTTATGCACCTGGCAGCCCTAATTCAGTATCCAATGACAGTGAACAAAAAAACATTCTTTTCCGCATCGATCGAAGAGAAGAGAACTTTTCATACGTCCAATCTAGACGTGAAGCCATTTAAAAAAAAAAAAAAAATCATTTTGAAAAGAAAAATCTGTAAAAAGGAAAATACTGCAGGGAATAAATAAAAATCATTAAAGCGAAATGAAGTTTTACATCGTATCGATTTATTTACTCAAGTTACTTCATTATGCGGTAAGTAAATTTGTTGAGTTCTTTGCGTTGCTATTCTATCATTGAAATTCTTAATTTACCAGAGTATTCTTAATTATTTCAGACGTGCATTGATTATGACGGGTGGCTCAATATGAAGATTGAACACTCGATAAACTGTAATGGCGAAAAATACTGTTCTCGTGGAAATATAGCCTTAAAAAGTATCCGTGCAGGTACAGGAGTCATAGACCAGATACACTTCAGCAAAGGACACATTCAGGCACTAAAAGTAAGCATTTTTAAAGATTTAATCCATTATTTTTCATCTTGTAGTTTGTTCTTGTTGGTCGTACATAACTCACTTCCACAGACGACAATAGAACTTTAAAATGTTTAAAATTTTTTTAGGAATTAGCTGAAGTAGACGGGTTTTATACCATCAGAACCTTGGTTTCATCAGCTGACATCAAAGATGCAGAATTTTTATCTTCAATGAAAGCACAAGCTTTTCTAGATAATGGATTGTCTGATGTTATCAGTGCCTGGGTACTTCCAAATGGAGCTGTCATTGCAGTTAGCTTCCAAGCTACAAACGCAACTCAATCTCTAGTTGAAAGAACAAAAGGCTATGAAGTGAACTCCAACTTCTTTCTACGTTATGTTGACCAAGCTCCTGTGTATGTATAACAATGCTTATTCTCTTTCACTATGCATTAATTTATTATCATCATCATTTATGCGGTTCAGTTTCTTTATTTAATAATTTTTTTGCTTGATTTTAGTTGATTAAAAACAAACAGAAAATGTTATTGCTGTTGGGTGTTCAAAACTATATTTTCCTTTTATTCTTTATCAATTCTTTTATAATTTTTAGAAATGCAAATGAAGAGTATTGCTTTCCCTGTACATAAAAAACTGCTATAGTTCTGCAATAATGTGTGTGCTTGCTGGTAGGAGATTGGGTAAATTTCAAGGGAATTTTCATTGCCTCTGAAGAGCATCAGATATTTTTAGTAAAATGAGTAACACAATGATCCATCTCAGGTTGCAGTGGTCATTGGGACATAATCTGCCCGATCCCTTCTACCTAAATCATAACACAATGACCTTAACTTTCAGACCAGACACAGCTTCCTACATACAAAAGTTGGAGCGCGAGAGGGAAGCCAGAGAAAAAGGAGAGCTGAAAGACAACAGATCATTTCTGGCTAAATATGTAAGTTTACATTTGCTTATTCATTTGTGTCTCTCAAAGTACCTCCAGATAGTCATTTCTTCCGCTTAGAAAAGTAAGGGAAAAAGATAAAAAAAATATAACTATGCAGATTGCCCAGTAATTATGCTATAAATTTTATTGTATGAGAGATGTATTGTATAATTTTTTTTTTGCACATCCTTTCACATCAAAGCTCTGATTAGGAGCAATATTTATGCAGCTAAAAATACCCCTCAAAGAATAACATAAAAAGCCATATCTACTAATATACTGGTATTGCTATATATACTAGCATTAATATTACTTTCTGGTTTCAGTGGATGTACATTGTTCCCGTTGCCATCTTTGTTATGATCTCAGGAGCAACAGCACCCGAAGGTCCTGCACAAGGTGCACGCTCATAGACAATTTTAAACTAGATTTTATAAAAACCAAAATAAAAGTCAGACAATATATTATAACAAAAAGTTTTTAATTTTCCTTATAGAATACAAAAATGTGCAACTGTTAAGCTTAAAAAAATATTTTTTTGTATTATTTAAGCTGAAAAAAATTCCAAGTAAGTTTATGTGACAAATTTGTCTTATGCCCCAATCTTCTCAATTTCTTCTGCATCTTCAATATCCAGGAGCTGAATTTTTTTGCCAAAGTGCGCCGCAATATCATTGCAGATTTGCATAGCAAGTGGAGAGTCAATTAAGTTGATAGCAATACCAGCCTTGCCAAATCTACCAGTACGCCCAATCCTGTGCAAGTAAGTCTCGCAATCTGCTTTTTTATCCATATCCATGGGCATGTCAAAGTTAACAACTAGTGTTACTTGCTCTACATCAATACCTCGGGACAACACATTTGTGGTGATCAAAACTTTTTCTAAACCTCCCCTGAAACGATCTAGAACAGCAATTCTTTGCTCAACTGTAAGTTCCCCAGATAATACTGCAACTGAATGTCCATCTCTTGACATCTTTTCTGACAACCAACTTGCAGTTTTCCTAGTGTGACAGAAGATGATGGCTTGCCCAATTGTAATCACACCATAGATGTTGCATATAGCTTTGTACTTGTCCTCAGCATTTTTGCATTTAACATAATATTGTTTGATATTATCCAAAGATTCCTCTTCACGCAATAATCTTATTATGATCGGATTAGGTACAATAATCTCAGCAAACTCCATTACAGCAGTATCATATGTAGCAGAAAAGAACATCATCTGGCATGTAGATGGCAAACACTTATGGATGCGGATACATTGGTCTTGATGGCCCTGTCTATCTATCATCACATCAGCTTCATCTAGCACGAATACTCTGATTTTACTCATTTCAAACATGTTAAATTTCACACCCCAGTCAAGCATTTTTCCAGGTGTTCCAATTATAATTTGATCAGAAATCTTAGTTCCTCTGGGCACCTCCTCCCCTCTTACAGCATATTTCAACTTAATTTCTGGACAAAACTTTGCCATCTTTGCTGCAACCTCTCCTGTCTGAATAGCAAGTTCATATGTTGGACTGAGACACAACACTTGTGGATAGTTCTTTGTAGTGTCAACTCTGCTTAACATTGCTAACACAAATGCAGCAGTTTTACCAGTTCCTGACTGTGATTGAGCAATCATATTTTGAGGAGGATCTGCCAATAACGTAGGCAGGGCAGTTTCTTGTATTTTTGACGGCGCATTAAAACCCATGGCGTAAACCCCTTTAAGGAGGTTAGGCTTCAAATGAAGTGCTTCAAAAGTCTTTACGGAATATAGAGGTGAATTTGGATCTTTTCTCTGTATTTCAATATCTAATTTAGATTCTACTAATCCTTGCCGGATAATCTTCATCAATAGTGATGCTTCAGCAGGATTTGCATTGTCAACAGCTTCATCATAGTCTGCAGTCTGATTAAGAGATTTTTTGTTCAACCCTAAACCAGCTACTTTATTGGATATTTCAAGTTCTTCTGCTTTCTGTCCCCATTGATTCGCCATTTTGTTCCTGAAATTCAATTAAAATTCTTAAATTCCTAACAAAAACACATATTTTTCTAATGAGCAAGCATGAATGGATCGTCGTTCTTATAAAACAATATTTGTTTTTATGGTTTCTTTTTTTATTATTACTAATATAGGCATCCACTTTGTAGAGAAGTCAAGTTTAATTTGCTTACCAAAGTGAAAGGTATTTACTTAGTGATAATGTTAGCAATTTAACCAAATAAATATGTAAACGCCGTTGCCGGACAGCGATCTCCACAGAACACTAAATATTACTCACAGAGAACCTTTTTATAATACAGGGAATAGAGACCTCTCTTGGCGGTCAAAAGAAGCAACTGCTTCTATCTGTGTTGCTCTTATGGTCCAAATGTGTGTACCGTGCTCCACATGCATGCACTGGCTACTGTACATACCCCTATACGTCCTCGTACTGCTAGTTCTAGTTAGGAAATTAAGATTTTTATTTATATTTGCTTGAAATTACTTAAAAATTGCAAGCAAACAATAAATAAAAATCCTAAACAAAAGATATGACAGTAATAAATACAAATAACTTGATAACATTTATTTTATTGAAATGTTTACATTTTTAACATTTTTTTGCTTTATTTAAATATGAATTATTTTCAAATAAAAATCTAAAATATTTTATTCGAATTAAGATTTTTACAAATCATTTTTCGACGTCAAAGCTATCATGCATGGCACGTTCACTAAACCCTCTGTGGATAAGAACGGCCAGAAGAAACTCCACAGGAAAGGAATTGTAACTTTAGTAATTTTCTTAATATATAAAGAATCATACATGAGTCATAATTACAATCTACTCCGCTGATTTGGAACAACAGTTGACCAGACATTTTTGTCATCAAGGTAATCATTTATCGTATCGCCTTAGAACATAAAATATTTTTAATTTTAGTTTTAAATTGGCTATCGGATAGATTTACAATCGGAAATTAACTACTACAAAAATAAAAATGAAATAATGTAAATTAAAAAGTAAATTAATATTTTTAATAATAGCTGATGAATTATTATGCGTGTAGCATACTACAATAATGAAATATCGATAGAAAAATCAATAAAAATCCGTACACAATGTGTGCGGATATGTCATATCCGCACGCAACTTTTATCCGTACAGAATGTTAATTTTCCGTACGTGTACGGATAAATCCGTACATATGGCAACACTGGCAGGCGGGCGCGGGAAGTGTTGCTGTTAGTAGGAGATTGTTTTCTACTACATAGGTTAGACTTATTGACAAAAAATATTTAAAACAATGGTGCAAACAGCACGTTTTTACAATAGAAAACTATAATGAAACAGCACACATCTTTTTTTACTATACCGTTTAATAAATTCGATTATAATACAATAAACTTTTTACGAAAAAACTAACAATTTAGTAAAAAAAAGATTGTCACCAAATTGTCACACTGATCTTGTAATGTAATAAAATTCAGATGTACATTATCTTTAAGGAAACGACATGAGTTGTGTGACGTTGTAAATTCTACATCGTAATGTCGCTACTAACGTATTCTGCAGGTCTGATAAAAAACTAAAACACAAAAAAATAAATATTAACCCCGTAAAATTGAAAAGCATCAAATTCGAAGGCACTCTCATATAAAGTATACTCAAAATAATTTTGTAGTGTCATAGGAATGTCTACCAATGTCTACCCGTTTCTTTGTATTGAGATTGTATACCCTGCTATTACTCCTGGATCGCAATGCAATACACATAAAGATTAAAAAATAACTAAAGTAAATTTCAGAGGGGGAATGCTGCCAGTATCCTGGGTACCATGTCTGGCGGGGACGCGCTGGACGAAGTGTTTTTTTTTGTGACTTTTATTTGTATTTTTGACTTGTAATAAAAATTCGTAAATTGAAAAAAAAAAAATGATTGCAAACTCGCGTTTTGTTTTGAGTTAAAATCTATGCGCTGACATCTAGCTTGTAACTCAAGAACTACACGTTCGTTTGGTTTGTCCAACATTTCGTGCGTTTTGATAGCGAAAGTTGTGTGCAAACTAGAGATGGGCAAACCACCGGGTTTAAACCTACCGCTGGGTTTTTACCCGATAAACACCCATTTATTCCCACCCACTGGGTGAAAATTCGGGTGTTTATTATTTTTATAACAAAATTGATATAAGTATCCATATATCATTAGATTTTGCGTATGCACATTATATGTGACATTTTTTCACTTATATGCCAGTAAATGCAGGGGCTTAGAACATCTATTTTAGCAAGATACCAACAAAGCAATGGATAAAACGGCGTAAAGCACAAAATCTGCAAAAAATATTGTTTTTAAGGGCAAATCTCGGTATTTGAACAAGAAACATAAAAAAAAGATGGCGATAAAATTATTGTAACTCCACGACCCTAATGTAAAGTAAAACTATGTAGAACAACGTGTGTCTGTTGTATGACATAGAGAAAGTTATAATAAAAGATTTGAGACGAATTAAGAGAATTTTTGTTTTTTTAATACGTTCTTGTAATGAATTTTTATAATTTTAATATGTTCTTGTATTGGACGTTTTTGATATTTCTAAAATTAATAACTCGGAAACTAAAAGAGATAATGCAAAACTAAATGCATACTTGGGGTGCAGAGACTGAGATACGTTTGCATTGTGAGTTTCAGATATATCGAACAAGTTTAGGAAAAGTCTTGTTGACCTAGCGCGTACCGTCGATGCGTGTCGCCAATATACATGGTGGGAGGCAGTCGGCCGTCTAGGAATAGATGGCTGGCGGAACGTTAAGTTCATGAATTTGACATTATTGTCAAAGTGCAAAAATAGACTAGTATGAGTCTATACTTGGAAAACCAAGTGAAATAATTGCCGAACCTAAAGTCGCAGGCGCTGCACAGCCTCTCACTGCCTCTCGACGGGATTTCGGTCCCTGAAGACTGGCGTGCTGTCTGTTTGATATGGGAACGGTTAATTATGCCTCTATGGATGACATATCCCATCCGAGATGGTCAAAAATGAAAATCAATGAAAGGGAATCATAGGATTGACGCTCCTAGATGACCTAATGAAAGTGGACACGGCCGCTGGATCAAACTGATCACATAATGTAATAATATTTGATCATCTAATAGAGGACCCTTATCTGACGCATGAAGACGAGGTATAACTATCGCTGCTATGATATTGTTGACACTGCATGTCTAGCTCTGAACCGCTGGTATATGGGTCGCATCCTAGGCGTGATAAGTACACTAAGTTTACCCCTGATAATGGAGTTAACAATATCTTAGTGGCTACCTTCAAGACGCCAGTCTGTGGAGAGATTTCCGTATCTGACCTATGAAGATGTGGAGTAACCATCGGGCTGCTATGAATGCCGCTACCACTGTATGTCTAGCTCTGAACCGCTGATTGACCGAACACGCATACAGCGACTTGAATACATAGCCGCGGATGGGGACTTGTCCACATCCGTGCGCGGTGGACCTCAGACTGATTAGTGTCGATGATAGTCTTTCAAGTATTAACCCCGACAGTGGAGGTAGCGGAGGACATAGTGGCTTCCTTCAAGGCATAAGTCTGTGAAAAGGCATACTGGAACGAGTTTATTAATTGAGAATGAAAAACTGGACGTGGACTGCTCTGGCTAATATCATCTTGTATGATTTATTACCGAATCAACTGTGCGATGTAATATCGACACATATGGTTGCAAGGGGATGAGGCTCATAGTCTAGCAGTGGACTGGACGAGCGTTGATGAAGGCTGTAAAGCTATATTCAGAGCGATAGCTGAAATGAGTCTTTAGATTCATATGCGGTCTCAGGCACGGAGACGTGCGGCGGAGATATGTATATATGGAGACATGAAGTTGGAGCAGATCTGCCCTGGCAGTACCGTTCAGATAGACGGAGATCCAGTATGCAGGAGCCATCCAGATATGAGACCCACAGTCAGTAGCAGCTGTGAGGTCATCCCTTCGAGCTTGCTCGTTGGAAGATGGTTTACCATCATGGGCGTTGGTTCACGTGTGGACTATCCTGTAAACACACCCTTGAACGCAATACGTCGGACACTTCGGTGGAAGACGGGATTAGCCTCCCAAAAGGTTACTATAACGGCTCAGCCGTATCGGGAACGCTTCGGCTAGTATCGATTGGACGTCGTCCACTAGCTTCGGCTACAATGCGAAGCTTAGGCTTTCTACGATGGGACTTCGGTCTCCTTCCATCGCTTAAGGCGCACCGGTCGGACTAGGGTCCGCTGTAGACAACCCTTCGGGGTTGTCTATTATTTTAACCTTTTTCCTACACCTCTGTGGTGAGGGGAGGACAGGAGCATTCTGAAGGACAGAGTGGGAAGTGACTCACAGAGAGCGCGTTGGTGGAGCGTTTATTCTCACTCGTCACGTAGATACTTTGATGGCTGGTTTGCTGTATTGTGTGTACGTCTCGGGTCTTTGCTTCTAGTCTGCTGCCTTGCTTGGGTTCTAGGGTCTTAGTTTCTTCTTTTCTTTCTTTTTCTTTCTTTCTTTAGTAATCGTCCAGCTGAGGGAGCTAGAACTAGTCCCCTCGTCAATGCTGGATATTACTAGATCCCTTGTCGGACTGTATATTGGAAGACACAGAGGGGTTATGTAACCGTATTTGTCAATACAGTTGGCATAGCTTAAGGAAAAGGGTGTCCCGGTGCGTAGTGCTAGGATGGTCGTCTCCGGGTAGTATCATTAGAGAAACTTGGTTATTGATCATTCTGTTGAGTAAATGCCACTCAACGAAAGTTCCTCTAAGAACTAGAAGTTCTATTCAGAACTACAGACGACACACCCGTCGCCGGCTCTAAGGACTCGCTACGGCAGTCCTGGAGCCACCTTTTTATACCTTTTAAATTACATATATCATGTAATAATCCCTGTGATCCATTTCAGGAATCTGGGCTCCTATTGCAAAAGCAATAAACTTTGAAGTTCTTTTCAGAATACGAAGTTAGTATTGCTTAATAAAGTCGCTGGGATTTCTTGGTGACTTTATTCTTTCAGTCAGCGAGCATGGGTAATCAGGAGTAGGCTGCTTGCCGGCTGGCAACTGGTACTCCTGTGTTCGGGCGAGAGATAGGGACGAATCAGTATAAAGGAATAACATAGAAGTTGAGTAGGCGACTCTTTGTTTAATTCCACAGCTAGAAAACATAATATAAAGACGATCACATTGTAAATTTCTAAAAGAGTTTGGGTTACTCTCACAACGTAGTATGGATCTGCTACTAGATGATCAACGGCCAATTTTGATTATTATAGAGATTTAATGTTCAGTTACATTATTGTTCGTAAGTCATGAACCATGGTTTAGGGTACTATGTTTAGACACGAGAGAAACAACAGTACCAATTATGTAATATCAATATCCGAGATGGCAGCAAACTTTTTCGTTTATTGGGTCAACTTCGATTAAACTCAACACAGTGTTATAACAAGCTTCCATCATTTAGTATACTGTCACCGTGACTTTTGTCGCCCGTGCGCGCTAGCTCCTACCTTTGTACTTGCCACGTTCGCATGCAGTGTAGGTATGAGTGAGTGTGTTGCTAGCTAACTGTAACTACAACTTCTTTTGATCATCCCGTTAGAACTTGAGCATTAAAAGATGGCGACATTTTATAGATTTCTACTGTTTTATTTTAAAAATGTTTATTCGGTTGAACTTATTTGAGTCGATGTGAGTCAAGCGGCTGGAGCGCTGATATACATCAATATCTTTTACGCGTGTATTTTTTCTTAAACTTAGTAATATGCTTTACGCTAGAATATACAAATACAAACAAACTCTAAACAAAGTTTCATAGAAATTGTCTCATAAATAAAACAATTGGCTGCTACCTTGGGCTTTCCACATTATTGAAGTTGCGCATATTGCAAATAAACAGGGTATTTTCATCAAGATATATAATAAAGTTTTTATTTTTATTTTATCATCAATTATTATAATAAACACCCACAAAAATGGGTTGTTAAGGGTAAAAACCGGGTTAAAACCCAAATCACCGGGTTTTTACCTAGTCAGGTGGTTTGGGTTTTAACCCACCGCCCATCTCTAGTGCAAACTGATGCAACTTCCTGCACGGGCGGCGTGCGGAATTGATGTAAAAACTCTGCTGCGCCCGGAGAAGATGGGACATCACCGGGCTCTTCTCGCTTTAACAACCGGTACAGCCATACAAATATATTTTTTCGTAGGAAGTTTTTTCTAGGGTAATTTGTAATAATTTATTCATTGTGCATTCCTTGCCTTGTCCGGGGTTGGTGAGAGAGCTATTGCTGAAAATTAGGTAAAAAACGTGTTTTAGCGGCTGGCAACACCGGAAATACTGAATTTATAACAAACTATTACCTTATTGGCGGACGTAATGTCAATTTTTTCCAAACTTACTACACCAGGGTGCCGTTTCACGAAGCAACAAGTTACAATTCTTGTAGAAATAAATGGCAGCATTGACCTTAAGTGGCAACATTATTGGTTACAAGTGTTTCACAAAGTTTATTTTTTACAATTGTTACTTTATAAACAACAAATAGTTTGTGTGTGAAAGAGTAACAAACATCCATCCATACTTACAAACTTTTGCGTTTATAATATTTGTAAGGATATGTAAGCCTTTATAATTTGTATCTTTTGCGTTTATGTAAGGCAGAGTGCCTATTAAACATATTCAAATTTTATTTTTGTAGAAAAAGATTTTTATTTTATATCAGGTCCGCATTTATGTTCAATATTGTATTTTATATATAACACAAACATTGGAATCATAAAATGAGGATTTGATTTCGGTCCTACTCTAATAAAAATTATATTATTAAATGGAGCCTCGATTTCCATCCTGTACATTCTATCGATATCGATAAAACCGCACGGTAGCACTATTTAGCCTGTTATGTTGGTACTCCTGTTTTAGACAATGTTTTCGACGTAAATTATTCTTATGTTGGTATTGAAGTGCCATGTAAATTGATGCTATTGGCTAGTTACCGAGAACGCCAGTATTATATACTTTTTGGTCCCGCCTCTTTCTTAACCCCCTTACATCCTCTTTGGCAGTGCTGCCACCTTAGCGCTTTCAGAGTTAGATCTATCGCTTTTTTGGGACACTTGGCGCTGAAATTTTAATATTAACTCCTAGCGGAAAATCTAGCGCTTTTTTAGGACGGACCAAACTTAGTAGTATCACGTCTGCAATTTTGGCAAAAAGTAGGAAGTTCCATATAGGTATTTAATATCCGATATATAATATTCTCCGAATAAAATAAGTTGTTTCGTCGAAATCGATTAGCCATCATTCTTATTAATATTAAGACTATTTTATATTTAAGTTGATAAATACAATTTGTATTGAAATAAATAAAAAATTCTTACTGTTATGCCTTTTTTGTTCATGCATGCTAGCGGAATCTAGCGCTATTTTCAAGCGCTTGTAGCGCTGATTGGTCTCAGACAGAGAGGTGGCAGCACTGCTCTTTGGTTTATATAAAAAGGTTCTCTTCTCTGTGATATCAATAATATGTAACTTGGTTTCGAATTTTCGAAAAAACGCCTACCTATTTCCGACCGTCCTATTCCCATTTCATTCGTTATTACAATATTTTCAACAAAAATGGAAGAAGTTGATTCTATTATTCTTCATTTCCTTCGACAATTAAATGTGTAAGTACCGAAAATTATAGTGTAGTACTGAATTCTTCTAGCTTGAATTTGATTAATGCTATAACTACTAATAACTTGAGTACCTACCTACCTACCTTATATTTTAGCAACATTGGTGACGATACTAAGAATATAAGTGATTTACCTGTGGAGACTATAGTAGAATCCGTAGCTAGATGCCTTGTTACTATCAATCCAGCATTAAGAGTGCCTATGAAGCTACCAACTGGTGTATCTCACAGAATAGAAGTAGCAGCGACGATTGCATCTGTATGTAAGGTAAGTATTGTATGACCTGTAATTTATGTATGAACATTATTGCAAATATTTTTTTGACCTATACTACTGATTTGTTTATGTACAGGACTTAGGCTATAAGAATGATGTTGGCTATCAAACTCTTCTGTATTACAATGAAGCTGAACTGCGGCAAGTATTTATGTTCCTGATAGAAAGGCTGCCTGATGAGGGGAAACAATTGAGTACTAAGGCAGGACCCACCAAAGAAAGCTCTATGTTTATGCAAAATATTAGTGCAAAGATAGCAGAAGAACTTAATTCTGTTTGGATACCACCCTGTTGTAAAACACCCATAAATAGAAAGGTTGGAGATTTCACAAATTACACAGGTAAAACTTATCTCATTCATTCATGCATGAGTAAAGATACTTCTCATTTCTTTTCTGATCTGTTCATCTCAATGATATTGTAATATTATGTCTTTAGTTCATCTGTATTTTGTTTACAGTACCACTATATACTGCAAATAAAACCACTCTTACTGAAGAAGAATTAATACAAAAGATGCATAAAATTAATGAGATCAATAAGAAAAATGCTTTAGAATCTGGAACTATTCAGAAAACAGCGTCAAATTATGAGAAAGTTACAGAAAATGATCACAAAAAAGATATAACCAAAAGTCTTAAAGAACTAAAGGAGTCAGCAATAATTTTGAGACAAAAGTTAGACACTCTTGAAAGTGAAAGAAATATTATGGATGTAGAGTTTTCTCAGGTAGGTACTTAATGTCCGCGCATGAACTGCAATGCATTCACATTCAGGTTCAGCAACTATAAGTATATACTTTATTGTATTACTTACTATATATCCACTTGCAGCCACAGCCGTGTTGCTGGTGGAGTTTCCCTGCTTCTAAAACCACAGCTAAAACTAACAGCACCATCTATGAAGCTGGAAGGAATTACACTTTACCGCGCAATGACGACAGATGGCGCTGTTAGTTTTAGCGATCTAGGATTCTTTACACGGAATATAAAACATCTGTTAAGTGCTATGTTGGCAGTCAGGAGCGATATCCGTGACAGCAGCATGGCAATCACTGGATATCTATGGGAGCTTTTATGCTCAAGTCACACAGAGCGGGAGCGGCGCGGTCCGGGGCCGGGACAAGCGGGACGGCGCTATGCTGCGCCATAGCACCGTCCCGCTTTCCCGGCCCCGGACCGCCCCCGGCACGGCTCTGTGTGACTTGGGCTTTAGTGTAGGAAAACTGTCACTGACATCTGTACTGACCACCACCACATAGCACTAAATGAGGCTAAACTGAGGTAAGGAGCTGTACCATGGGAATAACACTTTTTCCCATGGTATAAGTAGCCTACATCCATCTTTGGGTACAGACAGACAGTTACTTTCGCATTTATGATATTAGTAAAGATTAATTTGCACTTCTTTTGCAGGCCCAAAAGACTTGTGATAAGGCAGAAGCAGATTTAAAAAATGTTCAAAACATCTTGTGTGGTGTTGGACTCACTGAGTTGGAGTCATCAGATAACATTTTAGAGAAAGTTCAATATAATATTGGAGTTTTACATGGAAAAAGTGAACAGTTAACCTCAGAAAATTTGTCTTTAAAAGTAGAGATAGATAAGATGAAGACCAGTTTAGCTCATACTGAGGTTTGTAAACAATAATGATAATAATTCGAAGATAATAATACACTGAATTTTACTACATTTACATAAGCTAAGTATACAAAGGCAGCAATAACTTGTAAGAAAAAATATTAATTATTTAAAATAAATAAAAGTAATAGATAATTTTAATTATTTTCTATGAAAAAAATACTTGTTAGATTATTAAATCTTTATTAAAATGTAGTAAATATAAATAAAATTAAATAGTCTTATAGACGCCCCCCCTAACATAGACGTGAAGCGCACCTACCTACGAAACACGGGGTCGCGGGTTCGAATCCCGCCCAAGGCAAACATTCGTGTGATGAGCACTTGTGTTTTCCTGTGTCTGGATGTTTATCTGTATCATAAGTAGTGTAATATAATATCAGCTGTCTGATACCCATACTACAAGCTCTGCTTAGTTTGGGATCAGATGGCCGTGTGTGAGATGCCTCCACATATTGTTATTATGTGTGCCATGTTGATTTTAATTACTTATATGAAATATATTTTCTAGTCTGAAAGAATTAAATGTAAAAAAATACTAGTAAACTTAAAAGAAAATGTCAAGTCAATGAAAGAGGAGTATGAGACAAAGGAAGAAATAAAAAATCAGCTTATGAGCAACTATGAAAAGTTTAGGGGTGGAAATAAAAGGTAAGTAACTTATTGAATAATGACAAAATTTATATATTTATCCTATAAATACATGTACGAATATTTACACTTTATTTATAGACTAGATATGATTGAAATTGGGTTGAATAAATTTAACTGATAATTTTATTTGAAACGGCGCCATCTCTAGCAATATTCAATATTTTTATTGTAAATAAGCACAAATGCCCGACTTTCAGATTTTTCCTTTACTTGTGTTTTAAGAGCTTCATGCCAAAATTGGTCTAGGTCTCGAGTATTGAAATCTGCATGAAAATGTGACTCAATTCTTATGATTGTATTGACTACCTAAGGGGCCATAAACCTTAGTATTTGGTATTAATTTCAACTTCCATATGAATTATTTTTAGGTCCATTTACACAAAGAGAATATTAGAAATAATTTCTAATGTTGACAAACAAAATCTAGAGATACAAAAAATACTTGAGGACACAAGGCAACTGCAGAAAGAAATTAACTCGCTTGAGGGTCAATTAGATAGATGTTTTTCTATCGCTGATGAAACCTTGTTCAGGGTATTGTATAATTAATCATGTCATGAATATGAATTTTTACTTTATTGTATCTTAAAATAACAATTTCATTTACAGAAACGAATAGGTATTTATAAAGATGTTTACAATTTCATCAACTTTTTAGGATGCCAAACGTGATGACCAAGCTAAAAAAGCCTACAAGTTACTAGCACTTTTACATTCAGAATGTAACACCATAGTTTCGCTAGTTAATGATACAGGGACATTGGCTAGAGATATTGTGGATCTCGAGGATAATATTAAGGCTGAGACAGCTAAGAGAACTGAAGACACTTTGAAGAGAATACAGGTTGATCTTGCTAAGATGCAAGAAGAGTCTAATGGCATTTAATTATTAGTGCTAGGGACATCTTTAGGAGATAAGTATGCCTAGAAGGAGTCTACGCAAAATAACCTCGATGCAAAAGGGCTGGACTTGGAGAGATTCGATGTCAGACGAATCAACACTCGCTGCATAAATCGCATAACTTCATTTATATTACCATATTTTTTTATTAAAATGAATTAATTGACTAAACCATCTTTTATTTTGCTAAACCGAACAATTCTTGTATATATCTATCTATATAATAAGAATCTCGGAAACGGCTGCAACAATTTCGATATTTTTTTTGTAATATAGGGGGTCTCGGGGGCGATAAAGGGATAAATCGATCTAGGTTTCATTCTTAGTGAAAAGGGTTTTCCCCGTGTTTTCAAGCATTAAAAAATAGCTACTCAATATCGTTAAAATAGATAAGAAACACCGTTTCCAGTAACGTAACATTAGCTCAGTCGGGAGACCGCGTGACTATAAAGACAAGGTCTCGAGGTCGAATCCTGAAATATTCATATTTTTTTTGTTTTTTTAATTTTGGCGCGATCTGTAAGTTAGTTGGTATGGGAATAATTTATTTTCCTATAATAACCCTTTCTTAATCCTATCCAAAGTCCGATACTAATTTGTTATTTTATAATACTGAATAATACAATTCGTTTCCTCGTTTTACTCGGGCCATCTGATGGACAGCCCCCAAGTACTGTCGACAGAACGCCTCTTATACCACGTTTAGTGCGAGAAGCGATCGAAATCACGAAATACAAAAATTTTAATCGTGAAGATGGTTTCAATTTCTCTGTGTTTCAATCAAACTGTCCGGTGCATGGAACCCAGTGTTTAAACGTATATCACCGTAAAAATGGTCCAACTTCGAAGTCGCGTATAGACACAGTGAATATTGTGTGTCGTGAGAAACAAGTGAGTGACAATAGT
Organism: Carpatolechia fugitivella; assembly: GCA_951230895.1. Taxonomy (NCBI): domain Eukaryota; kingdom Metazoa; phylum Arthropoda; class Insecta; order Lepidoptera; family Gelechiidae; genus Carpatolechia; species Carpatolechia fugitivella. The sequence goes on along the minus strand of OX579653.1, from coordinate 10,595,709 downwards.
AGTGGTTCGAACAATCAACGATAGTCGCCGCATCCGAAAGAGGGTAGACAGATTTAGGAGCTGTCCACTCGCCACACCAATCTATTTGTGACCATGGAGCGTGCAACCCTTTTTTTTTTTTGGACCTAATCACTATTTATACCAGAGTGGTAATATAGTGGGCGCGGCCTTGCGGGGGAGCAGAAGGCTCGTACCCCTTAGGAATTTTATGACAACGTATCTGGGGGCGCCCTCGGACGGGCTCGGACCGCGGCCCAGAACGTTGCCAGGGCGAGAAGCGCGTCGGAGAAGAATGACCCCTACCGGGTCTTACTGAATTAATTCTACTATTAGTTCCGCGTCCCCGCCGGCGGGGGCGGTTGCTACCTGAAGGGCATTCTGTAGTAGTGTTTGGCCTACACGAAATGGCAGCTTTAATCGCGACGACGGTGATCTCATCGTCCGGATCTGTGAGAGCGTGTCTAGGACGACGCTTGAATCGCGTAGTGGGATGCGGAAAGTAAATTGACGCTTTTCTCACCAGAAAGTTCGGGTGAGTAACGGCCGAATCGAAATAACGTTTAGACGCTTGACGCATATACTCCTTAATGGAGGGGACCTCGAGGTCAATGTGGAGATTCCTATTGCGCACGTACCACGGACAGCCCGTGGCCTTGCGCATGAAACGATTTTGAATCACCTGAAGGGGACTCAAATTGGAACGAGCCGCATGAGCAAACACCGGACACGCGTATGTCATTACGGGACGGACGCAAGCGGTATAAAGACGGACCTTACTACGTAGGGAGAGCTTCGACCGTTTGCAAAGGAGGGAGTGGAGCCGGCCTATAATGAACGCGGCGCGGTTGCGAACGTTTTGCAAATGATAGCGGAAACATAGCCTAGAGTCGAGAGTGATGCCTAAGTACTTGACGCGGTCGGACCACGGAATCTGGCGACCGAACAGAGAGACGCCTGGATATCTCCGAACACGAGCGCGACGATGAAAGAGCACTGCTGTGCTTTTATCGGGATTGACTTCTATTCTCCATTTACGGAACCAGTCGCCGATGGCGTCTAGAGCCGCTTGGAGTCTAGAGACAAGGGTGGAGGGGTCTCGTTCAGAGGTATAGATTGCAGTGTCGTCTGCAAATAGAGCGATCTGCGAATGAGGGGTCTTCCTTCGGTAAGTCGCTCGTGTAGAGCGCGAAAAGGAGGGGCGAGAGCTCGGAGCCCTGAGGGACACCGGCGTTAATGGGGCGAGAGGACGAGAGGACACCTTCCACTCTGTAGCGAAAGCGACGATTCGACAAAAAGTTTCGTACAAGACGTACGAGCCTGTCCGGCACACGGCGCTTGTACAGCTTGTATACGAGTCCGTTGTGCCAGACCTTGTCGAAGGCTTTCGCCACATCGAGGAAGACTGACCCTGTCGGTTTGTGGGTATTCCTATTGAATTCGATGTAGATATGCTCTCCAATCCGATGGACCTGATGGGTACAAGAGTGTTTGGCCCGAAAGCCAAACTGGTCGGGTGGAAGGAGGCTGTTTGCGTCAGCAAAATCCCTAAGCCTGGCGAGGATGACTCGCTCAAACAACTTGCCAAAGTTGACAAGTAGGCTTATTGGACGGAAGGAAGAAGCCTCGGTAGGCGGTTTACCAGGCTTGGGTATACCGATGACAATCGCTTCCTTCCACGATTGTGGAAAGTAACCGATAGCCATAGCGGCATTGAAAATGTTGACTAACATAAAAATGAGATGATCCGGAAGGATCTTAATGACTCGGTTGGTGATGCCATCCGAGCCGGGAGCCTTTCGAGGCGGGAGAGCTTTAATGAGATCGCGGACCTCCTGCTCCGTGACCGGGGCGAGAGGAGGATCAGAAGGAGGGAGAGCGTGCAACCCCTTCTGTGATCGAAGCGTGCAACCGTTCGGAAATATCGAGGTAGCAATAATAACCGTGGTAACAAACCCGAAAATTGTGACAATTTTAATTTAGTATGGAGTTCGTAAAAAGGCTTTCAGGCAGACAAAAAATTTAAATAACGAATTAGCCTTAAATAAAACTAATATAATGAAGAATAAAAACAAAATATATATATTTTTTTATTTTGAATTCAAACAGTTTTCGGAAGTGACGCGCCTTTCAGTACGAATGTCATACTATAACTTGGGTTACTTACTACCACAGAACACTATTACTCCTGGGCCCCGTTTCACGAAGCAACAATTTACTAGTAATAAGTTACAATTAGATATTCATTGCGTAGTTAATTCGCCTAAACAGTAGGCCTTATCGTTTTAATCTCACTGTCTACGCAATGTACATCGAATTGTACTTGTAGCTTCGTGAAACGGCCCCCTGGCCTTACTACGGTTATTGTAGGATGAGCTCTGACAGATTAAAATTTTAAAAACTTTTTAAAATTATTTCGTTTATTTATTAAGTAAAATGATAAAATAAGAGGCGAAGTTACTTTTTTTAAATATTTTAGCTATTATGGTTTTGATGATATAGTGACAGTGGAAGGGAAGTACTGGATGAGAACTGCACAGGACCGTGAAAAATGGCGCAATAAAGAAGAGGCCTATACTCAGCAGTGGGTAGATGTGGGCTAGATAGATAGATAGATAGATTATGGTTTTTAAACTGAATATTGTGTGTGGGTACTTTCAATGTCAGCTTACGTTGTTGTTTACACCCTGCATATTTGTCCTGAGTTTGTATGTATAGGTACCTAACCTAAGCAAAAGTAAAGTAGTAGTAAAGTCTCCGACTATCTAGCAGCCTCACCATCGAGTTTGATGGTTTTATTTAACGGAACGGACATGTAGTAAAGAGTGCGCGAAGTTTCAAACTTTCAGTGCCGCGCCGCCTGTCAGCGATCAGAAATGTATGAGATTCTCCCGCTGACAGTATTTCGGTAGGTACCGATTACAGGTGCTGTAATCAATCAGCGGATAGTGTATCATCTATAGCGTCGTCGCGGTCATCTCGCTCTTTATAACTTCAGGACATGAGGTGTCTTGGATCGAAGGGACGCGTGACTATCTATTCTGTATGTCAACTTGTGATGCAAATGTGCTCACAAGGGAATTTCATAACAAAACAAATTTATACTGTTATTAGTTTACTTCTTTTTAGGCAGAATTTCAGGTGGAATATAATCTTCATCAGATTTAGATGTGATTTTCTTCCTAGTAGGGGCTTCAATTAACTTATCCTTCTCTTCAATTTCAAGATCAATCTTTTCTTCATAGTCAAAGAACCAGAGTCTCTGTTCTTCCTGTTTCATATGTTCCTGCTGCTCTTGAATCATCTCCATGCGCTTTGCTCTGTCCAGTCGTTTGGTCTGCTTCTCTAACTCATCTTCTCTGATTTGTGCCCATGATTTGAATAGCTGTAACAAAAACATCATAAGAGTTAATCAGATTTTACTTGTCAACAAGAATATATTTTAGAGAAAGCACATTACCTGCTGTTGCTGTTTGATGTCACTAGTTTGTACTTTATTTATGGAATTTTCAATACAGTTTTTAATTGACTCCTCCAAAGATGTATCTGCGGAGTTAACTTTGCTTAACATTATAACACATTTTTCTAATAATACTTTTGTTTGTTCTTCGACATGTTCACTCTCTTTCTTTAGCAAATCAATAGTTTCGGGAAAAACCTTAGATGGATTATTGCTAACTGCCTCACAGATGTTTAACAAATTGTTGTATTTTCTGGAAAATAACCACCCTATTATTTGAAGGTTGTTATTTGTATAGTCATTATTTTTTTCTGAAATCCAAGCTAAGGTTTTTCCTGCCAGTAATATTGGGTCTTTCAAGTCAAAGTGATCATCAAAATATGGATTTCTTAGGAATTTGACTCGTATCTTAATCTCTTCCACTTTTTTCTTTTTTTCTACCGCAGGAGCAGGCTGATTTTGGGTAGGAGTGTAACCAGTAATGTACTTGAAGCAAGAATACTGACACAAAGCAGAAGTAATATCATTGGTAAATTCTTCTTGTAACATAATAAGGGATGCTACACTTGCAGCTTTTTCATAATCTTTTGATGTAATAAGTTTATCCACCAATATATTAGCAGTATAACTGTCAAGAAAGACTCCAAAATTGAGGGGATCTTTCAAAATTTCAATTAGTTCCTCTACATGACCAAATTCCAGGAAGTTTCGGATTGTCGCGTGATGTGTTGACTCCAGCGTGCAGCCTGTTTCTGCAGAAAGTCTTAACTTGTGCAGTAAATCTTTGAGCTCCTCCAGGTAAGCGGGATCTTTTACGGCATTTGCAAAAATATCGACGTCTATTGCACTGATAAATCCTTTTGAAGTATAGTTTTGGTCTAAGATATTATAGAAATCGTTTAGGTTTACTTTGGTTAAAATCTGAGACGAAGTATGTGAGTTCCAAGCGTCTTCGCATTTATAGACATTTGTTAAAAATGTCTGCCTTTGTACATATATACGAAACAAACTGTTTTTAATGGTAATTTTTCGTAGACTTCGTAGCATTATGATTGTCTTGAATGAATTACTAAATAAAAATAAAGTTGCACTTTTAGCATTCAATAGTTTAAATTTGTAGGTTATGAGTAAGTTCCAAAACGGCATAGGGTAGTTTGTCCTTTTTTTATATTGGTTAGTAAGTACATACACGTAGACAGAGAAGAGAATAGTTGACATTACGGCCGCGTTCCGATTTGCGCTGAAATCACTTTGAGTACCCAAAACCGCTTACCGAACGTTTATTCCTGTATGCCACCCCCTAACTTGCCACCGGGGTGGCCAACGCCACTAATTTAGTTTTATATGCCACTGAGGTGGCCAACGCCTATAATTTTTATTCCTGTATGTCACCCCCTAGCTTGCGACCGGGGTGGCAAGAGCTTGGATTTCCATGACTATGATCTGTCAATTAATGTATTTGATGTAGTGATCATTTAGTAGCAGGTGGATTCGATTTTGTAGTACTGTAAAGAAATAGGTAGACAGGATGAATTTTATTAATAAAAGCATTTTATTTGGCTCCTCAATCCTGACGCGCTGCGTATAGATAATTCACTTGCACCTACGACGAGATCGCAAAAGAATAAAAAAAAAAGACACTAACATTTAGTAGCAATGTCTACTAAAAATATATCTGTACAGTTCAATACAGAATTTAAAAAAAAAATTTTCGTTTGTTTTTAGGCGAATCCTACACGTCAATATATATCGTGATAAAATATCGTGATATTTACTGATGTATCTTGAGCCGGATCACAGCACACCCTACACCATCAATATGGATCGCGGCAGGCAGTACTGAAGCGTTCTTTGTACGAGGCAGACGCGATGGACCCTAGACGGATGAAAATTAGAGCTTGTGTGGCAATAATTGGAGGCAATGTAGCCCTTTCTTTAAACAAACGAGTAAAAAGAAAGCGATGGATGAAGAATTGGCTACAAAAGAGAGAAAAGTATAGACATCTGAATTTATTTGACGAAATGTATGTTGTACCATCAGGGCGTTTATTTTCTTCAGAAAAATAATACCCTTTCTGTAAATCGAAATAGACTAAACCCAAATAATAATAATTAATAATGATTATTATTAATTTTTATTATTAATTATTTTTGTCTAAATTATCATTTCTTTAGATTTTAAGCACTGGCAGCCGTAAAATAAAATTTTGTCATGTAATGTATATATTACGACGTCTGGTTGACCTATTTCTAGAAATAACTTTTTTTAAATAATGTTGGTATTTAAAAACGCAAATATAATAGCAATTAAACAATCTATCTCTATTCTAAATGTCATCCAAATCCGTTCAGTAGTTTAGGCGTGAAAGCGGAACAAACATCCAAACATATTTTCGCATTTATAATTATTAGTGTGATTAGTCCTCCATCGCTGCCGTCTCGCTGCTCGCGATAAATATTGACGCTCGACACTACACGCAAGATAAATATCACGAACTGAATCTCGGATCAGATCATAGGATTTCCAGAAATCCAGCGATAAATATTGTGATCCGTCAATACACTATCCTACACGTCGATAAATATCTTGATCCGACAGTATATATTGACAGATCACAATACAGTATATATTGAGAAATCGCTATGAGGTGACCATATTTTGGGGGTACTTGTAAATTAATATTTTACTTATCTCCCTAGAATAACACATATATTATTTGGTAAAATAGCATTCATTATGGACTCTTAGTTGGCGTTCCAAGACGCGCTGAAATCGATTAAAGTACCCGTAATCGCGTTCCGAATCACTGTCAGCCATACATTTTTGTCTCCGTCTATCTAGCAGCCTCACCATCGATTTTGATGGTTTTAACCATGTCAAAAAATTGATTGGAATATGATTAAATTTGTTTATAAATCTCAGAAAAAGTTTAATAGTATTTTGGAAGATATTTGAGTATCTTACTGAGGCTTCTAGATCGACGTCTAGGTAGCAGCCTCACCAAGATAGACTGGCTCTATCGTTATAATTTATATGTTAAAATTTTTATTGGAAATTGATTATCTCGTATACAAAGTTTCAACGAAATTGGTTTAGTAGGAGCCAAGATATTACACCCCCTTGGTGAGGCTTCCAGCTTGACGCTTGAAGTGAAGACGATTCCCGTCAAACGGAGGTATGTCTACACAAAGTAAATATACCAAAAAATTTATTAGAATTTGATTATCTTATTCCAGTAAAAAAACTTTCAACTCGTTGAGACGTTTAGTCAGAAAATGATCCTAAACTTCTACATACTAATTATTTTTCCGACGATCAATCAATTTTGAACTATCTGCTAGTAGAAATAAGGTTGAAATTGGTGTTTTAGCCTATAGCAGGTACACTCAGGTACAAATGTATAATTTTACGATTAAGTGATACGATTAAACCTAACAAATCGCTTTGTAAGCCGGTATCAGCTACAAAAAAATCATCATGAGTCAAAACTAGTTAAATTCTGATGACGATACAATACACAAAAGTGATACCTAAGGATGCAGCTAGGATTTCCTTATCACTAGGGAACTCCTTAACGGTTTATGGCACAGACATGACAATTTACTTATACTCTGCTTTTGGATAGCTAAACATGACCTTTATCATTATCTTATGCCGCAGCCAATATTGTCTTGTCACGAGGGAACTCTTCAACGGCTAAGAGCATGGTCATGAAATTTTGCATATACGCTTTACTTGTCAAGCTAGACATGTTCTTAACCATGAACTGGTGCTGCAGCCAAAACTGTCTCCTCACGAGAGAACTCCTGAACGGTTAATAGCATGGACGAGAAACTTTGCATTATATGCTTAATTTGAATAGCTAGATAAATTATTTATCATAAACTGATGCTGCTGCCAAGACTGTCTCCTCATAAGGGAACTCCTCAATGGTTAGTCAACCGCCATTACTTAATCACGCCATCTTAGCAGTTTAAATTACTAGAGTCACCCCCATACACAGTCGTGCAGCTCAGATCACCGCGCCGCCAACCGACGAGCACCTTATTTACTCACGTGCACCTGACATTATTTCCACCCGCTCATTTAAGAAGCTCCCCATTCACATCACACACAGTCTTGCAACGACAACGGTAACCGGCGGTGGCGGCGTACGGCGCGATGTATATAATATATCTGGAACGCAACCGGGACGTGTATGGGGCATTTTTTATACTCTAGCCACCTAGTTCAGTAACGAATTCTAAATATGCGATTAATTTATAATTTTTGTTTTTGACTGTACCAAAAACCGAATGTATGTAGAAGTTTAGAATCTTTTTCTGACTAAACGTCTCAACGAATTGAAAGTTTTTTTGCACAATCCAATTCTATTCAATTTTTTGGTATATTTTCTTTGCGTGGACTTACCTCGAGACGGCGATCTAGAAGCCTCAGTAAGATACTCAAATATCTTCCAAAATACTATTAAACTTTTTCTGAGATTTATAAACAAATTTAATCAAATTCCAATCAATTTTTTGACATGGATAAAACTATCAAAATCGATGGTGAGGCTGCTCGCTAGACGGAGACAAGCTTTTCTGATCACTGATAGCGCTGGAAGTCTTATTCGGAATGCGCCCAAAAAGTGGCAATACTGTAGTGTCGTCCCTTTCAAATCAACATGCCCTGCGTTCCGAGATGCGCTGAAATCGATTAAAAGTACCCGTAATCGCGTTCCGAATCACTGAGCCATACATTTTTTGCTTTTCTGATCGCTGACAGCTCTGAAAGTCTGACTCGGAATGCGCCGGGACTAATGATGTGCCGTTCCCGGTAAATTACTTTTGTGTGGGAATATTCCGGGGAATATTCCCTTGAGACCTTAAACAATGGGAAAGTTGTCGAAATCTTCTATTTTTTTTATATATTTATATGTCACAATATTGAATTATATTAATAGTGAATTCATGGTTTTTAAATCAGGTAACAAAACCTACTCAACTCCATCGGTCACTCTAGACGGCTCTGAACTCTTGAAAGTACCTAAGTTCAAGTACCTGGGTCACTGGGTCACGGAAAACCTTACAGATGATGTTGACATGGACAGGGAGCGCAGGGCACTGTCGGTTAGGTGTAATATGCTGGCCCGCAGGTTTGCACGTTGCTCACGTGAGGTGAAAATCACCCTTTTCAAGGCTTATTGCCAAACTCTATACACGTGCAACCTGTGGAGCAATTACACCAAAAAAGCCTATAGTGCCTTGCGCGTCCAATACAATAACGCCTTTAGGAGTCTGCTGGGGCTGCCCCGACGCTGTAGCGCCTCGGGAATGTTCGTCGCGGGAGGTACTGACTTTGAGGCCGACGGCTTTGAGGCCGTCTTGCGCAAGCGAGTGGCATCTCTGCTGGCCAGAGTTCGGGGTGGCACTAACACTCTGCTGAGGGTAGTCGCGGACAGGATGGATAGCCCTATCCTCAAACATTGGATGTCCATCCATGTCATGGAGAATGAAAATTTTAAGTTTTACTAACATAGTTATAAGTAGGTATTTTACTAACAATTTGGACTTGTAATTAGTTTACTATGTCTGAAATAAATGCTTTCATTTCATTTTCATTTCATTTCATTTCAATATTAAGTTTTAGGAGACAAATCACAAGTAATATTTGAATACTTACTAACCTAAGAGATTTCGTATATTCCCAATGTTACCGGGAACAATCACCGGAAATTTCCCACATGCCTGGGAAAATTCCCAAAACTCCTAAAAAAATGGGAATATTCCGAGGAATATTCCCAGTATTTTTAGGAATATTCCCAATGTTTCCGGGAATATTCCCGGGCGGATTCTGAAAGTTTTAACTGTATTTTAATAAGAGAAAAAGAAACACATACGTTAAATTTTGATAGTTTTTATTCATGTGTGTACAAATATGCGTTATCAATATAACCAACAATTAAACATCAATAAAATTTTAGTATTAACAATTTTAAGTAAACTAAAATAATTAACAAATCACAGAACGATCAACATGTTTTTCATAAGTTGTAGGTATAAAAGAAGCAACTTTTTTAAAATCCGACCACAAAGATCCAGATTTGTTTTTAAATATCAATAAAATTTCAGTATTAACAATTTAAATTATACTAAAATAATTAACAAATCACAGAACGATCAACATGTTTTTCATAAGTTATAGGTATAAAGCAAAGCAACTTTTAAAATCCAACCACAAAGATTCAGATTTATTTTTAACAACGAGGTTTGTATGTTTAAATACGTGCACCAAGTTACAAATTAAATAACAGGTAACTAAAAAAGGACGCTTTCATTGTTTGATGACCTTGTTGCCACTCAAATAAAGAGATTCGCAAATAAAGTGTTTTTTAAAGAGGAAGTGAGACAGTTGATCCACATCTTACAGTCAGCAATGAACAGGCAAACATCTACTTGGCTGTATGTAACTAACAAAACGACTAATACCTATAGTACCTATCTGTAATAAAATTACAGTTCTCTATAGTACCAAGCTAAGGGGCGAAAAGAAAAAAAGGCAGACATCAAGGGTCATTTCTGTGTCTGGGTATTGAATATTTGTCTATCTATCTTTGACACCCATACTCGTAGTACAGGCGTTGCCTAGTTTTGGATCAGATGACCGTGAGTGAAATCTCTCACTTAAATAAAATAAAATTGTCTATATCAAAAATAATCAATTTTGCAAATTAAATCATACTAACCAAACCAACCAACCAAACTAAATTAAAACACTAGGTAAAGAAAGAATTCAATATATTAAATGTTTCATGTGTAGGGGAATATTCCCGGGAACATTGGAAACTTTTGGTAACTTACCGGGAATATTCCCATAGGGAAAATACTGGGAATGGGAACATTCCCCACGGCACATCTCTAGCCGGGACGACACTACAGTATTGCCACTTTTTAATTTCATGACTTTCTTGACCATAGACTTATACGTACGCCAGTATATGTTGGGCGCATTCTGAATCAGACTTTCAGCGCTGTCAGCGATTAGAAATTCGGAACGCGATTACGGGTACTTTAATCGATTTCAGCGCGTCTCGGAACGCAGGGTATAAGTCTATGTTCTTGACAGACTGTAAATAGGCACATGAAATTAAAAAATACAGAAAAGAATGTTTGATATTTATATTTTATTAGATTACCTATAATATTATCTTATGTATGCATATGTGTAGTACCTGAGATAAAATTATCGTATTAGATTACTTGTCTTAACTTACTCGATACTTTTACTATCGAACATCTGGCAGCCCTACCTACCCTACCCTACAAAACTGATTGATTTAAACATTAAAGTATTTCAGTAATTTTCATAATTGAATAACGTGTATTTAATTTGATTGAACCAAATAAATATACGACACGTTAATTTTACATATAAACATTTAACAATTAAAAATATATAAACAATAAGTCAAAGTCGATCTAGAGAATGTCAGTATGCTTCACATACGTACATGCGTCACATAGGGGCGAGGCTACTGTACGTAATTGTTTACATGGTAAACGTACATAACGTAACGTAAACATATACACCTATTTCACGACAAAAAAAAAAACAATTCATCTATTTCAACTTTAAGAATTTAATACAATTGTTAAAACTTATTACATCACTACAAAAAATTAATAATTTATTTTAGGGCATAGTATTTATTGATCATTTTCAAAGTCAGCAGGGTTTTTACGGGAAAGCCTGTGGTGTTCTCTCTCAACACCTTCATAGATCAAATATCCAACGATGAAGGCTGGAAAAAGAAATTTAATAATAGTACTCTTCTCATCAAAAAAATCAAAACACCATGCAAGATTATATTTTGTAAGGAATAACAAAAAAATGTGTATATTTAGGAATATTTGTCAAAAGTTGTAAATATATGAGGAGGTTTTCAAATCCTATGTGATCATTCATTACCATTAAACAACATTTGACATTATATTCGTTGGTCCAATAGTAAGTCAGCCAATCTGAAAAAATAGACGCGCACAACTAAAAGAATAATAACAATATTTCTTCTATTATTGAAGTTGTGTCACTCGGCCACAGTATAAATTGAAAGGAAACATTAATTTCCCTACAGTAAAGTCGAAAATGTTGAAATGACAGATTGGCTAGTTTACTATTGAACCGACGAATTCCTAAATATACACATTTTTCTGTTATTCCTTACAGAGCATAAACTTGCAAGGTGTTTCGATTTGTTTTAAGAGAAGTTATCAATAAATTAATTTGTGAGCTTGACTAACATTACATTACAAAAATCCAAGAGAGATTAAAAAATGACAATACTTTAAAATAAATAATTATCTATTTATTTGCTATGTAACTTCCATCTTCCTTATTTTAAAGGGTTAAAATTCGAAAATAATTCACCTCGATCGGAGGAAACTGAGTATGTAGAGAGGTTCAGAGGGCTTAACTGAATCCCGCCATCTCGATTTTACTCGATCATGGGGAGGCCCACATGCTCAGTTTTCTCCGATCGAGGTAAATTATTTCCGAATCCAACCCCTTTAAAGCTGTTAGTATACTTTTCATATAAACTTTTAATCCCAATTTTTTTGGATGGACAATGATTTTTCTAGTATGAGTTTCCTTGCCATCCGCATCCCACTTAGTGCCCATGATGAAGCCGAGATTTAGAATTCAATGGCATATTATATTTTATAGCCTGTTGCGTTAATTTTAATGCTACCTATTTCAATAGAATAGAAGTGATTTAAAATATATCCCTTAACTAAAAATTATTTGGCTACTGAAGTTGCTGATACAAATGTACCCTGTATATCATCAAAATAAAAATAACAAAAAGTAATGCCATACGTACGTGGTGCTACCCTGAATACACTTCCGCGAAATCTGCGAAAGATGTTGGGTATACCATTGGAGATGGCCCCGGCAAAGGCTCGCTGCTCATGGTGAGACAGCTTATAAGATATCAATCCGCGGATCTTGGCGAGCTCTCCAAAATGAAGACCCATTTTTCTGCTTTTCTCAAAATGTTATGTAATAAAAATCGAAGAATCGCCAGCCCTTCCGTTCGATCCGATCTGACACTAACACAAATGTCAATGTCACGCTGGCTCAGGGCTGCCAGGTACAAAAAAGTTGTGATCGTATCAAACCTTGGGTAATCCTACATTAAAAAAACGACTACATAATACAAAAAAGAAGAGAGAGATCAATTTTTAAAAAATGGTCCGAATTTTTTGTTTTTTTCACTTGCCTGGCTACATTATACAGCGTAACGAACTAAGGAACAGAACCATCTTGTCTGTAATAGCAAAATTAAATACGGTTCATTAGTACCGTTTTATAAAGTCAATGGTGTCTAGCTGCAAATCTACTTTTGCTATTGACCGCTAGATGGTTAGCAGAACTTCATCTCCCCGCACCCCCTCCCAATGGCGACCCCCGCTATCATATAGAAAACGTCTTATGGGCCCCGTAAACGGTCAAACGGTTTGACTCAAACCTTACGTGTTTGATCAAACCGTTTGAGGTCGGTTTGAACGGTTTGTCAAACGGCTCTGCGCAGTCTGATTCTGTACGCTGTCGTAATTACACTTCTGACGCGTCAAACACAACAAAATTGATTTATTTATTAAAAACTAATAATTACAAAAGACGTCATCATTACAGGATTGCTCCCAATACGATGACGCCAAATATGAAATTGCATCAAACGAAAAATATGAAATTGCATCAAACATGCTTCAAACACGTAAATGTTTGACAAACCGTTCAAACCACCTTTGTAATTCTCCCTCTACGTTTGTAAACGATCAAAATGGTTTGAGTCAAACCAAACTTTACGTGTTTGAATCAAACCGTTTGACCGTTTACGGGGCCCATTAGGACAGCTCCTCTTTGTTTGTCTTCGTGTCTTAAACGATTTAGTGACTAAATTCAGTCAAGTGGATGGAATAGCATTTAGGAAGCTAGGATCCTAATTAGCATCCTAAATCGGAAAAAGTGTGGCTTCTGACTGACTAAATCATTTAGCATCCTAATTAGGAAACGATTTAGGAAGGTGGAATCGCGTTTAGTTAGTTAGACGCTTCAGTCGCGCTGCACTCGTCATTGCGTAAGGACGTACCTACTTATTTTATGTGCTTACGATTTCGATTTACGAGTGCGCGATGTCAGCAAAGGAATAAGAAATTATGTGTAATAATATAATAGAAATATATAAAGAAATGCCCTACCAAAGAAACAAAAACGTCAAAAATTATATGTTTACATACATAGTTTCCATTTTTACGTGTTTCCGTTTTAAATAAATAATTATGTATAAAAATCACGTATCGTTCAATAATAAGAACTATATGAATAAAAATATTAGAAATGAAAAGAATTTAAAGTGATTTTAAGCATAATGGGTCTGACCAATGATTTTTGTTGAAAATGCCAAAAAGTTCTATAAAAAATTACAAAAAATACTGTGTTTTTATTTTTCTTATATCTTTAAAAATGACTGAGTTATTAACGATCAAATCTCGCACGCAACTTAGTCTACCTTAAAAAGTTGTGAGATCCATGTAATACCAAGTCGGTTAATTTATTCAGTCCCTACTTAAGAGTCCTTCTGTCTTAAGTTATTACGTAATTAGCTCACCTAACAACATCTTATAGTGACCAGATCAATATTAAAAATCTCTTATGTTTTAAATAAATACATAGATTGACTTGGCAATCGCATGAATTACGGGTGCTTTAATCGATTTCAGCGCGTCTCGGGACGCATGGATAGTAACCCAACAAACTTGTGTTGTGAGCGACCACGCGACGAAGTGAAGTGACAGTTAAATTTTAAAAAGACTTGGCTTAAAGGTCTAGTAACCGGGCCATAAATTAAAAAAAAAAGAAATATGTCGGTCGGTCGTCTATGCGGTCTTTATGCCATAATCATCATTCATTCATTCAATAATCAATTTCAGGAAGTGGTACATCAGCGAGTACCCATCTATTTCTCTCTCAAAACTTATAGTTTCAATAAATTTAGTCAATCAGAACGTTTCAGAAAACTATTTGGATTACACTGGTTTTGGGTTTCTGGTAATTACTAATACTAAACGTATTTATATTGCTTGCTTGTCGTCATACGTCCTGCTGTATACGTGTTCAAGTTTGTGTACTGATACATACGTGTCTAGAGTTTAATTATTTTTATGTACTACATACACAATAAGTACATATTGTAACTCCAACCCATTCAATTACGTCCGTTTTATCAAGGAATTCCCTTTCATGATTTAAATCAGCTGTAGGTTAAGGTAGGTATGTGTCTTGGAAGGTAACTTACACCTATTATTTTAATATTTTCCACGCTTTTAACACGGGTATTACCATAATTACGTACCTTTATCCAATAGGTACCTAAAATCTGTACGAAACCGCGAGCTATGTGACAGCTAGAAACGTGTTCTGGTGCAAAATAAATAAAACATTATTACAATAATAAGTTTGTTACTAACTTATTTTCTCTCCCACTGTTGTTTCCTACAGGGTGTGTTGTCCAATTGATCCTCTTTTATACAACGTGTTACAAATAATACAAAAAAAAGAATATTTTTATCAAAGGCATTTAATTAAAATTTTCCCGTCTCTAGTGATCAGCTGTGTCAAAGAATACTCGGACCAGATATGTAATTTTAGGTCAATGTGCCTATTTTTACCGCTATGGTTAAAAATGTTTACGTACTACTTATACCATAACATTCACACTAGAACAATTTATTTCAAAATGAATAAACTACAAATAAATAAAAAAAGCTTTGTTAAATAATTGTTATGAAATAATAAATTAATGAAATAATGAACTAAATATTTCAAAATAATATTTATGTTTGTAAATACGTAAACAATATAATTAAGGCAAAAAAAAAATTTCTAACATAAATTGATACAAGTACATCTCTTTTAAAAATGTAGGCACAAATGGTGTACAAATACTTTTTCGTTCTGAGAATCGATAGTCTATATTTACGTATAGAGATGGGAAAATTTCAATTAAATGCCTGTGATGAAGAATATTCTTTTTTTGGTATTTTGTTGTAACACGTTATATACAACATGTTACAAAAAATAGCAAAAAAAAGAATATTTTTATCAAAGGCATTTAATTAAAATTTTCCCATCTCTAGTGATCAGCTGTGTCAAAGAATATTCGGACCAGATATGTAATAGGTCAATGTGCCTATTTTTACCGCTATGGTTAAAAATGTTTACGTACTACTTGTACCATAACATTCACATTAGAACAATTAATTTCTAAATGAAAAATCTACAAATAAATAAAGAAAGCTTTGTTAAATATTTGTTATGAAATAATAAATTAATGAAATAATGAACTAAATATTTCAAAATTATATTTATGTTTGTAAATATGTAAACAGGATAATTAAGGCAAAAAAGAAAATGTTTTCTAACATAAATTGATTTAAGTACATCACTTTTAAAAATGTGGGCACAAATAGTGTACAAATACTTTTCTACCGTTCTGAGAATCGATAGTCTATATTTTAGGTGTCAAATGACACTAGAGATGGGATTTTTTTTATTAAATGCCTGTGATGAAGAATATTCTTTTTTTTTTGTATTTTTTGTAACACGTTGTATAGGTAGATGTCTGGCATGGCTTGCATGTTTCTTTGAAAATATTCTATTTTACCGCAGTAAAGTAGCTTAGTTCAACTTTGCAGCTGTAAAATGTTGAAGGTTGATCTTTGATGACCCATTTTCTTCTCTAGGGATGGAATTTCCAAAAATCATAAACATTGTCTCCTTTTTATAATACATAACAAATATTACCCTTATGTACCAACCCGAGGTACCAACAGTATTTAATTATAAATGTATTTAGTAAATAACATAACATTTTCATTTGGTGCATACATATTTTATTTTTTTACTTAAAATATTTTATAATTTCATGCAATTTTCCTTCCATATTTTGTATCTGCTTGGAATTCAGAGAATCATCAACATATTTCAACTTAGCTCCTATCCTATGAAGTCGACAGATAATTCCACTCATGAACACAAAGCGAAGGGTGAAGCCCAGGTTCATTATAGAAGCCCTAGTCCACTGGTGAACAAATCACAGGAAGAAAAAAGTGAACCGGCAAATCCTTCTGGACCCAAAGTAGAAGACAGTGACACTCTTGTCGAAGCTAAACCTACTAATCAACTGGTGCCTGGCACGCAGCCCAAACCAGAAATCATGGGACTTACTGAGGAAAAGCCCCCTCCATATTCTCCCAGCCGAAGAATTCAAAATGGTAAATATAGCAAATATTTATATATTTTTTAGCATAGTGACCAGCTAATGGCTGGTTTACACATATTAAGTTGTCAAGTGGTTAACTAAATTTTTACTACATTTTAAGCGTCTTAATGTGTGTAAACAATGAATTTAGTAGTAAGTTGTTACTAAATTCGTTGTTTACACGCATTAAGTCGCTTAAAATTTAGTAAAAATTTAGTTAACCACTTGACAACTTAATACGTTTAAGCCAGCCATAAGTCTGTGGCCTTTGGTGGCAGCTCTACAACACTGACACCAGGGTTTGTGCATTCAGTTGTAAGTTTGTGACCTTACAAGGCACATAATAAAGAAGATGCCAGACCATATTATACACGTTTTCACTCGCTTGCGTATGCTTTTGAATCTTCCTTCTCGCTTACTCACGAAACCAGCAACCAGAAACTGAAATGATAACGAAACTTCTTTGATTGAAGTAAGAAACTGTCATATAAAACATAGATACTACTTGCTGGACGTTAAGCCGTTGACTATCCCCGAATCTTTTTAAAAGTGTAGAATTAAAATACCTAAAAATGCGTAGGTCTGAAACAATTGGACAGTAATTTTACGAAGTATAATACAATCAAATTATACGTAGTTCTCAGCAGATATTTAATGTGAGAATTTATTGTTTTTGTACCTATATTATTATATTACTCGTGCCGCTCACGACATGACAGAACTGATTGAAATTGGAGATTTAAAACTCGCCCAGCAGTGTGTGGATGTGAAGAATTTTGAATATGTAGAGTATACTGGTAAATAATATAGGAGTTCAGACTCAACTTCTACAGGTGAGCGGGGTCGCGAAGCAGAGTGCTCGGAGAGCACTAAGCCTGCAAACTATATGCCAGACATTCAGACTCTTCGTCGTCGTCAAAGGCGGGACCTTATTGAGTCTGTTGAGCGGGCATATTACTGCAACCATTACAGATTTGAGAGAATGTTGAAGTTTCCAGAAAACTTGCTGGGAAAGTTTGAGACCGTCAAAGAAGTTTTCCTAGAGCCCCAGGGTCCCATCTCTCTCACTCCCCACAACACAGAGACACAACAATATCGGTCATTCATTACAAAAACTAAAAAAAGAAAAATAAAAAAAATATTATAAAAAACTCGACTGCATAAAAAATTTAAAACTTTCAAACTTAATTAATAAATGTACTGAAAAAAATGCAATTTTTTTTTTTTAATAATCGTGGTTGATAGTGTTCACAATAGCAGTCGGAGGCAACAAAATATTCATAATAATAATAATATGTATGTAATAATAAACACGTATGTAAAGAATGTAAGTAATTTTGTCTTCTTTATACTTCCCATCCATGTTAGCTTTGACGTCGAAAAATGATTTGTAAAAATCTTAATTCGAATAAAAAAACTTTTGACTTTTGACTTCTCATAGACATTTTTGTAATAAAGTCAACTGTTGAGCCATTATTTAAAAAAAACTAATTTTGGCACATTCAATTCAAGATTGCAGTTCGCGCGACGCGTCTTTACTCCCCAAGATCGGAAGCTTGGATTTTTATTAGGCCCCCAAACCTAAACAACATGTCAAAACCGCTTTAACTCCACCTTTTGTAGAGCAAAAATACCTACAGACTGCATTACTAAGTCTATCAGTCTATGGTTTCTTGGAGCTCGACAATTAGTGCACTTAATTTGTTTTCATTCAAATTTAAGCACCCTACCTATAGGTTATAGGGTACTTCCCGTTAACCAAGAATCATGAAATTTAGCAAGAAGCAAGCTCTTATGGCTGGTTTACACGTATTAAGTTGTCAAGTAGCAACTAAATTTTAACTAAACTTTAAGTAAGTGTTTACACGTCATTTTAGTAGTTAAGCTCTTTAGTTAGCCCAAGATGGACGATCAGCTGCGAATTCAAATCTGTAATAAATAAAATAATAAAGTATAATAAAATATTTATTTATATATAATTAATATTATATTATTTTTTATTTTTTTATATTATATTATTATTATTTGTAATGATTAATATTTATAATATATTAATCATTAATATTTTTATAGATACCTATATAATAATATATATTAAAATATTTCCAAAAAATAAACAAAACACTCACACTTAACTTCGCACTTCGCATTTAACTTAAAATTAACTAAATTGCGCCTTTCCAAACGTGTCAAGTGACAGGCCACGCCCACCAACATACCCGAAAAATAGAAAAAGTTCTAATCTACTTGTTTACTTGCACACTAAATTTTAACTTGCAACTTACTACTAAATTCGCTTTGCTTAACATTAAGTTAAAATTTAGTTAACTACTAAACAACTTAATACGTGTAATGGCTGGTTTACACGTATTAAGTTGTCAAGTAGCAACTAAATTTTAAGTAAGTGTTTACACGTCATTTTAGTAGTTAAGCTCTTTAGTTAGCCCAAGATGGACGATCAACAGCGAATTCAAATCTGTAATAAAAATAATAAATAAAATAATAAAGTATAATCAAATATTTATTTTTATATAATTAATATTATATTATTATTTATTTTTTATGTTGTTTAATGTTTTTATACCTATATAATAATATAAGTATATTAAAATATATCAAAAAAAAAAACATAAAACACTCGCACTTAACTTCGCACTTCGCATTTAACTTAAAATTAACTAAATCGCGCCTTTCCAAACGTGTCAAGTGGCAGGCCACGCCCACCAAATTACCCGAAAAATAGAAAAAGTTCTAATCTACCATTGAAGTATAATGTACTACGTACTAGAAAAGACGCTGCCTACAAAATCTGCAACAAGCGCGGCAGTGCGGGGCGCGCGGGGGCCGGCTAATAAGTCATAGATGCGAGGTCACCGTCATAGACGCGACACTTTGTTTATATTCTGCCTATTCAATTGGGTGGGAACATTTAAAGATGTCTGACAAATAAAAATTATAATATTTATTTTAGTTATAAGTACTGAATTTACTCTGCGAAACAAACAATATTCGATGAACTTTATAAATTTTTCCCTATCTTTACGGCCCAGACGTGGAAACCTTGAAGTAATACAATGTTACAAAATATCTTGTAATAAATAAATAATATCTACTTGTACAAACAATCAATCAATGAAAACGATCAATAAAAAAAAACAATTGTTTTTCATCTTTCTTGATTTACTACTAATTTTATTACTAAATAATGTGTAAGATGCAATCACGCAGACATCTCCATTTGTCAAGTTTAATGTTCAATGTTATGAAATTTAATGAGCCCGAATATCTGTTCAAAAAACTTAGAGTCTCTCCATTTCATGACAGGTTTGGAACCAGAAGCACGCGTGCTCCACTTGAGGGTCATATTCACCGTACGGTGGCTTTTAGAGGCAGCTTTCGATTCCAGGCAACAAAATGTTGGAATGACATTCCACCGCCATTAAGAAAATTATCGAACAAATTCTCGTTTCTCAACAATTTAAAACTTCACCTGCTCAATGAACAACGAAAATTCCAATAGTTGTCTGGAATTAGTGCATTTAAAATTTTTCATTATAATTTTTCGCAACAGTCGTAGGTACTGCAACTTTAAACACGCACTTTCACAACACCACAATTTCAAATACATAAATAAACTGCACGCACATATATGTTTCATCGATTTTCTTTCTTTTTTATTACAATTAGGTCATTATCCCACAGTTTTTACTTATTTTTATTTTCTGTTCTGCTTGCGATTGCAAGTCATCCACGGGTGACGGCTGAAAATCAGTGTTGCCCTTTGGGCTAATTACACTGAGCCATGGCCCTTTCAATCACTGCAGCACACATGTGCATGCATAGGTACTTCTTTTTTTTGTTATTTCCTTTTTCTGTATCTTTTTTCTTAAATGTATGTACATGTGTTATGTAGATTTTTGAATAAAACTTTTTATCTATCTATCTATCTAAGATTATCATTTTCCACTGTAAAAGATATTATTATGATCTACTCTTGTTACACACCCAAATGTCACATCTTAATTGTTTCATCTATGACAAATGACGCAACATGGCGTCCGCTAAATATTTTGCTCGAATTAAATTTAGAAATGATTATCTAGTTTTTCACCGATGGAAAGTTGTTCCTTTGCACTTCGCCGTATTACTAGAATTATTAGTGCAACATCATAACACACACGAGGGCATATTTGATGATTTTTCACGTTTTTTTGCTTTAAAACAAACAAGACTGAAGCGCTCAAGAGCTAGTAAGCAACTGAGTGAACTGTGGCCAGCTGGCCACAGTTGAACGGAACGCTTGAAATGGGGCGGTGTCTTCTCTATACGTAGTAATAATAGCTCAATGTAATCTACTTGTTTACACTTGCAACTTAATACTAAATTCGCTGTTTACACGCATTAAGTTGCTTAAAATTTAGTTAAATACTACAACTTAATACGTGTAAACCAGCCATTATAGCACAAGTAAAGGGCCGTCTACGATCTTATAGCACGAGGCAGGCAGCCAGCTCTCTCGTCGCCATTGTGTGCTAAGCGGGGGTCAGGCAGAATGGCCGGTCACTGATTGATTCGCCATTTCGTTTGACCCCCGCTTTGCGTGAAAGTGAATGGCGACGAGAGAGCTGGCTGCCTCGTACTATAAGATCGTTTCTTAACCGTCTGTTACGCTCTTAAAGGAAAAAAACGGAAAGTTGCGATTTTGTGCTTATTTACCTTTTATTTACTATAAAAACTGTATTTTTGTAAATTCGACCCTATAATGCAAAGTTATGGACCCTATAATAATGCAAAGTACGAAGAGATGGCGCCACTTGTTAAAAAAACTAGAAAACAGCAAAATTAACCTGTTTACAAACAAACTACGTAAGGTTAGTAAGGAACAGTGGACAGCACATCTATACATTTTTGTTGCAAACTAGATGTTATTGCCAACGCGCAAGATACCCCGCTGTATACATAGATTGATGACCTGTTCACTACCACGAATCGTGGTAATTATTAATATTGACAACCGCGAAAACCTAAAAGGGCCTAACGATTTTCTCTCTTTTTTTATAATTAGACATGACAAGTGCTTATACACCATTTTACACATTTTTCAAAACTATATAAGCATCCTAGGAGCCCACTAAAGCTCTGCTCAATGCTCATGTACCTACATATTGACTTAATTTTATTTCGTATTTATGTTTCAGCGGGATACATAAAGTATGCAAGTTTAGTGATTCTGACAGTTCAAAATGCTGCCTTAGGTCTAAGCATGCGCTATGCCCACACTAGAAATGGGGAGAACAAATCAAAATTTTCACCACCTGCAGGTAAGAGTCACTGAAGTTTGCAAAATCATTGGCTGTGTGTGTAGTCCGCGTGTTCGGTGTAAGACACGTCGCCGAAAGTGGTTGGGTATGTACGCAGGTTTAATTCCTTTTATTGAAGATTACCGGCTTTATCCGCAACTTCGCTTGCGTGGTCAAAGTTTTATCTTCAAGATGAACATTTCAGCACAAAAATGAAAAAAATAAATAGAAGATAACTCCGTTTCTAGGCGGCGGCGTATCTAAATAAAACATGCACCAGTTTAAGACCTCCAGCAATATCGTTCGGTAGTTTTTGCGCGATGCAGGAACAAATATAAAGACGGACAGACAAACAAAAATTCTAATAATCATTTTGTTTTCTATTGCTCTTATAGACCCCTCGTATATTTTTTTCTTAAATAAGGTATCTTTTATGTACAGGCAATCGATCAGTTACAATTTTATTATCTGTAGGTATAGATGCTATGTTACAGAAAAAAATATTTTATGACATAGCATCGAAAATATTTTTTCCTAAATAACATAGCATCTATACGTATTTTATTGTTAACCCTTTATGATTAACCCTTTCGACCGTCGTCGCCCACATAAAATGTTTTTTTTTTTTTTTTTGAACGGGTTCGATTCCTGGTTGAGACAGCATGTATGTGCGGGCGGAGTAACTTCGTTAAAATTCTTTGGAATTGTGCTTAGGATTTAGTGAACATTCTTAAACAGTGTGGGGGTTTTTCTTTTAGTTCTACAAAGGCCTGCTATGTGGCGCTGGGTTCCACTTTTATTAAGCCTGAAGCCTTCCACTTAAATAGGGTAAAAGAAAAAACCATCATAATTGTAACTGTCATCAAATTTGTATTTAATAATTTTATGTAATTAATAAAGTTTAGTAGTAAATGTAACTAAAAACATATTTTTTAAATTTTTGCTTTCTTGTGTCAAGGAGAAAGCAACAAGGTTTACATTTAAGGGATTTAAAATTTGTGTCGCAGCAACATTGCCGTCATGCTGGCTTAAATAGTCTGTACACAAGAATAATAAAGAAACTTGCTGCGATACTCCGTACCCAGAGCCATAAAAATTGTATTATAAAATTCAATTTGACACCTAAATTAAAACGCACTATGGATGGCCATATAAAACAGACATCTAGTGGAAAAGTGAGAACTAAAGTTGAAAAAAAAAGAAAGGAAAAACGCCCATTGTGTAACTTGAAATTTCATGGAAATCAAGTAAATTGGTTGTAGGCTGAAAAGGTGGGCCCTCAATTCTCACATAGAGGATTGAGACCCCACCTGTACCTGGCAAACTGTGCACTATAGAAAAAGTGTTTACTTTATCATTCTTTAAAATAACATATTAAATTGAACCTAGTTTTTTTTTCAGCTGTAGTTATGTCAGAAGTATTCAAGTTAATAATTTGCCTGTGCCTAGTAATGCAAGAATCTGGCAATTTACAGAAAGGAATTCACTCTTTATATGGAACAGTCATCCTCAACTTTAAAGACACTCTGCGTGTTTGTGTACCATCATTTCTTTACATTGTACAAAACAATTTACTTTATGTTTCATCACAAAACTTAGACGCTGCAACTTATCAGGTAAACTGAAAATGTTCTATTCAAGATCATATTTTTCCTCATCCGCACTATTCATGGTAATTTCTCGCAAGTTAGCTAAATCAAATTCGCACATTGTATGCCGGTGAAAGGACGTGACTTGTTGTGTTCATTGAAAGTTGTGCTACTACTTTTTTATTATGTTTCAGGTCACATATCAATTAAAATTACTGACAACTGCGTTTTTCGCTGTACTAGTGTTAAAAAGGACGCTAAAGAGGTGGCAATGGTGTGCATTAGCACTGTTGGCATCGGGCATAGCGTTAGTTCAGTTGTCTGGAGACAAATCTGCATCCAGCAAAACCAATGGAAATGAGTCCAGAGTGCTAGGATTCAGTGCAGCGTTAGCAGCATGCTTCATTTCTGGCTTTGCTGGAATTTATTTTGAAAAAGTACTTAAGGAGTCCGACATATCAGTAAGTATTAAATTAAAAAAATTAAAAAAATATCGCGGACCTACCTAGTTCCCGCAATATATACTTAGGGCATACTGAAAGTTTCTGGATTCTGATAAATAAGACTAGATATAAGACTTACGATACATCTATTGTTTTTAATAGAATAGAATAGAATATACTTTATTGCACACAAGGATATAGCTTGAAAGTACAGAAGATAGATAAAATGATTAATGTATATACCCTCGCAATTAATGCTTTTTTGCATTCGCTGAAACCACTGTACAAAGCAGTTGGACCAGTCTTCCTTAGGGAACTCTTCAATAGCTTCATAGAACGCATTCATCGCCGATTCAGGGCTCGTAATACCTCCCTCGAAAAAATAGTAAAATCTGCCTCTAAGTTTGTCTTTAATTTTTTTAAACAAAAAAATTATTTTAACAATAAAATAGAAACCTCCTTCAAATTACTTTATATGGTTATCTCCACTAAAAAGTAACAAATAAAATAACATTCCAGATGGAACATGAAAAAAAATATTGCCAATAGCCTCAATTAAGTAGATAGGTAGTGTATTAAGTAAATATTTAGAATTTTGTACTTCCTTTTGGAGTCGGTGCCAGCCAAAAATTGTAGGTTTTTTAATTAGGTTTTATAACTAAACTCGTGACATTATAAACCCTCGCCTGCGGCTCGGGCTTACTAAAGTCACCTCGTTTCTAATTTGCCACCTACGATCCTTGTATCGTAATGTACTATTTATATTAACGATTACAACTAAGAGGTAGAGAGAGTAATAGTCATAATAATCACGTAAAAAAAATATTTCGAAAATCTACACATTAGTGTAAAAGTTTTTTTTTTTCTAACAAAAAAATCAATAAGTATGACAAAAAGAGATCACATTACTCTAGCTAGATACATGTGTGTGTGCGTGCATGAATGCGAATGTAGTAGTGATCAGCTGGTTGAGGGTGATGTTTTTTATGATTAGGTAACCAAGTTGTTTGGCTTAATGGCCGATGCACACCAAATGCGTGACGTGACGTAACGTGCGCACGCACTAGTTGTAATGTATGATACTCTATGGAAGATGCCACACTGGATTAGACATGCGCAAAACAGTACCTCTAAAGGCCGATGCACACCAAATGCGTGACGTGTAGCGTAACGTGACGTGTGCGTGTGCGTGCGCGTGCCAGCACTGTCACACCGGCAAGTGTACAAAAATTCAAAATTTTAATTTTAAAGTATGTGATGTATGTGACTTTTCGCCTAAGATTTCAATATGGCGGCTTGTACTGCGTGACGTGTAGCGTGCGCTGCGTGACGTGTGCTGCACCACTCTTGCCGGTGTGACAGTGCTGGCACGCGCTCGCACACGTCACGTCACGCATTTGGTGTGCATCGGCCTTAATTACTTGAAAACCAACGTGTAAATTGATCTCATTTTTTTATGAAGTTAACATCAGAACTTCTTCTTTCAGCCCTGAAAATATTTGACACTAATAACGCGGCACCTTATATACTCACCGGCGGCACATCTAACCACCCACCCTTGTATTTCGGGTTAATTTTAAACTACGCTTATTGTTATACATTACAATTGATTTATTGATAATTTTACGATAAATTAAACACACTAAATAAACGTTAAATTAACAACTTTTTTAACTAACATCAGGGGGCCGTTTCACGAAGCTACAAGTTATAAATTACAAGTACAATTCGATGTACATTGCGTAGTCAGTGAGTTTAAAACGATAAAGCCTTACAGTTTAGGCGAATTAACTACGCAATGAATATCAAATTGTAACTTGTTACTAGTAAATTGTTGCTTCGTGAAACGGGGCCCAGCTGTAACTAATAGAATTATAAAGAATCAGAGTATTCCCTGTAATGAAGGGTGGGCGGTTAGACGTGCCGGTGAGTAAGGCCCGGTTTCCACCAAAGCTGAGCGGAGAGGAGATGTGTTTGAATAACCAATCAGATTTCGTTATTTCCACATCTCCTCTCCGCTTAGCTTCAGTGGAAATGGATCGAGCGGAGCGGAGAGGAGATGTCTAATTTTTCTATAGCAAGCGAGGCGCGGCTGTGCGAAGATATGTGTAGCCGGGCGGCGAGCGGCGAGATGCGTGCGGCGAGCGGCGTGCGAGGCCTCGCGGCGGCGCACGCGCTCCCACTCCCCGCCCCGCTGATGCCCGCGCTTCGCCGCTACGGACACACAGCTCACATCTCCTCTCCGCTTTGGTGGAAATAGCCAGCCAGCTTCGCAGCTCAGCTCGACACATCTCCTCTCCTCTCCTCTCCGCTTTGGTGGAAACCGGGCCTAAGATAGATTACGTCGGCTCCGTAGCCCAGATGGTATCAGGTGGTTCGAATACCGCCCAGGGCAAACATGTGATGAGCACTTGTGTTTGCCTTGTGTCTGGTTGTTGTTCATCTTGCCCTGCGTACCGAGACGCGCTGAAATCGATTAAAGCACCCGTAATCGCGTTCCGAATTACTGTCAGCTGTCAAAACTCATACTTTTTTTGCTTTTCTGATCGCTGACAGCGCTGAAAGTCTGATTCGGAATGCGCCCTATATAAGTATGTATTTATAATATAAATACATATATTATATATTTATGTAATGTAGGTATATCAGCTGGCTGGTGTCTATAGTACAAGCTCTGCTTAGTTTGGGATCAGATGGCCGTGTGCGAAGATGTACGCATATATATAGGTATTTATATATATTTTGTCCCCACATATATTTATAGATGGCGCGGCTAGTTTTAGCAATTTTACTGTCTTTTAGGTACTTAATGCTCGCTTTTTATTTTCGTCATTGAGCCGTTAATTTTTTTTTCAGGTGTGGATGAGAAATGTTCAGCTGAGCCTGTTGTCATTGCCATTTGGAACAGCCACATACCTTATTAAAGAAGGCAAAATATCAAACTTATTAGTTGGTTTTGATGGATTTGTGTGGTACTTAGTTGTGTTGCAAGCTGCCGGCGGGCTCATTGTGGCCGTAGTCGTCAAATATGCTGATAACATATTAAAAGGTTTCGCCACTTCCGTTGCGATAGTAATATCTTGCATAGTGTCCATATACCTTTTCGACTTCCATTTAACATTACAGTTTACATGTGGCACGTTACTAGTCATTGGTTCCATATTCCTCTATGGTTACGTACCCAAGAAAAAACAAGAACTTCGGACTTCATTAAGTGTATGATCATTTTAATTTATATTACCTTTCCTAGCCCGAGATTATTTTTTCACTTACTTTTATATATTGTTAATGCATAATATATCTAATCCATTATTTTTTTAGCTAAATGGTAAGCTAGAACTTAGTTGCAAGCTAGATAGTTTGAAATTGTGATACAAATAATTTCTTAAGTACAGTTCGCGTCATATGAATAGATGCGACTTCCCGTTTCAAGCTACTTTCTACACGCAGCGTGTTACACGCTCTCAGTGATTCGAACAATGAAATCACGACGAGAACTATAATATTCCCCGTAGGATCTTGTACTGCTTTATCCGAAACACGGCCCCATCATCAGAGCCGTGGTTCCTCCTATGCCGAGGTCCGTGGCCGTCAGAGAGCGCTCTAGGTTGTCATTCAGTCAGTGACTCAAATGTCATTTTGATTTTAAATATAATCTGTTTTTGTTGAAACTTCATTTCTCAGTTCAGCATTTTTTCGAGCTAAGCTTTGTCACTGAATGTCGCTCTTGGGGTGATCATTTTCTAACGGATTTCTCGTCCGCCTCCGTTGTAACAAAAAATAATTCATCGCTGCAGGGACGCGTTATGCGTTTCGTTACAAAATTCCAGTCGTTCCAGCGAACAGTCCCAGTCATCCACACCGCCTCGTCTCGCGCCTAGTCTAAGAGTCAAGCAGGTTAAAAAAGGTGAATGTACTTCCTTATAAAATAAACAGTTTTAGAATATAGTTTTATTAGTAAAGCAAATTCTCTTCAAGTAAAATTTCTGATAAGTACTTTTCATAACTAAATATTTAAAAAAATGGCATTTGAAAGGAATTTTTAACGTAATCGTTGTCAATTTTGTGCCTCAAAAGTCGTAGCCCTTTCAAAAACCGTTAAATCTTTAATTTAAAAGGAGAATGGGCAGAAATATATGGAAGCTGGTCTACCCCTCCTATAGCAATGAGTGATACGTCATTAGCAAGGTCTCTTCGTGTTGAACATTTGGAGTACCTATGACAAGTCTCATGTCAATCATTAGTATTTTCGGAGTTATATCAATTTTAATTTTTGAGCATAAATTTTATTGAGAGAATTACACTGACTCTTAAACTAGTCACGACATTCCCACACATTATTGTTATCGACTTCTATAAAGTAGCCCACTATCTAAGTATTTATTCTAATTTTGGAAGGCCATTTTTATTACAATGTATTATAATTATAAAAGTATTGCTATAATTAAGTATTAATTAACTTACCTAATTATTGAAAACCTCTAGACTAGATAGTATTTTTTATTTATTATTATTATAATATTACGTACCTACGACATTTATTAAAATAAACTATTTTTAGTGGTGCCCGTATAGTGCATAATTAGATTTTTTTCTTTACAGTAAGTACCTATTTAAAGAGAGAACATAGCTATGGAATATTAGATAAACTAGCCTGAAGACATCTGTCGTCTTCAGTGCAGCCAGTTTAAACAAGATTTGAGAATGCAATATAGGTAGTATGCTCGGACCAACCACACACTGGACACCACATATCAGGGCGCTACTTCCTGAAACGCGTAAGTGCATTTGCACATGTAAATCTCTGGGCGACCAGTACTCCCTCGCGGCTCATTTCAGTTATTTATGAGACCTGTCAATACGATGCGTAAGCGAGATGAACCAATCTCGAGCGCCCCCGCACCGCAACTATTTCGTAATTAGTTTGTTAGTAAATTATACAGAATGCAGTGTCCAGTGGGTGGTTGGTCCGAGGTAGTATGTAATGAATAACTATTGACATTTACCTAAATAATTTCTTGAAATGTGAAGTGAGGTGTTGTACGTGGTGTTGTTTCAAAAACACAAAGTTGAAGAACTTTTTTAAATATGACCAGTTAACATCTAAAATGCCATTGAGAATGCCAACTGCACCGCAAAGTACAATAGCCAGAAATGCGGCTTGACCCTTTGACCTTGAGAGCGCTTTTATCCCGTAGTAGTAGGGGCGATTTTCGTACTTTATAGCTATTACGTTTTATTTATTTAAACTCGGTTTGTATTTTTTTATATTATACCAACTTTTAAAAATAATAGGTATAAATTGTAGTAGTTTATTTAATATTATTAAGTTTTTATCTTTAAGCGTTTTGCATGTTTTTCGCAGAACAACCAACAATGATGAGTTTTTGGATTTAGTCTAAAGTAGAAAATTGTATAAATATTGATGCAGACATGTCTAGAAGTTAAGTCTGTTATGTGTAGGGAGGGACATTCTGGGACATATTTATGTTTACTACTCTCTTCACCCTGATTCTATCGACGACGACGTATGCATTATAATATAATAATATTGTAAGATTGCGCTTCATATTTTTTGGCTTGTTTCATTTTGTTTTTGTTTTGTGTGACAGAAGCCATATTTATAAATATATAATAACGAATTATTATGTAATCATGTACATATGTTAATGATACAATAATCAAAGTTAGATCCATGAAATCTTAAGTTGCATCAGATGCAGATTCTGCAGTGTTAGATTTTGTATGTGAATTTATTTATTACAATGAGGGATTTTCCAACAGCCAATTAAAAAAAATAGTTCATAGAACTTCGATAGATGGCGTTGACGATTCGTGGATAAATATGCGAAAGTTTGGATGTTTGTTGCCGAATCATGCTTGAACCACTGGACGGATCGGGATGAAACTTGGCACACATTTAGGTTAGGCCCTGGAATAGGACATAGGCTACTTTTTACCGCGGGAAAGCACTACATTCCTACGGGAAAACTAATTAAACGCGGGTGAAACCGCGGGCGGAAAGCTAGTAATAATATATGAGTAATTGATACACCCTTCATGCACTTAGGTAAATACTGTAAGGTCAACCAAGAAAGTGGTTTACCATTTTTCATTCAATTTCCTAGTTATCGAAAATAATCTTTGTTGTTCTATAACTTGCAACTGACATTTAACCTTAGGGTGATAAATTTATAATTATTATATTGGTCGGATAATTTATTGGTCGACTTTACATTAAAATTAAATAGTATTTCAATTCATTGACATTCGCAAACAACATCACAATTTTATTGTTACTATAATAGCAGTTGCTAAAAGAAAATCTTTGTGGATATTTGGTATATCTACTGCACTTGGATCTTTGTGATAGAGCTTTGTTTTGTTTAGATTTTTCAGTTTTGTTTTAAAGAGAATACAAATATAATTTTGTATTCCAAAGACATCATATTGACACTATAAAGCATGTTGGATTGTACCAGTAGTAATACATGGATAAATATTGCTCCTGGGAGGAATAGTGAGTGGTTTTTGGACTGACCAAAAATGCCTCAATGTTAAAATCCATCAAGCTGTTTAGGATAGAGCATAACTTCTGGGGCAGTCAAGCAATAAAAATATAATATTGGTAATACTAATAGATATGTCGAAAACTGTATATAAGTATTGTGTTTCCTAGAATCAACACTACTCAAATCTTATTGAATTAAACAATTAGAATGTAATTCTAATTTTGTATTTTTCTAATAAATATACTTGAATAAAATATGTACTTAAAATGAATTGATGACTTTCCTTTTCCTCATTGATTCGAGCCACTTTTCAAGGTGCTGTTGTGGTGTTAAGGGGTTGTGCTTATAATAATCTTTTGGTGGCTTTCCTTCTTCCAGCCTGACAAAGTAATGGCAGAACTGGTAACGAACCTCTCCCATTCTACCACGAGCATGTCTTCTAATGCCCTTAATGGTCATGCCTTTACCTACAAAGGATTCAGCTGAAAAAAAGAAGGCAAGATAACCAAGCGTCAAATTATAGCTTTCCTGAATAAGCTGGGGTAGGTCTATACAGTTGGCCAAGAAAGTGGTTTTATCATTTTTTATTGGATTTCCTAATTAACAGAAGAGTTAACATAAGTTTCAGGTTTATTTATACTCAGCATCTGACAGATAAGAGCTTCAAACAAAAATAATCTTTGTTCCATATAATTTTGAAATTGACAACCTAGGAGTGGTAAGTAAACCAAATTTTTGGCCTACAGTACAAAAGAGAGGCAGAGGATTTGAATAAAATAACATGGTAACAATATTGGTGGTAGAATTTCTTGAATTGTGCTGTAATAGATTATGGTTTCTATTCAAGAATTATTGACTGAAACTTGGTCTAGTAATAAATAATAATATTAATACATACCAACCCACAAGTTGCTTCGAAATTCTACATTATGTTCTTTAACAGCTAAGTCTTGTGCTTCTAATATTGTGTCTTTAACAAACCCAGCTCCTTTTTTGTTTACAAATTGCAGTTGCTTCACGGCTTCATCTACTGTCATTCCTCTAACAAGACACGCAATATACCACATCTTTTCTGGGCTGTATTTTATGTTAGTTTTCTGATGACATACAAACTAAAAAAAATACAATTGCATTTAAACACAATTTTGTACCTATGAATGAATGTTCATATTCCGGACCTACTAGCTAGCTTCCTTATTCGTAGTTCCGGACAGAGGTTCAATACAAAATATTCTCAAAAATCATCCTTAGTAGAATTTGTAATATATTAGAGGAGAACCAACCAAAAGAGCAGGCCGGATTCAGAAGCGATTATTCCACCATTGACCATATACATACAATTAGACAAATTATAGAAAAATGCAATGAATATGGCAAGGCATACTATTTAGCATACATAGATTATAATAAGGCATTTGACTCTTTGAAACATAAATTCATCTGGGAAGCCTTGAAATGCCAAGGTGTTTCACCAAAATATATAAGAATAATTAAAGAAATTTATAAAAACTCTACAGCTAAAATAAAAACAGAAAAGGTAGGACAAGAATTCCAGATTAAGAAAGGTGTCAAACAAGGAGACCCACTTTCACCTAAGTTATTTTCAGCTGTGCTAGAACATATATTCAGAAGTCTAGAATGGGATACATATGGTATAAATATTAATGGTGAAAACATAAATCATTTGAGATTTGCAGATGACTTGATTTTGTTGAGTGAAACACCTGAAGATCTAGAAGTAATGGTTCAACAGTTAATGGATGCAAGTGAACAAGTAGACCTCACAATGAATACAGAAAAAACTAAACTAATGACTAATGGACTACCGAAACCAATAACAACAACAATTTAATAGAATATGTGGATCAATACACCTACCTTGGACAAATTATCTCACCAGAAGATCAAATACAGAAGGAAGTAGAAACCAGAATAAGTAACTCCTGGAAAAGGTATTGGTCATTGAAAGAAATAGTGAAGAACCCACATTTTTCAATGAAAGACAAGAAGAAAATCTTTAATACATGTGTACTGCCATGCCTTACTTACGGTTGCCAAACATGGGCGCTAACAGGAAAACAAAAGAGAGCTCTGGAAGTGTGCCAATGTAGAATGGAGAGAAGTATGTTGAACATCAAATCAAAAGACAAAGTTAAACTAACACACATTAGAAAAACGACAGGTGTCGCCGATGTCACATACACAATAAGAAATCTCAAATGGAAATGGATTGGCCACACAATCAGAAGCCAAAAAAATAAATGGTCAAAACTAATTACTGTATGGTACCCCCGTGACGGAAAAAGGAAAAAGGGCAGACAACGAAAAAGATGGGAAGATGAGATCAAAGCTATAGCTGGACCATTATGGAGAAGGAAAGCCATGGACAGACACTTATGGCAATCACTAGGGGAGGCCTTTGCCAAAGGGCAAGCTGACAATACATCATACCGGATGTCAGAAGCAGTACCTACCATAGAATAAGAATGAAATACTTAATTTAAAACCTACTGTAGTTTGGAAAAATGTAGTCAGAAATAAAGGCTTTATTATTATTATTATTATTACCCCTATCAACGGAATTACATTTTGTAGTCGCATTACATGTTACAAATCTTACCCAAGTCTTGCGGTTCAAAACAGAAGTTAGATTTATTTTAGTACACTTACAGCAGGTCTGGGTTCTTCTCCTATCTCTTGCGGAGGATATATCTTTTTATTGTAATCCAGAAATGTTTTTGGAACAGTAGATTTAGACCACGCTAGTGCCGGTGCTGCCGTATGAAAACTACTCTTGAGATATTTTTTTGACGCCACGAAGAGCAAATTTCTCAAAATACTTTTTAAATTGTTCATTTTCGGAATGGTGTGGAATATTTTTGAACAAACAAATCAAATACGTAGGGTAGGTAATATAAATAACATAACCTATAACCTCAATCTAGGGCGCATTCCGAATCAGACTCAGCGATGTCGGCGATCAGAAAAGCGAAAAAATGTATGGCTGACAGTGATTCGGAACGCGATTACGGGTACTTTAATTGATTTCAGCGTGTCTCGGAACGCAGGGCTAATTTCAAATCTCTTCCGAGGCGCGCTGAAATCGATTAAAGCACCCGTAAGCGCGTACCGAATTTAACCAAATTACTGTCAGCAGGCAAAACTCATACCTACTACGACAGAGAATAGGGGAATCTCTTCTCTCTCTACGTTTTTTGCTTTTCTGATCGCTGATGGCGCTGAAAGTCTGTAAATCGGAATACGCCCTGTGTCGATCTTGGGGCGCATTCCGAATCAGACTTTCAGCGCTGTCAGCGCAAATCGACCGCGCCGGAATAACTCGCAATCAGTGTGACCAGATTTAAACATTATGCTAAAAGCTCCGCTAAAATCTGCTAAACTTTGATATTTATTTATAGAGTGATTTTAAATGAATTGAGTGTTAGTGATAATAACTTTGAAGAGAGTTTGTCAGATTTGTTTAGAACACAATCTGAAACAGGTGAAGTAGAAACAAGAGACGTTGAAACAAATGATGTTAACGTTGAAATAAGAGATGTCAAAACAAATGATATCGTAACAAGTGGCGGTCTGACAAATGAAGCTGAAATAACTGATGTTGAAGTTTTTGAAGATGAAACTAGAGAAATTGAGATAAATGGAGAAGAAGAGTGCATCAAATAGAGGTGTTGGGGATTTGAATACGACTAGTTGAAATATTGTTGGTGTTACGGAAGATGAAGTGGTTTCGGAGAATTTATTTTTGGACGCGAGTCAGGAGGTGGTTGATTCTAGTGGTGATAATGTTGTAATGGAAGAGATTGGAGGTTTTCAAGAGGTGCCAAGGGAGGTTCCAAGGAGGAATCCTGCAAGAGATAGAAGATTGCCAGTGAAGCTTAGTGATTATCAGTTAGATTTTTTAGCTGAATGTGTTTCACTTTCTTATGAAGAGGCGGTGGAATCTAGTGAAAAGGAAAGATGGTGAGAAGCGGGGGCTAGTTACGGCAATTAGATATTAAAACAGCATTTCTTCATGGTAATATGAAAGAAAATATTTTTATGCAAGTACCATTTTAGTAAAGGTTATGATATGAAAAACAAAGTTTGTAAATTTTTTAAAAAGTTTACATGGTTTGAAACAAGCGCCATTAATGTGAAATATAAGATTAACTGAAATTGGTTTCAATCAAATTAAGTCGGATCATTGCATTTTCACTAAAGTATCCCTACTGAGCGGAAATTTAATTTTACTAGAAATCTATGTTGATGACGGCCTATTAATAGGTGACTCATTTGAAGAGTTGGATCAAATTTTAAAAGTTTTAAATAAAGTAGATAAAAAAAGATAGAAATTAGTTAACAAATTAAGTATTCAAAGTGCTAGGGCTAAAATTGCGCCAACTATTTTAATTGGAGAACATTGAGGAGTATAGGGAAGCAGTGGGTTTTTTACTATATCTCTCTAGTAAATCTCGTCCAGACATTGCTTTTCAGGTCGGCTATTGTAGTAGACATCAAAATAATCCAAATCCTAAGAGTAATATTATGTCGATACTTAAATATGTGAAAGGTATATCTGATTTAGGCATTGAGTACGGTAGAGGTAGTGGTGATTTAGTTGCGTATTGAGTTGCAGATTTTGCTGGAGATTTGGATACCAAGAGAAGTATTACTGGCTATGTCAAAACAGCCGATTGTTGCCTTGTCTAGTACTGAGGCTGAATATGTTTCTGCAGCAGATTGTTGTAAAGAACTTCTTTACATTCAGAGATTTCTGAAGGAGATTTTATCATATGTTCCTAAAACAACTTTAATGGTTGACAACCAGTCTGCAACAACGTTAATGAAGAACGGAGTCTTATACAAAAGGAGTAAACACATTGATGTGCGTTATCATTTCTTGAAAGAAAAGATAGATGATAAACTATTTGTCGTTCAGTATTGTCCAACAGATTGCGGACATTTTAACGAAGAAATTACCTAGTGTTAGGTTCTTACGTCTGCGTAATAGTTTGTGTTGTGCGTACAAGTCCTAACTTATGGTATTGTTGTAATGTTAAAGGGGTGGTAGTTGAGTTAGTCTTTTTCTGTTTCATTTTTTGTAATAATCAAGGGTTATGTTTTTTAGTTTATGATGCAGAGATTTAAGGGGTGTGTTAGATTGTAATTCTGCATGCTTGACCTCTTTAGTGGTGTACTAGTGGTCAGTCAGTTTGAATATAGGTATTCTCTCAGATTGACACGTTTGTTTAAACGGTATCAATCTGACTCACTCTGTTCTGATAATCCATATAGAGAAGATCTATTTTATAGTAATGTTTTTAGTACTAATATTGTGACTTTTGTATGAAATGAATAAATGTATTTTTGAGTTTTTAGAAGTGTCCTTCTGTGATACATTCTTTAAGTGTCCAAATCCTTCCATAGCGTTTAGTAATAACAACATAACTAATTTCTGTTAAGATTTCATTAGATTCTGCTAAAAACTGCCAACTTTTTCCAATCTGCGACGTAATATTTTAACATTTATGGGACATTTTTTGCACTTACCGTGATAATATTTATGATAATGACCGCGAAAGTTAAAAATTATATATAATAAGAGCTAAATTAATTAATTAATTAGCCGTGTGGTGACGGTAGAGTAGAATACATTTGTCATCAATCCCTACTCTTCCCGTGGGTGTCGTAAGAGGTGACTTAAGGACACACATTAAACAGGGAACGGGCAGCAGCGCTCTCTGATACAGTAACCTTTTAATCTGCGATCACCTTAATTGGGTACGTGATTTCGGGTGCTTTAATCGATTTCAGCGTGTCTCGGAACGCAGGGCCCGTCAGGCACGTCAGTCGTTCGTTCGTTACGTCACGTCACTCACTTTCACTTGAAAAAAATTAAATACGTCTGTACTGTAGGTACTAACTGTACACGATTTAGAAGTCAATTTCTAGTTCAAAACGGATAAATATTTGTAAATGGTATTATTATAGTTATAATTTATGTTTGTAAATTCTGTACCTCAATATCTATAGGTTGGAAACTACAGAAGATTGGTGAAGAACAATGAATTTATGATACTTGACATTATTTCCCTACAATTTGTACATAAATACAATGGATGACTTATATATTGCTGTCGTTTGTTCTTCAAACATGAATCGTAGCATGGAAGCTCATGCTTTTCTAGTCAAGAAGGGTTTTAAGGTTAAGTCCTTCGGCACGGGTGAGAAGGTAAAGCTTCCGGGATCGTCGGCTGATCGACCAAATTGTTACGAATTTGGAGTTCCTTATGATGATATTTATAACGACTTGCTTGAGAAAGACAAGGCTTATTATACTCAGAATGGTTTATTACACATGCTTGATAGAAACCGGAGGATAAAACCAAGTCCTGAGAAGTTCCAAGTGTCTCCTGAACGGTTCGACGTCGTCATCACTTGTGAAGAGAGGGTTTATGATCAAGTTATAGAATGGTTTGGATCTCGTAGATCCGTATACAATCAGCCTGTACATGTAGTGAACATAGACATCCAGGATAACCATGAGGAGGCTACTATTGGTGCCTTTTTGATAAGTGATATGGTTACTAAAATGGCACAAAGTGAAGACCTGGATAATGATATAGACGAATTATTGCATGAATTTGAAGCTCAATGCCACCGACCAATCTTAAATTGTATTATGTTTTATTGACAGATACTTATTTGGGAAATGACATATGAAGTGCCATGATGTTCTTCAATAAAGCTCCTATTTTACAGCAATAAAACACTTATTAATATCAGATGTGCCTCCAATGCTGTAAACAGCAATTCTGCTTTAGTCATACCTAACAGACTGTATAATAAATTATTTTAAGGGCTTCACACACGGCAGCTGTTATGTAAAGATGTACATTATAGCATGATACATCTCATTACATCTTTCCATAAAAATCGTCAGGAGACCACACATGAAAGCTGCTATAATGTATATTTTTACAGACATATTATTATGACAGCCGTAATGTACATTAATATACATTATAGCTGCCGTGTGTGAAGCCGTTTAGTATTCTTTGACTTGTGCTAAGGTTACCTACTTATAAATCAAAGTGTAAAAGATAACCATAGTGTTTCAGGTTAAAGAAATTCACTTTGATTTAAAGTCGGGAATCTTTGTAACAGGCTTCTGTTACAAATAGAAATCTAGGTTTATTAATTTTTCTAAATGAATTAATTAAGGTGATGATGACATGAGTTTGTTGTAATAAGGTAATACAATTTTTATGATATTTTGTTTTTTTAACTCCCACCCACAAAGTGAACAGGCCTTGCTGTCACAACCAACGAATTATACGTGTTACAAAAAATACCAAAAAAAAGAATATTTTTATCAAAGGCATTTAATTAAAGTTTTCCCATCTCTAGTGATCAGCTGTGTCAAAGAATATTCGGACCAGATATGTAATTTTAGGTCAATGTGCCTATTTTTACCGCTATGGTTAAAAATGTTTACATACTACTTGTACCATAACATTCACATTAGAACAATTAATTTCAAAATGAAAAAACTACGTATAAATAAAAAAAGCTTTGTTAAATAATTATTATGAAATGATGAACTAAATATTTCAAAATAATATTTATGTTTATTTATATTTATTTAGATAATTAAGGCAAAAAAGAAAATGTTTTCTAACATAAATTGATTCAAGTACATCTCTTTTGAAATTATAGGCACGAATGGTGTACAAATACTTGTCCGTTCTGAGAATCGATAGTCTATATTTTAGATGTCAAATGACACTAGAGATGGGAAAATTTTGATTAAATACCTATGATGAAGAATATTCTTTTTTTTTGTATTATGTAACACGTTGTATAATCATCCATCACAATATTATAAACTTCTACAAACTACAAGAATGTAGTGTACCGTTTCTGTTATGTGAAATGAATGCAGCTGGACAAAATAGTACTACATTATTATACGAGTACCCGAGGGCCCTAATAGTTCGAGGCAATAAATAAGTCATTAACCTGTGGTAAACACTGTGCTTTTCATTATGAATACAAGAAAAGTAAAAATAAAAACACGAATTAGCTGAAGAAAAAATGAGTGGCTTCCATATCTGAATCAGATGAACTCATTGTAAGTAAACAAAACCCTACAACTATGTACAACTCGAGAAACAAATGTTAATCGGATTGTTGCTTTCCCGCCTATTTTTATTTTTTGCTGTGGCCCTGGCAATGCCGGCCGGCCAGCTTATGAGCCATTATTTTTAATTTCCATCATTGAAAAATGTTAAATATTTTGCCCAAATCTATTTTATTTTAAAGAAATAGTTGAAAGTTAATTATATTAAAGTCATTTAAAAATATATATTCTTTAAATAGCGCTGTAATTGAGTGGCTGTATAGAAAGATGGAACATAGTTCAATAGAAATGTGAAATTAGAACCAGTTTTTTTTTATTATTTGACAGCGGTCAGTCGAAAGTGATTCTCCGTAGATACTTCCTCTATGATCCGCTCCTCAGGCAACGTCAGGCAGGCAACTTCCGAACTACTTTCAGACCATGCTTTCAGAGTATGAGTATTGAAAAGATGTTTGATTCCAAATGGGCTGAATCGTGCACCAAAAAAACTACTTATTTCTTGCTAATGATTTGTTAGTTAGCATTTTATACACTTTATTAATTAATGCGAAACTCTGAACTAATTTTTATTAGGTAGGTAGGTACATAATAATATGGTGGTGATATGGTACAGTAGCAAGCATAATAAATATGCAACTGGACACTGTCCTTGAGAGCGTCTCCGTAGCAGAGCAGAATTACGAGCGGTGAAGTGAGTGTATAACTAAGTACACTGATTTACCTAAATAGTATATTGACTGCAACATGTTGTTATTGCCTGCAGCATGAATATAGAATTGTTAAGTTAGCACTAATTTAGTATTAAGAATATTTGTATTAAATACTTACTTCATGTTCAGAGGTCGAGTAATAAACATGTCCACCTAACCTACGTGTATCATTCCATCAAGCAACCCCTAGCCTCCGTCATGATGTTGTATGGCGACCCTTTGCCAGTGTTCCACTAATGGAACTACCAGTGTTCCTGGGAAACCTTTGGTAAAAAAAAGATGCGGGAAATTGCACTGAAGATCAAGAAAGAAGAGATGCGGTAAAATTATAGAAAAAGATGACAGCACCCCATGAAGAGGATTTACCCATGGCGCGGTACATTAAAGAAGAATGAAAATAAAAGAAGAGGTTGTAGCTGCTGGGCGCTCGCAGTACCTCAAGCCTAGATGCGAGGATTTATAGTTGCTGGGTGCCGGGAGAGAAATTGTACGGGTCCGATGAGGAGCAGCCGGGTTACGAAGGAGTCGAACCCGCTACCTCGCGGGCAGTCACCACTGCTGCGCCACGTACGCCAAGGCACAACAAGAAATCGAACATGCGACCAGTCACGACTACACCGTGGACACCGCACTGCGTCGACCGGATGCCAAGTCAGCGCTGTCGTGCCTGTCGTCATGACCTACTTAGGGAAGTACCATTGCGTTAATTGTAAGTTTTTTATTTTTATTTAAATGATATTGTTCAGATTGTTTTTTTTTATAAAAAAGGTACAATTTTTATTAATTTGAAATGATATGTCTCGAGAAGTTAACAAAACACGCGAATCTTTTAATAGATTAATAAGTTTTTTTTTTAGTTATATACTCGTAGGCCTAGAATGATGTTGACAACAGATAACTTACAATAAATTAGAGTAAGCTAGGTTATTGTATAGTCAATTGGATTGTATTTTGACTCAAGTGATACAATGGCCAGTCCTTTTGATATCAAGACTGCCATATCCCTGTTGCCGGTGTTGGACGGCACAGAACAGGTGATCAATCAGTTAATAGATGGAATATTGCTATATAGTTCATTAATTACAGAAAGTACTAAGAACCATTTAATAGATTTTGTTTTGAAAACTCGTCTTTCTGCCAGAGCGAAACTTCGTCTTAAGACCGTTTATCAAGATGTAAATTCTTTAGTAGAAGATATACAGAAGTATTTACTACCGAAAAAATCCGCAGTGTCGCTCCAAATACAACTTATTAGAGCTACACAAGGCCGAAGGTCGATAGAAAAATTTGGAAACGAGTTAGAGGAGTTGCTCGTAAATTTGACTATAGCTCAGTCAGATGGGGATAGCGCCAAGTACGAACTGTTGCGTCCCCTAAACGAGCGGACAGCCATTAAGCGGTTCGCGGATGGCCTGACCGATCAACGTCTCAGCACCATAATTGCATCGCGGCAATTTTCTTCCTTGCCCGAAGCTATCAGATCAGCGATAGATGAGCAAACCATGGCGGCTGAACATCATGATCAGGTAACGCATTTCAAGCCTAATCATCGATGTCGTGGAAATCATACACGCAATTCTTATGGCCACACAAATAATTACGTTCGTGATTCGATGCACAAAAGACACGACAGATATGTCAATTTTACGGGTCAAAGCACTGTGTTTGTGAAATCGGGTCATCGCGGCAAATACGCGCGTGGCCGGCAGCAGCGGCCGCGTCAGCAGTTTCGCGGTGGTGCAACTCGCCACCACCAACAGCAGCGTATGCACAATTACGTTGACACTGAGTTCAATGACCAAGGCGCACTCAAAAATGATGAGCAGTTAAAATTTTTTCGTGCCTAAACT
This sequence comes from Carpatolechia fugitivella, assembly GCA_951230895.1. Lineage (NCBI taxonomy): Eukaryota > Metazoa > Arthropoda > Insecta > Lepidoptera > Gelechiidae > Carpatolechia > Carpatolechia fugitivella. The sequence goes on along the minus strand of OX579653.1, from coordinate 10,554,398 downwards.
AGATACACATATAATTTATAGTTATAATAATTTTTATAGTATTAATTGTCACTTGCTTAACAATGAGAAGCTTGATTTATTGGTAGATAGCGGAGCAAGTTTATGCGTGCTTAAGTATGAATGGTTAGCTAACAGTACATATAAGTCGAATATAGTACATGGTGACAAGATAGTTATTAAAGGTATAAGTGGAAATTTAGAATCCGTAGGTTACATTTATTTAGACATTATTATTAACGAATTAGACTTTAAACAAAAGTTTTATGTTTTTAAACATTTATCTTGCAATTCAAACGGAATTTTAGGGCAAGACTTTTTCAGTCGCTACAATGCGATTCTGAACTACAAAGATGGTACTCTGAGTTTGGAAAACCGAGACCAATCTATTATTGTACAAGTAAATAACAGTTTATTTACAATTCCGCCCAGATGCGAAGTAATTAAACACATACCTACACCGTCACAAAGTGATTGTGTAATATTAGCCAACGAGCTATATAAGGGTGTTTACACAGCGGGAGTTATTTCCAAGCCACAAAATGGACTTATTCCAATCAGAATTTTAAATACAAATGAAAATGAAGTAAGTGTAAATGTAAATGATATAGTAATTAGTAGCTTAGAACAATACGATGTTTGTACATTCAATGATGAACAAATATCCTCAAATAGAGTGAGAACTTTACTTAACTTACTTGACTTACACACATATTTGAATGCAGAGGAACAAAGCAGCATTGAGAACGTATGTGCTAAATACGCCGACGTTTTTCATTTGCCAGGAGACACGCTCTCCACTACAAATTTAGTCAAACATTCGATTAAATTAAAAAATAATACATCTCCGGTGTACATCAAGCCTTATAGGTTGCCGAACGCTTTAAAAAGCGAAGTGCAAAAACAAATTGATGACATGTTAAAAAATGACATCATCGAGGAAACCACGTCAGAGTGGTCAAGCCCTGTTCTCTTAGTACCAAAAAAGTCGGATAGGTCAGGAGAGAAAAAATGGAGACTTGTTGTGGACTATCGTCAACTTAATAACAAGATTCAAGACGATAAGTTCCCATTACCCAATATAACCGAGATTCTAGACTCGTTGTCAAACAACATATACTTTTCCAAGTTAGATTTGAGTCAAGGTTATTACCAACTATCTCTAGAAGAAGACTCTAGGAGATATACGGCATTTACAACTGACAAGCAGTACCAGATGAAAAGATGCCCAATGGGTTTAAAAACATCCCCTAGTGCTTTTTCTCGTCTCATGACTATTGCAATGTCAGGTCTAAATTATAATGCTTGTTTGATTTATTTAGACGATTGTATCGTAGTAGGAAATTGTCTAGAAACACACAATAAAAACCTTATAAAAATTTTAGAACGCTTTCGAAAAGTTAATTTAAAATTAAATCCGCTAAAATGCGAGTTTCTTCGCAAAGAAATTGTTTATTTAGGTCATAAAATAACTTCAGAAGGAATTTATCCAGATTCGGAAAAAGTTAAAGCATTGTTAAACTATCCTACTCCAGTTAGCACAGATGAAGTAAAGAGGTTTGTGGCGTTTGCTAACTACTATAGGAGATTTATTCCTAATTTTGCAACAATAGCCCACCCCTTGAATGCGCTAAGTAAGAAAAATGTATCATTTATATGGACACCAGAATGCGACACAGCATTCCACAAACTTAGACAAATTTTAACTAGTCCGACAGTATTAGACTACCCCGACTTTACAGATAAAAATACGTTTACCTTACAAACAGACGCATCCAAATTAGGGTTAGGCGCTGTACTATCAAACAGCAACGGCAAGGTCGTGGCCTATGCAAGCCGCAACCTAAAGCCTGCCGAAACACGATACCCAGTTATAGAACTCGAGCTACTGGCTATCGTTTGGGCTGTGCGACACTTCAGACCTTACTTATACGGAAAAAAGTTTAAGATTAGAACTGACCATAAACCATTGATTTACTTATTTAACATGACTGACCCATCAAGCCGACTGACCAAGTTTCGACTTTATTTAGAAGAGTATGACTTTGAGATCAGCTATGTTCCAGGACGACAAAATGCAGCTGCAGACGCATTGAGTCGTATTCCCCTGACATCGACTGATCTAAAGGATATGCAAAACCACATAGTGTCGGTTATGACTCGAGGACAAGTGCGTAGATTACGGAATAACAATGACAAAACTGACTCAACAGACGAGGTTCCCTCTATTTCTAGGTCTGATCAACCTAAAGTAGTGGAAATTCTCAAACGACCAATTAATAGTATAGAATTGATATTAAACACGGATAGGAGAACTAGCAAGCAAATAAATAAATTAAAACAAATCACTAGTGAAAATGAAATTTGCATCTATGTGCCAGAAAAAAAGGCCATATACGTATCTTCTCGATCGTTTTCAACCATAAGTGTGTTAGCGAGAGAGCTACGTAATTTTTGTAAGCAAATTCAAATACATGAGCTCGTAATAATTAAAAATAAGCGCTATGAACAATATATAAACTTAATACTGAAGGAATTACATAAACAAAAAGGCATGCCTAAGTTACTTGTTATTAATGACGTCATACGAGTAACAGATAGAGATACTAAAATAGTAATCTTAAACGACTACCATCTATTACCTACCAGCGGACACGCGGGGGTAAATAGAATGTTAAACAATATTAAACAAACTTACTATTGGTCAGGAATGAGTAATGACGTGACTGAATTTGTCAAGAAGTGTAAAAGCTGTCAAATTCAGAAACATACCAATAGGCATACTAAGGAGCCAATGGTAATCACGTCAACACCGTCATCAGCTTTCGAGAGAATAAGCTTAGATTTGATGGGACCTTTATCAGTAGATAATAAAAATTATAGATATATTTTAACCATACAATGTAACTTAAGTAAGTATGTAGAAGCCTATCCATTACAGAAAAAAGATACCGTTTCTGTAGCACAGCTGTTTGTAAATAACTTTATTTTAAGGTATGGGATTCCTAAGGAAATAATAACTGATCAAGGCACAGAGTTCATGTCTTCAGTCTTTTCTGAGATGTGTAGTTTACTTCAAATTAAAAAACTCCATTCAACAGCGTATCACCACGAAACGTTGGGCGCGCTGGAGAATACCCACAAGCATCTAGGAGCTTATCTTAGGATTCAGTGCGAGAACAACCACACTGATTGGAGTGATTGGCTTCCATTTTGGTCATTTAATTACAATACTACAATTCACACTGAGACAAAATACTCTCCATTTGAGTTAGTATTTGGAAAAAACTGTAATTTACCGAGTAATTTACAACAGCAAGTAGTTGAACCATTGTACAATTCAGATTCTTATCCTTTAGAATTAAAATTCAGGCTTCAAAAAGCTCTTGCAGACGCTAAACAAAACTTGTTGTACAGTAAAGAGCAAAGAAAGTTAACATATGATAAAACCATAAAATCAGTAAAGTATAAAAGAGGAGATTTAATATTACTTAAAAATCAAATTGGTGATAAGTTAGATAGAATTTATTTAGGACCGTACGAAGTTATTGAAGAGATAACACCAAATGTAAAGTTAATGAAAGAAGGCAAAGAATATGTAACACATAAAAATAATACAAAGCAATTTTTAACATAATAGGAATAATTTATTTCAGTAATTAAACGTTGTATAAATATTTCAAATCTTACAAAGGTATTATGTAAACAGTTAATAATTTTATTAATTTTTTTTTGTAATAAAATTATTTTTTAGAACCCCGGAAGTGAAGGGATCTTTTGAAGGGGGAGATGAAGTGAGTGTATAACTAAGTACACTGATTTACCTAAATAGTATATTGACTGCAACATGTTGTTATTGCCTGCAGCATGAATATAGAATTGTTAAGTTAGCACTAATTTAGTATTAAGAATATTTGTATTAAATACTTACTTCATGTTCAGAGGTCGAGTAATAAACATGTCCACCTAACCTACGTGTATCATTCCATCAAGCAACCCCTAGCCTCCGTCATGATGTTGTAGCGGTATTTATAGGTACCTACTGTGCTGACTACTGTACAAGGAAGAATAGCTTGGTTGGTACTAAAACATGGACATGATCTTATTGCTACGTTGTATGTCTGTTACCCTACGAATAAAAAGCTCTTATTCGTAACTGATACTGCGATGAAATTACTAAAAGCAACGGCGCCATCTGTTGTCATTACTCGGAACGATAAGGGTAACTCCCTCCGCGTTCATAGATGGCGCTGTTAGTTTTAGAAACAGGTAAAATCTACAAACATTGCAGGTGGACAGCTAATAAATTTGAATTGCTTTTCTATGGTAATGTACCTATATGAAACAATACACTCACATCCCTCTATTTATAGAGTTCTTGTACATGAGAGGTGTATGTATACAGTATACATGTGTCATACGAATATGCGACATGAAGTGAAACTACTGACAGAATCTTGTAGTCTGTCCCCGTAATTCATGTCCTCTTTACGAGGACAACGACACGACGCTTGCCTGAACCGGGAATCGAACCTGTCTTAACATAAAAAAATAAATTTTATGTATTTCTATGACACCGATCGAAAGAGTAAGTTTATTATGTGACTTAGGCTGGCTGGACAATTCTTCCAAATGAGCCGGGTTTAAGTAGGTCAATACACAATTTTAGCTGACGGCTAATCACGCTTATTTCAGTTTATGTGACGCTAGAGAACCCGAGATAATCGAACGCAAACGTGTCCAGCCAGCTTGAAAACCGCTTTTCGCATGGTCTCTCAATCTCCGAACAGAAGGGATTCTATTTCTTGCTTATTAATACTGCGTCACCTAAAATTGTGACAGGCATCCAGTTTGAATTTTTGAGATACGTATAGCCATTTAGCTAAAAAACAACGAAAAGCGTGTCCAGCCAGCCTGAACTTACGGTATTAAACTTCTGGCTGGCACCTCTGAATCTCGACAACGAAAGCGTTTTCGAACAAGGTTTTTTTACTAGCATTTAGTGACGGAATTTGTGACAGTCATAGCGTTTGTTTCATGGCGTCACATAAAGGCGTTTACGAGAAATCGATGAAAACTTGGTGCCGTTGTATCTGCGCTGTCCGATGGTCTACGGCTTCCAAATTTTATTTAAGTTTTAGTGACGGGGACGATTAAGATAACCTGTAAATGTGACGACGATCCCTCTCATGGTTTCAGAGATATTGATCATAGTTATTTTCCCATACAAACTTAGCAGTAGGGTGACCAATATTAAAGGTGAATGTTGGATTACGTATAATTAAGTAAGTGTTTTATTTTAAGGAATGAAAAGCCACAAATGGATGATACTGATACCAACAACTTTTACTGTAACCCTGGATGCCTGTCACAATTTTAGGTGACGCAGTATTAATAAGTAAGAAATAGTTAGAATCCCTTCTGTTCGGAGATTGAGAGACCATGCGAAAAGCAGTTTTGAAGCTGGCTGGACACGTTTGCGTTCGATTATCTCGGGTTCTCTGGCGTCACATAAACTGAAATAAGCGTGCTAGTCACCTAAAATTGTGTATTGACTTACTTAAACGCGGCTCATTTGGAAGAATTGTCCAGCCAGCCTGAGTCACATATTTTATTCCCGTCCTTCACATCGTACCACCAGTGGTACGAGAAGGAGTAGTCGTGTCACTAATCGAAATATTCCTGACAAAAACTGAAGAATGCTCTACAACAATAAATTTTATTAACTAAAGATAGTAATAAACATTTTAAGAAACTGAAACTATAATCACAGAATATGTTACTTGACTCTTTCGATCATTATCATAAAAATATAGGATTTATACTTTTCGGGTTCGATTCCGTAACGGACTGAATGCGGTTCAAATAGTTTTTAAAAAGTGAAGTCTTCTTTCACCTATTTACAATATTAGGAAATACTTTCTCTTCATTTCCCGGCAAAATAAGTATGCAAGTGAATTCCTTACTAATATTATAAACGCGAAAGTTTGTATGTATGGACGTTTGTTACTCTTTCACGCAAAAACTACTGAACGGATTGCGATGAAATTTGGAGTAGAGCTGATAGTTGGTACCCTGGATTAACACATAGGATACTTTTCACAGGAAAATTTTATTCCCACGGGAAAGTATTACACAACGCGAGCGTAGCCGCGGGCGGACCGCTAGTAAATAGTACCATATACCTCCACATGACTTGATGAGTAAATAAAACACTGTACATACTGTTATTACTTTTCATGATTTAAATTTTCTTATATTATTTATTACAATTTATTTTGTACTAGATAAATATTTACTTGATTGATTTGATCAACATAATTTATTACCTATATTTATTTAACAAACAATCATCGGTTAAAACTTTATATAATACTACACTAAGTAACATAAGAAAACTATTCTTCAATTTGCTTTATTGTATCAACTTAAAGCCTTAAAAACTGCATCTCGCTGCTTAAAATATTGGTTGAGACGTAATTCTGCATACCTGTGATGGAAATCACGTTACAATTTAGTAAAACAGCAGAAATTTGGCAGATGAGTAAGCTAAGACACAGTAATAAAGGACTACTCAATGGCCCTGTGTAATTTTAAGGCCATAAGCACTTTACCACACTTTACGCTCGTACGAGTGCAGGCGAGGCATGTTGGAAATTGCATAAACTTTAATACGTGACGTCAATAGCGACACGCGCTATATTATATTACTTCATTGCCAATTTTATACGGAGTCTGGATTTGAACGGAGTCAAAAACGGGTCTTTGGAAATTGAAATTGACTTTTTTTTTTAAAGTCAGTTTCTCTAACTAATAATACACCGACTTCGCCTGCATTGGTACGTGTGTGTGCATGATGGTCGACTTGGCTCGACTCTTATGAAAATGCTTGAACGTATGCGTATACGAGTAATAACAAAGTTTGTATGTTTGGAAAATTACCTGCCAAAGTCATAGTCAATAGTGGAATGTTCAAATTGGACCAATGACCAAATTCCCCAAAGGAAGTTGGACGCGGCAGCAAAGTACTGGACTATTGTATAGACGTCTTCAACATCGCAGTCGGTGGGCACGACACCGTTGAGTTCACTTAGATAAGTGCGAATCCAGCCCGTTTGGAACACTTTGTCCGGGTATTTGTCGTAATCCATGTCATCGATGGACAAACCTGGAATAAGTTTTCGTATTAATAGAAAGTTGTACAAAAGCTTGTGAGCCCACTACTCTGCACAAGGGGTGTGCGATTTTGTCAAATTTTGTAATAAATAATGTAGAACTACATTACCCCTGAAGATGCTGTAAAGCGAAACCGGTTGGGTTCATTCAAATATAAATCATGTGGAACAAGTACAAGTGTTTGCATCATTAATAATAAATTAATTAATGTACAAAATTTTGGATTTTTCTAATGGAATTACTTGGAAGTTTTACAATCTTGTGCTGGACATTTTGCACCTGTGCATGTGTATGTGTGATTTTAGACTACATATTTTTTGTTATTTCCAGAATAAGAAATTAAAGGTACGGTCAGGCGGAGTATCATCACGAACATAAAAGTTACTTTTTATCGGTCTTTGAAGCAGTTGAAGTCCATAGACTACAATATATCTATCTAGAAAAAAAAACTAGATTTTATGAAAAGGCCGTAAAATAATACTTTTAAAGCGTAAAAATAGTGCCTTCGTCTTAAGAAAGAATATCTATTATTCAACAAAGTATAGTCGCACGTGATATGACTACCAATGACAACACTCAGTCTTCGTGCCTTACATAACTACATAAGCACTTCTTTTTTTTTCATCGTGTGGGTTGTAAGGTCGACAACCGACCGCACAAACCCTAGCGTCAGTGTTATAGAGCCGCCAAAGGCCACTGACTTGGCTCGTGTAACGACTAGATAGTAGCCGGGACCAACGGCTTGACGTGCCTTCCGAAGCACGGAATCATCTTTCTTTTCGGACAATTAGGTGATTCAGCCTGCAATGTCCCCACCGGGAATCGAACCCGGAACCTCCGTAATGGGCGTCGAAATCTCGACCACTCGGCCACGGAGGCTGTTACATAAGTACTAAACTTTTATGATACATTTATATAGGTGTAGGTAAGGTAGACGCTATTTAATTAAGCATTTAATATTAATTGATACAGTAGATGCCAACGTTCGAGGTAGTTGCATTGCAAGGGCTGCGACATCATTGATGTTATTTATTGTCCTCTCTGTCGATGGATGACATGATAATTAGGCACGCACGTGTAATGTGTATACGTCAGTTATGACCGCTACTACCACGAATGTTTGCGAATTTACTAAAAGTAATATAATACTTACCAACAAATTCGTTGAAATGATTTGCTATATCGTAAGCTTGGTAATTGTAAGCAGCATATTCATAATCAATAAAGGACACGGTCGCCTCATCTTGATTGTAGATCACGTTTCCTAGAAGCAAATCATTGTGAGCAAACACTATGGGGCTCTCAGCCTCGAGTTTGGTTAAGTGTGACTTTAGGCGCTCATACTCTATCCGTAATCTTGTTATTGACCCAAAGCTATTGATAAATCTACAACAGACATAACAAAGTGTGGTCTTGTTAATCTTACAAAAAAAAAACAGCTTGTAATTTTAACAATAACAATGTTAGACAGCAAGGTCCTAAGAAGAATTATGAGGAAGTCATTGAAGAATAAAGAGAAAATGACTGAAACCGATCAGCGAGACTATTTTCCCTTGCGAGCGACCTTACCCTTAAGGTCAATCCACCCGGAAAAGCACGGTACGCAGCAGTGTATCTGATAAGTTGCATTTTGAGTCTTATTCACTAGTGAAAAAAGCGCAGCGCCAGCCAGTCGAGGCTCAGGTTTAGTTGATTAAAAATGCAACCAATAAATAGGTTACTTCTTTGTGTTCCTCTTTTACTTATTGTAAATATTGCATACCAACCTCTTTTGTTTACTTTCTGTGTTAAAAGGATCAGGAAGCAAACTTAAAAATTGTTCAATTTTATCCCATAATGCTGGTTCTTTTTTAACCTGAAAAAGAAACATAATAAGTTATCTCATGAAAGACTCGTGTATTTACTTGATAAAATTATAAAACAATAAGAATATGTACTATGAACACCTATTTACTAGTGGCTCTGTGGGCTGTAGACCTCGCGAGTATATATATATATATATTTTCAAATAGCTTATTTAAGATAATATTTTTACGTTTTCAACCATCATAACTTCGTAATTTTTTAAAATTTCGGAAATCTGACTACGAAAAAATTCAATTAATATATCGAACCTGCTCACAAAATTTCACGAAAATCAGTTGAGAAACGCGACATGTGGAACAAACAGCCAGATGGACAGATAGACATACAAAAGCAATTTTGGCCAAGCTGAAACGGAGACTCAGCTCGCTCGGTCAACTACAGACAAACGGAGACTCAGCTCGCTCGGTCAACTACAGTCAAACGGATGTCACATTAATTGTATACTTTTGTGTCAACATTTTGTGACTACTAAATTAAACAATTTATCTACCAAATATTACAAGTTTCAGATAACAAAAAGTAGAGGTAGGTTATTCAGTATATTCCTTTTTATCTACATCCACTTATATTTTTTCACAATGAAGGTCAGGGTCCCCAATAAACTGGAAATCACGCCCGTAATATGGCGAGCGCGCTGCCTGTCTCGGCTCATTAAAAGAAACATACCGTTCGCTCGGGTAGAGTCATACTCATAACTCATAAGATACCTACCCCATCAATGACCAACCAACCCCACCCCCTCCCAAATAAAAAATGAATAATGGTTAGGAAATCACTGCGAGGGCAGCAGATGCTGGGCGAAGATTAAGCTGACCAATGTTTGGTTGTCTCTACGTAGTAGCCTTGTTTGTATAACGCCTGCCAACGATGCACAGGGTCGCGGGTTCGCATCTCCCCCAGGTTAAATATTCGTTATTCATGTAGGTACTTATATTATAAATAATAACAGCTCTTATATCGTCAGCCTAGTTTTTTGGGATCATGGCCGTGTCGTGTGAAATGTTCGCAAATGTATATTTTTATTATTTTCGTAAGGTTTGTTTTAAATAGGTTAAGGCTAATTTAGTGCAGTCCTATCAACTGGGAGGCTGTTGCTGGGCGGCGGCGGCGTCTCCGCGTGTCGCGGCCGTCGTCGTCAGCAGAGGCGAGACTGGAGCACTATTAAGATATTAAGCATCAGTAAGTAATCTACAGATATATTATCTGGTACGCACAGAAATGTAAGCACATGTGAGCGTGTGATACGAGTAGCAACAGTTATCTTTGCATTAGATAGATAGGTGCTAACTTGAACATCGAGGCAGAGACAGAACGTTTACAATAATATTGCCTGTATCGCTCAAGTCACAGCAAGTGGTAAAGGGTATTTTTTTAAAAGGGAGGTCGTATAAAATATCATAACTTTGAGAAAACTAAATGTATAACAAATCCGGATGGTTATATTGTTTTAGTATTTTTAGAATTGATTAATTTATGAAAATGTTGTTAATTGTAGTTACAGATAGCATAAGTGCAAATAATGGCCGTTTATAGCACTTTCGCTATCTGTTACTACAACTAAACACATTTTATTAAATTTGTCATTTTTTAAAATACTACACAACCTTTGAAGCAATATAACCAACCGGATTTTTGATATACTTATTTTGTTTTCTCGGAGGAGATTTTTTGTTGAAGTGGCCCTACCGTTCAAGGTCATTGGCGTAGAGGAGCCCCTTAATTGGCCATTTTCGCCACGCGGTCTAGTCGTGTGAAGATCAACCCAGTAAATATTCCGCGAATACTGTGTGTGATTGATCAATGTACTTACCTCCTTTGAAAGTTGAACTTTGTGCATTTTAGCCATTTGTTTTGCGACAAGTGGCCATATCTTGGCGTCGACTACAGATTCCGGTGTTAGCGTCACACCAGGATAGTATTGATATGCAAGTCCATTCTGAAAAACTCCGTAAATTTTGGGTGCCAGCCCAAGAACGTTTAACGTCTTTATGTTCCTGGAATAAAAACATAAAACCATTTATTATGACACCTAGGTGGGGACGTATATATGAGCTGTTGATGATTATGCCAGTCTTTACATTTATTAGTGCACGTAAGGTTGTTAGGCTGCAAGCTTATCACCTTTATACGTGACACTAATATAAACCCAAATACCTTAGTTGTTTTTCTTAGAGATTGACTAGCTAATGTTAATCTAATTGACTTCGGCAGCTTCGCTTATAAAAAATCCGATTTAGCGAGATAATCAGAGAATGCGCGTTCAATTAGCCTATTGCAGTCCACTACTGGACATAGGCCTCCCCAAGGGCACGCCAAAGCGCACAATCACCCGCTTTCCTCATCCAGCCACTACCAGCGACCTTCCTCAGGTCATCAGTCCACCTGGCAGGGGGGCGTCCCACACTATCAATCAATCAATGCGCGTTTTGGGTACGTTATAGTCTGTGCTACAAAAAAGCAACTGTGGCAACTGCGTTAAGTTTTACGGTATATATCTAGTTGAGGAGGTTCTTTCCAAATGTTGACTATTCCACTTTTTTTGTTTTTACACAATTTGAGAATATAGTTTTTTAGGTATGCAGCTATGAATTTAATGAGAAATTTTATTGCATTATTATAGACGACTAGACTACTCATTGGTTCGTACAAGTTTCAAAAATTTAGCAATGATATAGTTTGAATAAATCCAAAATTTGAAATGGAATAATCAAGTTCTGACGCGGTGGCGCTGGAATAGTCAAGTTTTGTTACAATACTACAGCAATAATTACGTTTATTACTAACTAAAAAGTTAAGCGATAAAACATATTTTGTTACAAATTCTACTCTTTTGCATGGCGATTGTGCTGCCAAACCTTCTATACTCTTCCGAGACGTGGTGTGTGTATCGCCACCACATTCGCACTCTGGATCGTTCATCATAAAGATCAGATGGTCCGACCGAGTGCGAAATACCGAAGTTCTGCGACGAGCCAATGTCGGTGGCATTGAAGCTTATTTAATGCATCGGCAACTTCGGTGGTGCGGTCACATATCACGTATGACGGAGGAAAGAGTGGCGAAACGCATCTTTTATTCTGAACTAGAGGAGGGTAAGCGGAAACATGGCGGACAACTCCTCCGTTACAAAGATGTTCAGAAGCGGCATATGAAAAGATGCAACATAGAACCCTCTCAATGGGAAGGTTTGGCAGCACAGCGCCCGGAATGGCGCGGGATTGTGAAGAGGCGAGTGCGCGAGTTCGAGGAGCAGCGTAAAACTGACCTCGACGATAAGCGCGATGAGCTGAAGTCCCGTCCACCCGGAGTGCGTTACCCCAGCCAGAAAATGTCGAAAATCGTCATCCAAGTGCAATAGATAATTAGGTATACAGCTTCTGTAAATGGTAAGCTGATTTTTAAATTTGGTAAGCTGATAGTTTTTTAATTATTTGATAAAAACAGTTTCGGCTGGAGTAACGTTACCGCAGCCAGATCTTTTTTTTCTAACGGGTATGTTGACATAATTGTTATCTAAATAATTAGGTATCTATTTGGTATAAATGGTAAAACTTAATTTGTACTTGTATTTGCTATGGTTGCGAAGATATTTAAAATTCGGCTGGGGTAACGTTTGCACGATTGCTGTATCTCGGAATTGGCTGAACGGATGATTATGATTTTTGTACAGGATATCTGGCTAGTTAGTTATAATTTGGTAAGCAATAAAAGAATCCACGATAATGCACCGTTTGGAAGTTATTTTAGGAAGTAGAAATATGCTTCAATAGGTCTTAGCAAGGTCCTAGCACTTCCAATAATCGCTCCAAAGACCAACTTGAAACGTTATTAATTATATAGGTAATTACTGCCTATAAATGGTACTCAAGTTTCATTAGTATCCAAATTAAAAAGTTATGATGAAACTCCAATTTGTTCCGGCCACGGCGCCCAGCGGAGTTATTTGACGACTGATTAACCGAGTTTCCTGCATTAATAGTAACTGAATCCTATATATATAATTAGATATATAATTCAATTTTATACCTGTGAAATTTCAGACCTGTACACTAATTAATTAACGAGATAATCGAAAGAAATGATGAGCGCGGTAACCCGACCAAATCTAGAATGTTATAAAAAAGCGGCCGCGCAATACATTATACCAACCTTCTAAAACTTACAAGATAATACGTGAGAATATTACGCGGTTTTGTACAGACGGGTACACAAGTGCTAAAATAAAACATAGTTATAATTAAATATTTTTTAATCTACAGATAGAATATATTGCGCGTAGGTAATAAAAAAATACAGAATACCTATGTAGATGATGATTATTATGCAGATATTAAATTAAAGTAACCTATAAATATGTACTTAACTGCTTGTATGTTACTTTTATGTGCAATAAAGTGTTTTTACTTTACTAAAGTAAGTATAGGTATAAATTAAATGCAAAATTAATCACAGATAATTTTTAATGTACTAATAAATATGCAACATCGCTTATTTATCTGAAATAAAAGTTAGGAACTGTAAACACTTTCACTATTTTCACTGTGTTGTGTTTTGTAACACAACACAGTGAAAATACAATTTGATATACATTGCGTAGGCAATTCACCTAAACTGTAAGCCCTTATCGTTTTATCTAATCGTCTACGCAATGTACCGTTGAACTGTTCTTGTAATTTGTAACTTGTAGCTTCGTGAAACGTTCCCCTGGTATTTAATTTTCTTCGTCAATGGGGGATTTTCCGACAGCCAATTAAAAAAATGTATATAGTTCATAAATCTTCGATAGATGGCGTTGACGATTCGTGGATCCGAAGAAATCCGGCGAGTCACCCAGGGCCATAAAAGTGTTAAAAAAAATCCACGGAGTTCACGTGGTGCCATCTATCGTCTTAATTAGAACTAATATTTTTATTTTTTAAAGAGCTGCCAGAAAATCCCCCATCAGGGTCCCGTTTCACGAAGCAACAAGTTACTAGTAACAAGTTACAATTTGATATACATTGCGTAGCGAATTCGCCTAAAGCCCTAAACTGTAAACCCTTGTCGTTTTCTCTAATCATCTACGCAATGTACGTCGAATTGTACTTGTAATTTGTAACTTGTAGCTTCGTGAAACGGCCCCCAGATGTAGACGGCTGAGATGGATCATCAGACTTTTTTATTGAAAAAAGTATTTAGAATTGCTTCCAATAGCAGTAATTACATCAGCCGGGAGCACGTAAATGTAACAGCTCTCAAACTCTCTGTAAAAATGTAACAGTCTGACCCTGCGTTCTGGAAGCTACATTCCAAAATAGTTAATAGGTAATTTTTACTCAGCAAAGTGTATATTTTACTTTAACCCGGATCCAAAATACAACATTCGATAAATATCACTAAAAGTCACCAAATAATTTTTCAGTGATTTTTTTTCAGAACATCACTGTTGAACTAAAAATCACTAGATTTAGTGACAAAATCACTAAAGTGGCAACACTGCCGCCAACCGCCGTGCGCTTCCGTGCGAACTAGCATCCCCTTCGTTCCGCCCGTCCCGCGCGCCCGCCGCCGCGGCGCGCGATTTTCCTCTTTCTATCTTCTCTTCACTATAACAACGATGATAGCGCCACGCGCCGCCGCGCGCCGCCGTATGCATGATGTACATTGTTTACAATATACCTACATCTACATATTAAAAGTGCGTTGTAAAACGTTGACCTTGAAAACAATAATAATATAGATAGGTACTTAGGCCTACCTTTAGTACCGATTTAGTTATTCTTAATATCTACTGTTGGTTTTCCAAATATAATAAAAAATAATTAAACTTAATAATAAATACCTAGGTAAATAAAAATAAATTTATAACACATATATAAAACTATAATAATGAATTCCTTTACCTAAATACATAAAAAACTACGTAGGTGCAATTGACAACATTTTAAATAAATAAAGGTACACGAATTAAAAGCCATTTGGAGATATGGTCTTCCTAAACACTATATATTTTTTTCAGAATTTAATATATTACGAGATATTCGCAAATAACCTAAAACTAAGTAAAAAGCTGGCGTTGTAGGAATTTTAGTACTGAATGTCTTTGCCGTAATCTACTTTTTTAAATTTTATTTCTGAACGTAACTTTGTCTTTGTTCTGACAGAAAAGTGACAGCAAATTTGATTGACAGTCATTTCAGTAGTCTAGGGCGTATTTCGAATTAGACTTTCAGCGCTCACAAAAGCAAAAAAATGTATGGCTGACAGTGATTCGGAACACGATTACGGGTAATGTAATCGACTTCAGCGCGTCTCGGAACGCAGGATAGTCAGTACTTTTTTTTCTATTGAGTGTCAAAGAGCATAACATTATAAATCCTATCGCTGTACTTAAGTCCTTTTAGAATAAACATCCTTTTAAAATTAAAATTTATGTACTTAGACTTGAAATTATTGAAAATAAAAAAACACGTATGTAATGTTTTCATGTCTATTTTACATAAAAATTATAAAAACGAATTATTCATAAAATGAAATGTTGTCAATTTATACCTTGCAAATTGGTACTTAAGTAAGGTAGGTACCATTGACGACTCGTGGTAGGTATCTACCTACCGCATCGACAGAATGGTAAAACGTAGGTAAGGTGAAGAATGGCATAGTGGACACTTACTTAACAATTAGATAGGTATGAGCAATTTAAAGTAATTTTTCAATCAAACTAATTTCATACATGACTGTACCAACTTTTAAGGACAATTATACTAATAATTTTAGAAGGTTGGTATAATGTATTGCGCGGCCGCTTTTTTATAACATTCTAGATTTGGTCGGGTTACCGCGCATACATCATTTCTTGCGATTATCTCGTTAATTAATTAGTGTACAGGTCTGAAATTTCACAGGTATAAAATTGAACTGTATATCTAATTATTGATATAAGATTCAGTTACTATTAATGCAGGAAACTCGGTTAATCGGTCGTCAAATAACTCCGCTGGGCGCCGTGGCCGGAACAAATTGGAGTTTCATCATAACTTTTTAATGACGTATTGGATACTAGATCATCATCATCATTTTGTTCCATAAATTTATGTTTGCAGTTGGTAATGTCATTTCGTAATGGAATAATCAAGAATAATCAACTTTTGACGAAATCATGCGTTTTAATCATTCTTTTTCTAGTGTAATGATCCAGTTTTGACCATTTTTTGGTTTTGCAATGTTATCAACCGAAAAAAAAAAAATTTTCAAAAGTGGAATAGTCAACATTTAAAAAGTACCTCCTCAGTTATTAAATTGAATATTTAAAAAATATGTATTACACGCATATCATTGCAACAAAAGTTCTAAAGTCATTGTTTTGGTCTTAAATATTTTCGATATACAGACATCCATCCAGTTAGTAGTTATACAGCAGCAAAGTTATTGCCATTGGCCATGCGTACATATTACAATATGCTAGTTGGTATGTAAGTACGAGGAGGGATCAAAAAGTAGTGAGAACGACATACTCCTTGGTAAGAAAAAAAAAATACTGGCAGGCATAGCTCAGATACATTTTGTAATATTAATAAAGAAAAAAAATCTTCGATTCTCTTTTGTTTTTTTCTGAATGTAGTCATTTGTTTGCTTCGTGTCGGAACGTGTTCTCGAAAATGGAGAAAAACGAAGTGCGAGCCGTTATTAAATACCTCTGTTTAAAAAAGTTAACGACTCAAGAGATTCATTGCGATTTGGAGGCAACATTAGGAGAGTCTGCTCCGCCGTATTCTACTGTCGCAAGGTGGGCTTCTCAATCTCGAGTAGGGAGAACGAGCACGGAAGACGAACATCGTTGCGGCCGTCCATCGACGTCAGTCACCCAAGAAAATGTTGCGAAAGTCGAGAAAATTGTATTGAGCGATCGATACTTAATTCCGATACTTAATTCAAGAAACGGGCATTTCATATGGAAGTATTCAATCCATATTGAAACAATCTTTGAATATGAGAAAAGTTTCCGCAAGATGGAGTAATAGTGTTCTTTGAAGATGTATGCCGAGAATGTTAACCGACAGTCAGAAACAAAATCGACTTGACATTTCGAAGATATTGTTGGACAAGTTTCAAAAAGATTCCGAGAACTTTTTGTCTCGTTTCGTAACAATGGACGAAACATGGGTCCATCATTTTGATCCTGAGACAAAACAGCAATCTTCGCAATGGAAACGGCCGCCATCATCACCGCCCCGAAGAAGTTTCGTGCCGTGGCATCGGCTGGCAAGGTTATGGCCTCAATATTTTGGGACTCAGAAGGGATATTGTTGATTGATTACCTGGAGCGTGGAACCACTATTACAGGCTAATATTATGCAGCCTTAATTCCCAAGTTGAGGAATGCCATCAAAGAGAAAAGGAGAGGGAAACTTCGAAGGTGCGTGCTGTTTCATCACGACAACGCACCCGCGCACAGGTCGGCAGTTGCGATGGCTGCCATTCAGCAAGCTGGCTTCGAATTGGTAGACCACCCCCCTTATTCACCAGATCTGGCGCCTAGCGATTTTTATCTGTTCCCCAAATTGAAAGAATACTTAAGGGGAAACAGGTACGAAGACGATAACGAGGTGATGGATGCCGTGGAGCTTTTTGCAGGACCAAGACAAAACTTTTTTTTTTAAAGGGATTGAAGCCTTGGAAAAACGCTGGACTCGGTGTGTAGAGAGACTCGGAGACTATGTAGAAAAATAAATTACTAAGTTATCAATAGTCATTTTATTCTATTTCATTCTCACTACTTTTTGATCCCTCCTCGTAGGTCTATTAATTCTGTGACAAAACGTAAAAGAATGTTCTGGTTTTGCGAGTTATTGAGATTGATTTATCAGTTTAGTAAGTCACGCTCAAACGCCTCAACAATAAAAATTCTTTAAAGAGACATTAACTTGTTTTTGCCTCACGTCACGTAGCGTCGCTATGCTATAGCAAAACCACTCTTTTGTCAATAGCTAATAAAAAAGTATGGTTGTATTGTACGCTTCTGAATAAAACATATACCTAAGTACTACTGTAGAAAAAGATAACAATATGGCTTGTTTTGTCAAGCTGGTCGTTTGTATTTCAAGGTTTGCTGCCATGACTATGTATCATTAGAAGGCACTGATGCAAAAAAGTAATAAAACAGGAAAAACAAACAGGCCCGAGCTTGCCAAATGTCCGGATTATTACTATGTTGTTTTCAGGGCAAAACTACTGAACTGATTTTGATAAAATTTGGTAAAGGTTGGTACCCAAGGACAAAAGGAGGCTACTTTTTACCGCAGAAAAATGTCTTATTCCTTCTGTGTAACCCCACCTCTGTAAGATTGCTAAAAACACCAGCAACCACATGAAATGGCTGGTATACACGTATTAAGTTGTTAAGTAGTTAACTAAATTTTAAGCAACTTAAATGCGTGTAAACAGCGAATTTAGTAGTAAGTTGCAAGTTAAAATTTAGCGTGCAAGTAAACAAGACAAGTAGATTAGAACTTTTTCTATTTTTCGGGTAAGTTGGTGGGCGTGGCCTGTCACTTGACACGTTTGGACAGGCACGATTTAGTTAATTTTAAGTTAAATGCGAAGTGCGAAGTTAAGTTCGAGTGATTTATGTTTATTTTTTGTAAATATTTTAATATATATTATTATATAGGTATATATAAAATATTAATGATTAATATATTATTAATATTAAATATCAATCATTAAAAATAATAATAATATAATATTAATTATATAAAAATAAATATTTTATTATACTTTATTATTTTATTTATTATATTTATTACAGATTTGAATTCGCTGTTGATCGTCCATCTTGGACTAACTAAAGAGTTTAACTTCTAAAATGATGATGATAAACACTTGCTTAAAATTTCGTCGCTTAAAATTTAGTTGCTTCTTCACAACTTAATACGTGTAAACCAGCCATAAGTAACAGCGCCCTCTGTTGTCAACGATCAGAACGATAACTGTATCTCTCTCCGCGTTCATAGATGGCGCTGTTAGTTTAGAGACGGAATTTCCACCAATAACGCGGGCTTAGTAGTCGCGGGGTTGTATGGAGAATGGAGAGCACAAAAATATTTTGGTCGCAGGATTTTTTTTTTCGTGAAACGTTGTTCAGTTTGACGGGTACTATCACTACACGGCGGGAACAAAACGATGTAAATTTCATGCGTAGGTATACTTCATAAACTAGTGATACGAGGAGGGATCAAAAAGTAGTGAGAACGACATACTCCTTAGTAAGAAAAAAAATACTGGCAGGCATAGCTCAGGATACATATTAGTAATATTAATAAAGAAAAAAAATCTTCGATTCTCTTTTGTTTTTTTCTGAATGTAGTCATTTGTTTGCTTCGTGTGGGAACGTGTTCTCGAAAATGGAGAAAAACGAAGTGCGAGCCGTTATTAAATACCTCTGTTTAAAAAAGTTAACGACTCAAGAGATTCATTGCGATTTGGAGGCAACATTAGGAGAGTCTGCTCCGCCGTATTCTACTGTCGCAAGGTGGGCTTCTCAATTTCGAGTAGGGAGAACGAGCACTGAAGACGAACTTCGTTGCGGCCGTCCATCGAAGTCAGTCACCCAAGAAAATGTTGCGAAAGTCGAGAAAATTGTATTGAGCGATCGAAGAGTTACCATCCGATACTTAATTCAAGAAACGGGCATTTCATATGGAAGTATTCAATCCATATTGAAACAATCTTTGAATATGAGAAAAGTTTCCGCAAGATGGAGTAATAGTGTTCTGTGAAGATGTCAACCGACAGTCAGAAACAAAATCGACTTGACATTTCGAAGATATTGTTAGACAAGTTTCAAGAAGATTCTGAGAACTTTTTGTCTCGTTTCGTAACAATGGACGAAACATAGGTCCATCATTTTGATCCTGAGACAAAACAGCAATCTTCGCAATGAAAACGGCCATCATCACCGACCCCGAAGAAGTTTCGTGCCGTGGCATCGGCTGGCAAGGTTATGGCCTCAATATTTTGGGACTCAGAAGGGATATTGTTGATTGATTATCTGGAGCGTGGAACCACTATTACAGGCCAATACGAGGGCTGCTATTTATGTATCCGGAATAACAAACATCTATAACCAAATATACTTTTCTCCTACACGCTCGAAAATGTGATCATTACTGTAAAAAAACAGTACGCGAAGTGACTCATTTTTGGACGAAACATTGCCCCATACAAAACAGCGGCCGGCAATGTGCCCTCAAACGGCCTAGGCCGGCAAAGTAACATTCGTTCAGAAATTTCAATGTATTTGAGTCTTTTATAGCACTTCTTTTATACTCTTCATAAGTTTTAATGTTCTAAATTCAAATTTTATATTTATCGTACATGACTCGTAGTAATTTGAGTTGGCTGTATGCTCTGTATGACACTGGCACAAAACAAAAAAAAGAAAAGTGCATAATATGGTGGTTTGTTTGTAATTTTCGCCGCTTTTATTTTTATCGTGTATTTATTTTGTTACTTATTTTTCATGATGGCGTTAACTAATCATTGAATTGGGGAAATATTATAACAATGAATGGTTCAAGAAATCAAAGTGGAAAGTGATAAAGATTAGAACTTATAAGTTTAGTGCGATACAAGTAGACAGACATCTAAATTCAAGGTACCACAATAATTTTAGTATTTTGTAATTTCCTCGCATATTTCAGAGAAAAGCACTATACAAGCCTCGGCCGCAATATATCTTGCTAGACTCGTACACAATAAAATTCCTCGCCTGCGCCTCGGACTTTAAACGTGTCCTCGTCCAGCAATAACTAATTTTGCGGCCGCGGCAGTAATTGTACTATTTATTGCTTTTCAAAATATTCCCCGTGATAATCGAGGCAGTTTTTCATACGTTGAAACCAACTTTCGTAGCATTTTTTCCATTCTGTATCGGGTATCTCCAAAACGTGCATTTTAAAAGCATCAACGGCTTCTTCCCGGGTCGAAAATCGGTGTCCACGTAATTTGTTCTTCACGCTTGGGAATAAATAAAAGTCGTTGGGTGCCAAGTCGGGACTGTACGGCGGATGACCCGTCAATTCGATCATTTGACTATTTAAATACTCCGTTGTTGCGGCCGAGGTGTGACAGCTGGCGTTATCGTGGTGAAGGATTATTCTTCGTTGTCGATTGTTCTTGCGTATTTCTCCAAAGACTTCTGACAAGCAAATGGTGGTGTACCATTCAGAATTAACCGTTTTACGATTCTCTAGTGGTACTGTAGCCACATGTCCACTAATACCAAAAAAGCAGGCAACCATTTGCTTCAAAGTGCTTTTTGCACGAACAACTTTAGTTGGGTTTGGCTCATTTTGGAACACCCAAACCGTTGACTGCTGTTTAGTTTCGGGATCATACGCATATATCCAAGATTCGTCTCCTGTGTAGATATTATGAACAGCTTTTGATGTACCACATTTGTATTTTTCTATCAATTTTTTGCACCAATCAACACGAGCCTGTTTTTGTTCAACTGTTAAGTTGTGCGGGATCCAACGAGAACAAATTTTTTTTACAGCCAATTGTTCGTGTAATATTTTATAAATACTCGTCATACTGATGCCCAGAAATGCCTCTATCTCGCGATATGTAACATGACGGTCTTGCATTATTAGTTCGCGCACAGCATCAATATTTTGTGGTACAACAGCCGATTTAGGGCGACTTTCTTTAAAATCGTCCGCAAGCATACGACGACCACGATTAAACTCACTGAACCAGCGATACACAGTGGTTTTCGATGGGGGCTTCCTCCCCAAAAGTCGACAAAAGTTGATCAATGCACTGTTTTTGAGTTAATCCACGCCGAAAGTCGTAATAAATCATAGCACGAAAATTTTCACGAGTCAAATCCATGGTGATGATAGACAATGAATTTTAAAAATGGCCCCACAATGTAAAAACAATTGACAGATGAATGAAACAAACTTTATTTTACAGCCAAAGAGTTCTATTTTTAAATGTTATAATTTCTTTTTAAATATTGTTTATGTAAGTGGCCAGTTCCGGATACATAAATAGCAATGGCCCTTGTACCTACACTTAGATGACAATGATAAATACATCAAAAATAATTCTGAATAGATATAGTTACCTACTACAACTAAGCTAGACAAGTATTACGACGAAGACCCTAGGGTCTCCTAGGTACCGGATAGAACAATAATAGAATAATGAATGTGTGATTGATAATATCTAACACAGGATGTAGCGATTACGTATGATACATGGGGCCGAAATATCTCACAGCAAATGACCGTACAATCCAACCAATAAACAATAAATGTGCGATAGATATAGTTCCTACTTCGAAGCAGTTTATCTGTCACTTGACCCAGATTTCAGAGTACCCGACCGACGACACTGAGAGGTCACTAAGGTAGTCAGTTTAATAGACATTAAAATCAACTGTGTATATTTTTGATGTTTTTTCTCTGAGAATAAAAAATTATAGTTTGTATTATACTCGTAAACCTTACAAGTACTTATGTCACGGCTAATAAAAAGTGATATTAGTTAATATGAACTGTTGATGATGGCATAGCGGTACAGCTATCCTATCGCTTCTGTACTACGAATATTATAATCTTCCGTTCAAGTCAGGGATGCCACAGATTTTGCAATTGGACGTAGTTACACGAAAAGGATCCAATCCACACAAAGTCACTTTTGAGATATTGAAGTTTGAAGTTCAAAATTATTTTCTTCATAGGTGTTTGTTTCAAGATAAATTTAAAGTGTTATGTTTTGTGAGAAACATTAAAACCTTTTTATTGTTAATAGTATATTTATGGGATGATTGGTATTTTCGGAGAAATATGTGTTTTGGTGGGTTGGATCCTTTTCATTTTATTACTTTTTCTTTGGCGCATGCTTAATATAAATTTCTTTAAAACGCTCCATTTAGTGAATTCTTTGCAAAAAACCTTATTTACTGCAAAATGCATATTAAAAAGTCAACAAAATAATACTGCGATCAAAAATACATTTAATTTTTAGTACTTTTTGGGAGAGATAGATATAATTAGTTACCATCTACACTCTAAGAAGTTCGTTGAAAATCTTATTGGCATATTACTTTGAAAATGAATTTATCGAAAAGGATCCAAGCATTTTGGATCGTTTTAATTATTAAATGTAGGTGTTAGAATATTCAGCAAGGAGAACCAAGCGCTGTGGATCGTTTTTATATTTTTAATTAAGTATAGGTGATGAACAAATTGTAATTACACAATAACAATCCAGGGTGCTTGATTCGTTTTAAAATAAATGGTTAATATTGTAGGCTGTGAACCAGGTCAATTGGATTGTTTATGGTGAAAGAACAAAAATATCTGTCATACATGTTGGTTGGTTCAATGGCTGGTAAAAAAGACAAACCTCTTCTTTTTTGTCAAATTTTTATTACTGGACGATAGAAGCGATATTTGCGGTCAGTTTGGTGTACTTAAGTCATTTTTGACAATGTTGTGGATTGGATCCTTTTCGTGTAACTACGTCCAATTGATAGACCCAAAAGTATATCCACAAAAGCCCACAGGCAGTGGGTTTCTGACCACTGCTACTCTAGACCTAGGCCTGGACCTTCTAAGCACGAAATAATTTTACTTTTAGGACAGTCCTAGATGCGATGTTTATTCAAACTGGGGATAGTAAGTATCACAAAGTCATTTTTGTTTATCAGGGAACCGAAATCGTCATCGATGCGTTAACGGCTAATAGCCTATAGCCTGTGTCTACGGCGAATAGGATCCATCATCAGCCTTAAGGATGCGTCAACGCCTAAAAAAGTGCGCCGACAGCTAATCCGATGCTTCAATGGCTAATAGGGTGCGTTAACGGCTAATAGGATGTGTCGACGTCGAACCGGATGCGTCATCAGCCTTAGGGATGCGTCAAAAGCTAAAAGAGTGCGTCGACGGCGAATCCGATGCGTTAACGGCTAAAAGGGTCCATTGACGGCGAATCGGATACATCATCGACCTTAGGGATGCTTCAACGGCTAATAGAGTGCGCTGACGGCTAATCCGATGCTTCAATGGCTTATAGGGTGTATCTACGGCTAATAGGGTGCATCAACGACTAATAGGGTGCGTCGACGGCGAATCGGATGCGTCATCAGCCTTAGGGATGCGTCAAAAGCTAAAAGAGTGCGTCGACGGCGAAACCGATGCGTTAACGGCTAATAGGGTGCGTCGACGGCGAATCTGATGCATCATCGGCCTTAGGGATGCTTCAACGGCTAATAGAGTGCGCCGACGGCTAATTCGATGCTTCAATGGCTAATAGGGTGCATCAACGGCTAATAGGGTGCATCAACGGCTAATAGGGTGCATCAACGGCTAATAGGGTACGTCGACGGCGAATCGGATGCGTCATCAGCCTTAGGGATGCATCAAAAGCTAAAAGAGTGCGTCGACGGCGAATCCGATGCATCATCGGCCTTAGGGATGCGTTAACGGCTAATACGATGCTTCAATGGCTTATAAGGTGCGTCAATGGCGAATCTAATGTGTTAACGGCTAATAGAATGCGTCGACAAAGTCGGACGCGACAACAACGGCAATTCGCTGACCGACAAAAAATCTATTGCGTCGAAGACGGTCTATCGGATGCGTCAACGGCCTACTAGTTGCTTAATAAGATGTCTCGTCAGCAATTTGGAAGCGTCGATTTATAAGGTATGTCAAAGACTAATAAGTAAGATGCATCAACAGCTAATCGGGAGCAACAACGACTAATAGGGTGTGCGTCAATGGGTAATCAGGTGCATCAATATGGTTAGTAGGGTGTATTGACGGCGAAACAGATGCATCAATGGCTAACACGAATTCTATGTTTATTAAGTTAATGCTAATATTAAAATTTAGCTTGATTGTTCTTAGATCTATAAATTATGAGCAGTGACGGATTAAGACTACTTGATGCCCTAAGCAATCCACGCCTGTGGGCCCCCCTATCCGTATGTGAACTAGAATCGGTCTACCTTTACCGCCTAAAAACATTAGTTTTTTGTAAAATAAGATAATGAGATGTAACGTACCATAGAAGTGGAATAGGTGCGACAACAATAAAAACCAAAGCATAATTTATTTATTTATTGAAATGCGCCTTGCGGCTTTTCCGGGCATTGAATTCACGCAAGATAGTATTGACGTCTAACGTTTTTAACATATTGGACTCTATGTATATTATCGATAAATTATCGATTAATTTTCTTGTATCATCTTTGACCTTTTTTCATTTTTTAATATTTTTAATTTTGAAAAAGAACGTTCCGCTGAGCAATTTGTAATCATAAGCGATAAAAATTTACGCAGGGCTGTTTCCACATTAGGGAAAGCTGATTCAATTTTACAATTGTGCGTGAGTTGGATGTAAACTTGTGCGAGCTGGATCACTGGGTCTGGAACTTATTTTACTTATAACATATGAATGAAACTATTGAATTTTTGTTATTAATTCGGTGTTAAGGTCTTCTGGATATGTGTGTACTAGATTTGTACTGTGCCGACTGTATTCTGCAGTTTTATCGGGACACATAATTTTATCGCCATCGGGTATTATTCAAGAATGAGAATTTGTCTGCTGTTTCTGAGATTTGCGGGGGCGCCAGGCGGGGAGCCCGCGGGGAAGGGATGGTTTGTGATTGGCTGATCGCAATTCCGGTGCAGCCGAATGCACTATCGGGCAGCGAGTGGGCAAGCGGGAGCGGGGTTATGACTCTAGCCCTGCGTTCCGAGACGCGCTGGAACCGATTAAAGTACCCGTAATCGCGTTCCGAATCACTATCAGCCATACATTTTTTTGCTTTTCAAGTCTGATTCGGAATGCGCCCTAGGTCGGATTTTATGTCAACTTAAAACGCGCGAATTTTCAAATTAGTCCTAGAACCTTTTTTTGGAGTGGTTGGTTTTTGGTGACGTGAGTGTGAGACGTGATGCCCTAAGGACGGATTTTTTTTGTGCTTCTTCTGATGCCCCTCCAGACGTGATGCCCTAGGCAATTGCTTAATTTGATTAAGGGTTAATCCGTCACTGATTATGAGCAAGAAAGATCACTGCCACGATGCATCAAAATCTGAAATGATTATGCTAAAAACACCAGCAAGTAGGGCTTTTCCCAAAAATAATTTTCCAAATTTTTGGGCTCATAATTTATCTTTTGTACAGAAAAATGTTCTAAGGTTCAATTACCTTCAAACTATTAAGATCTACATCAGTCAAAAGCCCTCTAATAAACCATTTATAGTAAAATCTACTCAAATGTTTTAAAAATATTTGCAAGTAGTGCTGGAATTATTTAATTTGTCATCGACATGCAAAGAAGTAGTGCTAATTTTCCATAATATTATAACTCTTTGTTAATTTGTTGCCCTCCACTTAGAATTACCAAATAGAAACTTGAAAAGACTGGACAAAAAGCTGGACTTCTCGATAAGTCTAATATTTTAGTCACAAGATGCAAATACCTCACATGCCACATCTGCTCACAGAAATTCTGCTTATAGTGATTGCAGGAAGAAAGAAAATAAGAAAAAAAATGCAAATACTACCAACGTAGTAACAGACGCAAAATATATTTTTTGTATAATTTATTACTCATATTCAAACTGTCTACATAACAACTTCAAATTGTCCACTTGCATAATACTTATTTATACTTATATTATAACAAGTTAAGGTGAACTTACCGAATTTCTGCATTTCTGTCAATGAGAAGATCAGTTTTATTCCCATATATTCGAACCAGTACTATGTTATTTGTATCACTTGCAGTAGTAGTAGTACTTAGTTCACAGGCCACTAGTTTATTTGTAATACCATCTGTGAATGTCTGGAAGCAACTAGATAGTCAGTACCACCTAAAATAACTACAAGAAATTCTGTTCATAAAATAAATAATGTAATAAGCCAACTTACCTTGAATTTAACCTCTTCTAGTGGCCATTGGGGTCTTATAGACTTGAGAACTTTTGTAATGCCGCTTATAACGTTATTTTCCTCTATAGTTACAGGCACAAACGTATCATCAACTGTAAAAGCACGAGACATATTTGCACTTGCCATTCTTCAGATTAGGTGCCGAATAGTAAGTAATACGGTTGG
Organism: Carpatolechia fugitivella; assembly: GCA_951230895.1. Lineage (NCBI taxonomy): Eukaryota > Metazoa > Arthropoda > Insecta > Lepidoptera > Gelechiidae > Carpatolechia > Carpatolechia fugitivella. The sequence continues at coordinate 10,527,231 of OX579653.1, read as the reverse complement.
TTCTTGTAAGTTTCCAGTGAGATAAATTACTGCGACTCATCTCTGTGGCGCGCTAAAATATATATAGCAGACCCCTGATAATACATTGTGCGATTACAATAAATTGAATGGTGAGATATCGAGACATCTGTGGAGTGGGGTACATGCTTGTTTCCGTTTTGTACAGACCGTTTTTCGTGTTACAGTTTTACAGACAGTTTTTTGTGTACTACATGCTTGCCTTGGACGGGAAAAACTGTGCGAGCAGATTATGACCGACCCGTTTTCTGCAACCATTTTTTTTTCGTCCACGTTTTGCGCACTCGAATTTTCCAACCATTAGCCTTTTTAAGAAGTAATCTCCTGCGGCCGCCGGCCGCTGCCATGGCACGCTCGCTGCGCTCGCTCGTCTCCCTCCGCCTGTTATTGACAACAGTCTAACCTAACCTAACCGAAGTGTATTCTTTCTGGGTGGAAAGAATACACGGCTGCGCCCCCCAAACCCCCCCTTCGGGTGCTGCCCAGTAAAAAACAGCGAAAAAATACAGTTTCCTAAAGTCGAGCCATTATTTTGACATGTAATCATTGGCTTAGAAAAAACGTACCAAAACAGTTGCGTTCAAAACTGCACGAGCACTTTTTGTACAGACCTGTTTTTGGATGCAACTTTTTAGGCATCCTCATATTGAATGAATGCGTATTCGTTGTAAACCATGTACATCAAAAACGTGGCGTACAAAATCAGGGGCGGTCATGAAGGTTTCCCGTTCTGTGGACAGATCAGCACCGACCGACGAACCAACCAGCAGCAAAATTACGCGCTCGCCTCGCCGCATTCATTCAGTACACCAGTACACACACGCACGTTTTCTTTGAAATTGGCGAATCAACATAGAACTCTATATAGTATGAGATTGCCGTACATAGATGTTTATATACAAAAACCTTTTCATCATCATTTTAATGAAGCTGTAATGTATAGTGTCAAATCTTAAATGTTGCAAAAAGACCTTCCATTCTGTTCTGATTCTGACGTTTTTTGTTTGACAATGACAGATTTGTGCTGCCAACTTTCATTTTTATTTAACCGACTTCAAATATAGGAAGTTCTACGGATTTTCTATGTATGCTTATTGCTTACGATTTGTTTACCAAAGCTATAACTATAGCTTAAATGTATCTTTGATTTAAGATTTTTATTATAATACTAGCTGTCCGCCTGCGGCTACGCTCGCGTTAATGTAAGATTTTCCCGTGGGAATAAGACTTTTCCCAGTAGTTTTCAAAGTAGTTCTATAAATATTGAAATAATCGCTCGATTTATATTATTTTTTGCTTTCCTTTCTGTTTGGTCCAACGTGTTGACGTGTGGTTGACGTGCCACAAGCTTATCGGATTTGGGTATTTTACTGGGTCAAATTCAAATCAATTTATTGCATTCCAATTTTTTGGGTCACTATAATGCGATCAAATTGACGCGTCTCCCACGTTAGTTTCTCTAGTGCGTCTCCCGTACAGGATGAGAGTTTAGTATTTTGTACAGTTTGGTATTTGGGACAGGGCATCGGGCACATTCTGAATCAGACTTTCAGCGCTGTCGGCGATCAAAACGTACGAGTTTTGCCTGCTGACAGTAAAGCCGCGTTTCCATTATGCAAGTAGCTTGCATGCAAGTTGCATGCAGCTTGAGTAATGGAAACGTAAACTTGCATGCAGGCTGCAAATTGCATGCAAGTAGTTTTGAACTTGTAAACATAATGCGCAAGTGACGATTGTCTGCGCAAGTGATATGCAACTTGCATGCAAGTTTCAAATTAAAATTTACATAACTTGTACGCAAGTGTGACGTCATACTTGCATGCAAGAACTTGCACAATAGAAACGCGCCAGGCTGACAGTAATTCGGAACGCGATTACTACGGGTGCTTTAATCGTATTCAGCACGTCTCGGAACGCAGGAAACATTGGACAGATTGTTTTTTTATTACCTAGCGGGCTCTTTGGCGGGCTCCACATTCTCGACGAGACGTTTTGTTTCGGGTCTCGCCAAAAGAGCAGCTCCCCACATTCTTGCTCGCGCATTTGTGCGTTCGGTACTCGAACAAGATGGACGTGGAAACGCTGTAGCATTATGTTATTACAATTATATGTTTATTCGAGAAATTTTTTTATTAAGAGACGTTGGAATAGACGAAGATGGTGGATGACAGAAATACATCGCAACAGAACAAGTTAAAATGTACATAATTTTAATAGCGACGGGAATGTGGACTAATGTGGAGGGTGTGTTTTGTGTTTTGACAAAACCACACGAGAGCCCTTTGATTCGGGCACGAAATACCGACACGGAATGTGAACGGTGGAGCCCGCTTTAAAGGGCCCCGGAGACGGTCAAACGGTTTGACTCAAACCTTACGTGTTTGATCAAACCGTTTGAGGTCGGTTTGAACGGTTTGTCAAACGGCTCTGCGCAGTCTGATTCTGTACGCTGTCGTAATTACACTTCTGACGCGTCAAACAACAAAATTTATTTATTTATTAAAAACTAATAATTACAAAAGACGTCATCATTACAGGATTGCTCCCAATACGATGATGCCAAATATGAAATTGCATCAAACGAAAAATATGAAATGCGTAAATGTTTGACAAACCGTTCAAACCACCTTCGTAAACGATCAAAATGGTTTGAGTCAAACCAAACTTTACGTGTTTGAATCAAACCGTTGGACCGTTTACGGGGCCCATAAAACACATTCTCGACAAAACTACACGAGACATAGCGAATACGAGAGTGTGGAGGCCCTATTCGGCAAGTCTCGCCTATGTTCGTGCAGTCTCCATTCCGTGTCGGTATTTCGTGCCCGAATCAAAGGGCTCTCGTGTAGTTTTGCCGAAACACAAAACACTCCCTCCACATTCCCGTCGCTATTAAAATTACGTACATTTTAACTTGTTCTGTTGCGATGTGTTTCTGTCATCCACCATCTTTGTCTATTCCAGTACTAAATTCTTAGATTAAGTTTTTTATGTTACTAGCACACTGGACCTTTGTTGTCTTTTTAAATAAATAAATCATTATTATTATAAAAAATGTTAAAGTGTATCATTTCAGACGTCCCGGAAGCATTAAAAATGAAATTGCGTCAGTTTGAGATCATGCAAACGAACGATTCCCGCACAGGAGAGATCCCGCGCGTCTCCCGTACGGGAAGTCTCTATATGTTCATTGCTTTATTTCGGTTCATATAACTTAGCGCAGTGCTGACACACTGCTGAGTGAAAGAAATGCAAACACGACTTTTTTATTTGCTTCTTTATTACATAAAAAAAACAGTATGATTGGCAGCCCTGCTGCACTGAGCGCTTTTAGACTAGGAACAAGGAAAGGCAAGACAAACCGACGCGACGACGCAAATTCGCGCGCGGACCACTGATCGGTCAGATTCTTTTGTAATCTGGCTAGGCTAGACAGACCCATGGAAACCAGCTAGATACAGACCGTTGTTATTTTTACTCCAACTATAATGGTATTTTGCCGGACCAGTTGCACTAATCCTAGCTTTCTTTACGGTTACAAAATAAAAATGCAAAAATATGTTTTTAATGGTTAAACCATTTATTTGTAAAATGTACAATATAGGCCAAGAGACCTATACAGTTTACATACATCAGGTTATTATGGAATTATAACAAATTTACTGAAAACACGCAAGTGTTTAAAATTAAAGGGTTTGTTTGTCGCCAAAATGCTAAAGCAATCAACAAATAAATGCCGGTTGAATTAAGTTAGGAACATTTGATCGACTTTGGTTACATACAGTTATCATTAGTGGCATATATTTTCTTACGAACTTTAATTGTTTGTATGTTAAATGAAAAATCGATCAAACGTTTACATTGAACTGCAATACCTATTAAATTATATTTGATATAATATACGTAACAAAATAGTTTAAATTATATTAAAACATTACTTCGTTTAGTTATGCATGTAGACAAATGCGTAAAATAATGAGTCATCGCGAAACAAACTTTGATGCTTAGCCATTGTTTACAGTCTAGCGGAAAAGTATTAGTTACGATGGAGGTAGTACTACAATATACCGCATAAGCAACAAGGCCTTCCACATTTTTTATTAGACTTTCATACGCGGAATGATTAAGCTATAAAAGCTGTGCGACACAGTTCTCAAAGTGCTATTATGTATGTAGTAAGTACCTAATGTATTATCAAAGTTATAATTCAGAGTTAGACAAGTTGGTTCGACATAAATATTAGCTTCTGCGCAAAAATATTAAAAATATAAATTGAAATAATTCTCACAAAGCAATAAAGCTTTATATTGACTTGAATGGCATTTTGAGTAATAGTAAATCGCGTTTTGCGTTAGTTAAGGTGTCAGCCACTCATTGTAGTCTTGCAGTAATGAATATTAATCAATGTTACTAACAAAATATAATATGAAAAAGAAACTGTAGAATTAATGAACGAGCTGCGCTTGGTCGTACAACTCATTTTATTTATTTACACTAACTCATTCAAGGGACTTAATTTATTTATCACATTGCAGCTAACTTCCAAAAATGCACCAAACCTGTGAATTGTATCAAAATAATAATAGCAAACTAATTTAATACTAAAGAGGGTTGCGTCAAATTAATGCCACTGTTATTTTATTTAAATCAATGAACTCGTTAAAAATAATTATGATCGCGCCAATTCATCAGTTACGGATAGCGCAAATAGGCAGTAACACACGAAATCGTAACCGATACTAGTCTTAAGAATTAAATAAATATTTACTATAGATTTACCTAGCGGTAAGTGGGCAGCGAGGTGAGACGGCGCGAATCGAAATAAAGCTAAAACGTTGTCGAGTCACCGATGAGAGTACAGAATAGAATCACTCAGGCTATGATTATTGCATCATTGTAAAAACCTAATTAGTTTTGAGTGATTGTAATACGAGGTTGAGAGTATAAGTAGTTGTACAGTAATTTTCGCCGTGTGTGTGGTGCGTTGGTGGCTGGAGCCGGGCGGGCTCACTCCACGTCCATCTGCTCCTGCGAGGGCGGCGGCTGGTCGGCGGGCTGGCCGTCGCCGGCCGTCTGGTTGGTGCTCGCCGGCGGCGGCGTCTTCTCCTTGGGCTTCGGCTTGTTTAGAATAGGATTCACCGTGTTTTCGAACGTCTGGAAATTGAACGATTTATAAGTTATTAAAAAATATATATCTTTTACTAGTATAATTATTATATATTGTAAAAAAGAATTGCTGTTAACTAAAAATATTGTCGATAGTGTTAAAATTGCTATGATCTTTCCAGTAAGGAAAAAAAAAAGGAAAAGTAAACTCCGTTACAAAGGCACGTTACGACTTTGGTCCCGACAATGTAGTACAACTTGTGTCAAAGAGGCCTTTGTTCGAGGCTCATTAACTCCAGGGTTCTTGAAGTCACCTGTCGCTCCTGGCGGATCTGGTGCGTGGTGTGCGGCGGCGCGAGGTGCTTGGCGGCGTGCGCGAGCGCCTGGCGCGCGCTCTCGAGCCAGGTCAGCGCGTTCTTGCTCGCATCCATCACCTTGGTCATGTCAGCCTCCGCCAGGTGCGCGTACTTCGCGTCGCCACTTCTGTAACGTTCAAAATGTCGTACTGAATCAGTCATGCGGTCGGTCGTAAAAACGTTAAGAAGGGTTTGAAAAAATATTACAGCTAGATTAAATATTGGCTAAAATCCAAATTATGTGGCCAGATTACAGCTTAAGTTCAAGCGTCTCCCGACGATTTCAACAAAAAACTTTCCACCTTTCACCTTCGACAATGATGTTTAACATAATATAAAATATTATTTCTTTTAGGTAGAAAAGCAAAACAACCCATTCAATTCAAATTACCTACATTACGTCGACTTTATTAGTTTTTGCTTCAACATACGACCTACTGACACGATTTCATAGTTCTGTGAATTGCTGTTTTATAATGTCATAGTTCTGGGACTCACTTGAACTGGTCGATGGCCTTGTTCACCAGCTGGATGGAGAGCGCGAAGTCGTCGATCGCGCCGGGGCGCAGCTCGAACTCCAGGCGCCGCTGCTTGATGGGCTCCCCCTCCGTCTTCAGATCCGTCAGCTTGTCGCTGTACACCTGTAATACGAACATAATGTGATGTGAGGCATATGTTAAGCTGTTCCTTTTATTGTTGGGCCAACGTGTTCTTGTTTCTGAGGTGAAAGTGAAAGATCTGTTATTCAATTATTAACAGCCGTGTCGTGACCGTTTAATCGAATCTAAATAATATTGAATGCCTTGTTTTAAATATTGAGAAACGGAAGTCGATCGTAGCCAGGGACTGGAACCCTTACGATTTTGATCAACGATATCTCGTACTCTTATTTTGCTATAATGATAACGTTTGCAAATCCAACAGGGTATCTAGCTATCCAGGAAACTGATAAAAATATTTTTATTTTTATTATCATTCTGTAAATACTTAGATCCTAACGACTGAAGGGGTTTTTCCACGGGTAGTCCGGTCCCTGATCGTAGCGCTGATCTTGATACTGTCACATTGGTCAATCAAAGCGTAAATAGCTTGGCTCGCTTGTCCTCGGCCACCAACTCCTCGAGCGCTCATACACCGTCGCTGGGACTGTACCTGTCTGTTCTGGTCCTCGCCCTCGTCGTAGAGCCACTGCTCGAGCGAGTCGAGCTGCGCGACGAGCTTGGTTCGCTGGTCCTCGGCCACGAACTCGTGCAGCGTCTCGCCCTCGCTCAGCTTGCCGCGCAGGTCGTACACATATTCCTCGAGTGCGTTGCGCGCGTCCGCCCGCTCCTTCTCTTGCCGGTCTTGGGCCTGCATCTTACCCTAAACGGAAACACATTGGATCATTATGAGTTCTTAAATGCTGGGGATCTGGGAAATTAGATCTAAGCTAGTTGATGTGGTTCTGGAAGCCCAATCCAGCAAAAACTCAGTCTTGCGTCTTTCACCTGCGTAACTGGACAGCGAATCGTGTACTCAATCTCACCTGGCAAGGACTACCAATTTCATCATGCAGTCACCCAAATTACCTCGGTGTCGTGCTGGATCGGGCTTTAAAACGTTAAAGCCCGATGCAAACTGTGAGAATATCAGGAAAAGGGTGACATCCAGAAACAACTTCTTATCTAAACCGACCAAATGGGGAGCTTCGCCCGTGTGGAACCGCTCTGAGCATGCGCATTCAAAACAAGTTGATATAATCGCTTAACGAGAGCTGTTGGACCATTACATTACCTGGGTGCCTAAAACCGATTCCGATAGGTAAATTATATCTTCTTGCAAGCATTGCGACACCAAGCGTTCGTAGAGAGGTAGCGAGCTCAGTCGAGATAGCTAAACAGGAACTGTACACAAAACATCCCATGTACAGCGGCATTAGCCCAACTTTTTCGAGACTTAAAAGCCGCAGGAGCTTCCTAGCATCCGTAAGTGCAATTGAGGCCGAACTCCCGTTGGTCAAATCAAGTCTCTGGAAGAGGATGTTCCCAGTACTAGAGACTTTTATCCCCCAAGAAGTCCTCCCTCCGGGTGGTGACTTGCAGTGACCAGTTTGGAAATCTCTTAATCGGTTACGATACCAGGTTGGCCGCTGCAAGGACAATCCCTGCCGTTGGGGTTACAGTGAATGTGATCAATGTCCATGTGGAGCCACACCACAAACAATGGCCCACTTTTGGACAACTGTTGGTCTAGAGGAGCTATTTAACATCGAAGGGCTGACTACAATAGATCCATCTCAGGTCGCAGTGGTCATTGGGACGTAGTTTGCCCGATCCCTTCTACCTAAATCATAACCATAATCATGGTCCACTTGTTGACCTGTCCCTCGTGTCCCGACACCTGCACGATGCAGGACCTTTGGGAGGCCTCCGACAACGCTCGCCGGATGGCTGCCCATTGAGCTAATAAAATTTAAATGTTTATCATCGACTCGCAAAGAAGGTGTGGTCCATTCTCCGCCTTCTTGACTTCCTGAATCGGTGGCAGTGCTTGTTGATATTGTTATCAACTTTTAAGTGTACCCTACCTAATGCCCTAATACTGCGTTTCAGATAGGCCCGAGCCCGCTCAAAATTCTACAAACCGATGAAAATATCTTACCTCTTGCTCCATGTAACCATTGAGTTCGTGTTGGGCGTGGCCGTGGGTCCGGGCGTCGATCGGCAACTCCACAGTCTTAACGAGGACCTTTTTAGACTTATCTTTCGACTTGTCCTTTTTATCGTCGCCCTCCTGCAAATAAGGTCCAGAAGTTCACAACTTATAGGGTTATGTTGGGTCCCCATCACCGCGGCAGCTTGGAAACAATATTAAAAAATTGATTCATTTCCAAAAGGCGCGGTAACCCATTTGCAACACCCTTAAAGCAAACAAATAACACATACTCCTCTATACTCTTATCTTCCAATCTGTGTAAGAAAATACAAAACAAGATTAAATGCTGGGTTAACAAAAACATGCGTGGACACAGAGACAACACAAGAAGCGACTTTTAGCAAAGAAATGAACCAAACAGAGGCGGTACTGAAAGCCTTACGAAACAAAAATGTGCAAATGGATCCTCATAATGAGAATGGGGAAGAAAATTTTTGAATTTGGGTGATGTCTGCTGCCTTCTTCTTTACTAGTACAAAACAATAAACTTAGAGGAAGTGAGATATTCGTTCAAATATGATTTATCTTTTATGATGTTTAATGCAACATGGGAGAGAAAAAAGTTGATTGGGAATTCTATAGACGAAAAATGATAACTAAGCCGGAGACAAGCGGACCGCAACATGCAGTAGGAAAACAGCCACGATGCAGCCGCTAGCTAATATCACGATAAAAAGCGCTCGATGACACAGGTTATGTAATATACATAATCAAATTGTAACCGGCTGATGTCTGAACATAGAAGATATTTAAAAAATATACTATGAGGGATCTTTATAAGAGCAATAGAACAAAACGTAGGCCAAAACAATTATGTTTAGAATATTTGTTTGTCTGTCTGTCTGTATGCACATCATGCAAAAACTAGTGAAATAAATTGGATTCGGTTTTCAGATGTAGTCCTTCGGGAGACTATCTTAAAATGGTGGTGCATGTTTTATCTTGCCACGCCGCCGCCGCTTAGAACCGGAGTTATTTTTTTTCATGTTTGTGCTGAAAAGTTCACCTTGGACTTTATTCACGCAAGTGAAGTTGCGGGCAGGCCGCTAGTTACAGAATAAAATGCAATTTTTTTATAATTCACTGCATTATATCCTTGATAGGAAAGTTTTAAACGGAGTGCAACAAACAAAAAACATCTGACATAGTTGCAATAAACATCGAAAATCATGTTTGAAGAGAGGGTAATAGGGTACTTGACTCAGTATCTAAGAAAAAAAAATATGGAAGAGAATAATAATAAATAATTGATACACTTCAAATATTTGATTGAAAAAAAGGTAAGCATTTTATAAAAAATTACTTCAATCATTATTTCGATACAAAACAATTTATAATTTTACACTAGTTAAACAAACAAATTATTTTGGTCTGTTTAACATGACTTATGAATGAACAAGACGTTTTACTTTTGCTTAAGTAATCAATCAGTCACATCTCATATACCTCTATCTATCTATCTATAGATAGCATATATTATATTATTTAAATAGGCGAGCAGCCACTAGGCTGGTGTGTGTATAAGTTCTTAAAGTTCACTACTGCCTCGGTATATGCAAATAAATAGGAACTGTCGAGTCAAGTACCCTATCTTGTATAGTACAGGTAAGTGAAGTGCTCTGGTTGGTAGGAGCTGGCAACAGACAGCACCGGCAGTCACACGCGCTACCACACGTACCCCGCTGAACCACTGGCCTACTCTCTGTGTCCACGACTGTCTTTGTTGCGGCTCCCCCTGCCCGTCTTCCCTCACCTCTTGGTTCTCAGGCCCGTTCGGCTGTTCCTGGCCGCCGTTCGTCTCCATCGGCGCGTCTTGGCTATTCTGCGCGTTCTCATTCGAGTTCTCCATGTCCACATTATCATTGGCCTGTTCTTGCTTCTTTTCGACGAGGGACGCGGAGGCCACGGTTATGATACCGTGAATGTTCACTCTCACTTTCAGTTTTACTTTTTGAGATTCGCCTTCGGCTGTTGGTTGGACATCGCGGATGTTCCATTGACCTACAAAATTAAACCGCGGCTGTAATGTCGATGTTTCGTGTTTGCATTTTGCGAACTTGACTGGGCCACAGACATTTTTTTTCTGTATCATATTTGAAACTGGTACCAATTTACGTAAATTTCGTTTGTAATAGTAAGAGATAAGTAGATAACAAATCACGAAGGTTACCCAATTACAGCATAATGTATGAGCGCCCCATATGAAGTACCCAACGGTGTTAGATGCTATCGCTGTTATTGAGTGACATGATATCGACATGTGCCGAAATACATCGGTTTGAATGAATCATGATTTTGTTAGGTTATTTTTATCATTTCACTTTAGTTAGAAAATGAAAGACTGCTTTCTTTTTAAGATAACATATCAAGAAAGAAAGAAGTATACATGAAAAGAAACAAGTAAAGAACCATATCTGTTAATACTTGCCTATGAATGAGTCAGGGAAAGGTACTTGGTCCGAATAGTAGGCACTGACTGAGAACGGCTCTTTTCTGTAGAACGTGAGCATTTTAGAGAACGGAGCGGCATGGAAGGCTGGGAATACCTGTGAAAAACAAACAGTACAATTACTGAAATGTAAGCACCGACGACCGACCTGGTGAGGATCGCTGCGTCTCGTTGGATGCAGGTGGCTATGGACCGGTCGCGCTGGAGTGCGATTGGAGAGGCCTATGTTCAGCAGTGGACTTTAACAGGCTGAAATGATGATGAAGCACCGATTTTGAGTCACTATACTACACCTCGGTCAATCCATACAACTGTCGCGTTTTAAATGCCTACTATTCAATTTAATGGGATAGTGTGCGCGTAGCGCACCTCGGAAGCTAGGTACACTGTACGACAGACTGCGTAGGGCTGCACGTCGGTCACGCTGAACTCGCGCCACAGTACATACCTCCATGTCGCCGTCCTCCCCGCGCGCCGCGTCCCAGGCGAGGCGCACGGCGTAGGGCTGCACGTCGGTCACGCTGAACTCGCGCCACAGTACATACCTCCATGTCGCCGTCCTCCCCGCGCGCCGCGTCCCAGGCGAGGCGCACGGCGTAGGGCTGCACGTCGGTCACGCTGAACTCGCGCCACAGTACATACCTCCATGTCGCCGTCCTCCCCGCGCGCCGCGTCCCAGGCGAGGCGCACGGCGTAGGGCTGCACGTCGGTCACGCTGAACTCGCGCCACAGTACATACCTCCATGTCGCCGTCCTCCCCGCGCGCCGCGTCCCAGGCGAGGCGCACGGCGTAGGGCTGCACGTCGGTCACGCTGAACTCGCGCCACAGTACATACCTCCATGTCGCCGTCCTCCCCGCGCGCCGCGTCCCAGGCGAGGCGCACGGCGTAGGGCTGCACGTCGGTCACGCTGAACTCGCGCCACAGTACATACCTCCATGTCGCCGTCCTCCCCGCGCGCCGCGTCCCAGGCGAGGCGCACGGCGTAGGGCTGCACGTCGGTCACGCTGAACTCGCGCCACAGTACATACCTCCATGTCGCCGTCCTCCCCGCGCGCCGCGTCCCAGGCGAGGCGCACGGCGTAGGGCTGCACGTCGGTCACGCTGAACTCGCGCCACAGTACATACCTCCATGTCGCCGTCCTCCCCGCGCGCCGCGTCCCAGGCGAGGCGCACGGCGTAGGGCTGCACGTCGGTCACGCTGAACTCGCGCCACAGTACATACCTCCATGTCGCCGTCCTCCCCGCGCGCCGCGTCCCAGGCGAGGCGCACGGCGTAGGGCTGCACGTCGGTCACGCTGAACTCGCGCCACAGTACATACCTCCATGTCGCCGTCCTCCCCGCGCGCCGCGTCCCAGGCGAGGCGCACGGCGTAGGGCTGCACGTCGGTCACGCTGAACTCGCGCCACAGTACATACCTCCATGTCGCCGTCCTCCCCGCGCGCCGCGTCCCAGGCGAGGCGCACGGCGTAGGGCTGCACGTCGGTCACGCTGAACTCGCGCCACAGTACATACCTCCATGTCGCCGTCCTCCCCGCGCGCCGCGTCCCAGGCGAGGCGCACGGCGTAGGGCTGCACGTCGGTCACGCTGAACTCGCGCCACAGTACATACCTCCATGTCGCCGTCCTCCCCGCGCGCCGCGTCCCAGGCGAGGCGCACGGCGTAGGGCTGCACGTCGGTCACGCTGAACTCGCGCCACAGTACATACCTCCATGTCGCCGTCCTCCCCGCGCGCCGCGTCCCAGGCGAGGCGCACGGCGTAGGGCTGCACGTCGGTCACGCTGAACTCGCGCCACAGTACATACCTCCATGTCGCCGTCCTCCCCGCGCGCCGCGTCCCAGGCGAGGCGCACGGCGTAGGGCTGCACGTCGGTCACGCTGAACTCGCGCCACAGTACATACCTCCATGTCGCCGTCCTCCCCGCGCGCCGCGTCCCAGGCGAGGCGCACGGCGTAGGGCTGCACGTCGGTCACGCTGAACTCGCGCACGCGCACGGCCGGCGAGAGCATCGCGCATTGGAGCGCGCAGCCGCGAGATACTGCCTCGTCCTGGTACGAACAAATACATCAGTAAAGATCAAAAATGTAATGAGATTTTTTTTTTATTTATAAAAAATGAGATGTAACATAAATGATTCATTCATTCATTAGTGTAATCGAAATTATCATTTCATACAATTAATTTTAAAAACGAATATAAAAACTGTTCTCATCATAATCATTATGGCTTGTTTTTAATCAATTTTTGGACATAGGCTTCCTCTAATCTCTTCCATCACTGGAAGTCCTGCATCCCCTGAACTTAGTCTCATCTTGGATACTACCGAAGATTGTGTCCCATAGTTCTGGTGGCATGCCATTTCAATTCGTTCGCGGCCTACATCATCATCATCATCATCAACATTGTGTGGGTTGTAAGGTCGACAACCGACCTCACAAATCCTGGTATCAGTGTTAGAGCCGCCAAAGGCCACTGACTTGGCTCATGTAACGACTAGATAGTAGCCCGGACCAACGGCTTAACGTGGCTTCCGATGCACCGAATCACCTTTCTTTTCAGACAATCAGGTGATTCAGCCTGCAATGTCCTAATCAAACTGGGGAAAGTCTCACAAAGAGATTTTTGCTTGACAGTGTGGGGACACCGGGAATTGAACCATCGGTAATGAGCGTCGAAATCTAGAGACCACTCGGCCTATAAAAAGACTGTGAGAAAAAAATTTGAGAATGATTTATTTACCTGGTTCAAGGTGGTGGATGGTATTTTTCCGAACACCTGTTCAATAAGGCCCTTCACTGCTGGAATTCTACTAGAACCACCGACGATCTCGATGGAGTGGATGTCTTCAGGTCTTAGTTCTGTAAAAAGGCAGATTATTCAGTAAGAAAGCAGATAAGATTTAGTATATTGTTGTAAAAGCAGTGATCAAACTGACGCGTCTCCCCTTTAGGGGAGCATCTCGCATGAGGAATAATGGAAGTGTTCAAACTAATGCGGTCAACCCCGCACGACTCTGCGAAAACGTGTTACATGTCGCACGGGCACGGGAACTAGCATCAATATGTACAGAACATAAGTTCTATTTTTTTCAATTGAATGTGTCCCCTTGATGGGGACGTAAATGAGCTGATAATGATGATAAATGTGTCTGTAAAAGACCTGTGTACCAATATTGACCATTGTCAATTTGTCAATGTTGGTCCTTAAATATATTACATATCATATAATTTCTATATTTAAAAACTTATCTACTTTACATTTTAAAAATGGTCTATGGAAAAAGCAATTAACACATACATTCAATATGTTAAAACTGAGACAATATTAGTATTTCAAATAAAGATCGAGGAAGCATTATTGGCGTCGCTGGACTATAATGATACTGACTGGCATTGTGCAGGATCTCTCTCAGCGTGCGCTCGACCCGCGCGAAGGTATCCGCGCATAACTGCTCCATCTGCACGCGCTGCATGTCTCCGGAGACGTCGCGCTCCTCCATGAAGCACTCGATGTTCAGCGGCAGCCGAGTGCTGTTGGCCGACATCTGCTTCTTCAGCTTCTCTACCTCTTGCATCAGTCGGAGGAACGCCCTAGAGACAAAATATTTAAACAATTTCAATCTTGTGAGTTTAGTTTTGGCAGTCTTTTTAAATTTTCGTTCCGAGATCAGTGTAGTAATTGGACTAAAATATGTTTTTCTGTGGACCGTGGACAGTGTATAAGACGATTAAAGGATAGAGCCACATTGGCGACAGGCTGGCAAGTGGCATTCTCCATGTGAGTTAACTGAAGCTCACCGCATCTCTTTAGGAATAACATTCAGGGCATGTGTCATGTGTTTTTATATGATGAATAAAAGATTTAATTTTCGTAATGTTTACCTACCTTTGATTTTTCCGAGGATCAAGCTTATATCTGGTGACAAAGTCTTGACAAAACTGTTCAGCTAAGGCTAAATCTATGTCTCTTCCGCCGCAGTAGGGATCGTTTGCCGTGGCTAATACGCGCAACTTTCCTTTATTAAATGCGGCCGCTGCAACCTAAAAACACAAAGATTTATAGTAAAACCACAGAATATAGTGATGATATTGCCTATTCAATTTATTTTGTAAAGGTACAAACCTGCAGTGAACTATGTCCAAAATCAACAAAGATGACATTTCTAGGCTTTTCTTCAGGGGCAGGAAGATCCTGTTTGTAAATACCATAAGCAAGTGCAGTGGCACTAGTTTCATTCATAAGGCGTAACACATTAAGTCCTGGAATAAATAGAATTTGGTCATAAATTACATACAATTTAAATTGGAAGTGCAAAAATACCAATTTTCACAACAATACTGAATGAAATGGTCACATTATTCAAGAATAAATGAATTACATTACATATAGAATGTATACAATTGGGTATTGATCACTTGTTACCACAAGGCCACTTTGCTCTGTGGTTGAGTAGGTTCATTCAGTCAGGGCTTTTATATAATTCTAGTAACATGATTCAAATAAAAAAAATATAATTGAAGTTAACATCAAAGTTAATTTTCAATTGGTGGTATCCTGAATGATAATTAATTTATACCATTATAATAAGGAAAATAAAATGAATCTTTAGCCCATTGCAAATAACCACCACATACTAAATGTACATAAGGAAAACAAATAAATTAATTAACCTCACCAGCAATATGTGCAGCGTCCAAAAGAGCATTTCTCTCTGCATTTGTGAAGTAGTTGGGCACAGATATCACACAGTCATTGATGGGAGTTTGTAGGGATGTAGTTGCCGTTTCCTTTAGCTTTGTAAATAGCATGGCAGTAATCTGTCAAATCACAATATTGAATTTGTACTATTTCTTAGATCAATTGAACTTAATCCAAATTACATAATTTTAATTTAAACTATTAAAACTTATGAGCATAAGAAATTGAGAAGTGATTATTACATGCTAAGTGATTTCAATATAAAAAAGAGATACAAGTAATCATCTCCTGAAAACAATAAATACATGCATATTTTTTAATGTCATCCAATTATTATTATTGAAAAGTCAAATTGCAAGCCTAAAATCTTTACAACTAGGTACCTTTTTTATTTTTATATACTGATTTGATACATATATAAGCATTTATAGAATAATATTATGGTTACCTGCTCTGGACTGAACACATTATCTTCACCCAGGTAGTTGACTCTTATGCCAATACCACCATCAGCTCTTTGTTCCACCTTAAAAGGGAAGTGCCTAAGCTCTTTCTGGACATGTGGGTCTGAGAACTTTCTACCCAGGAGTCTCTTGAACCCGAACACAGTGTTCTTCATATTGGTCACCATCTGGTTCTTTGCTGCAACACCTAGGATGCGATTCTTTGACGAAAATGCCACACATGCTCTGAAAAAAAAAACTTCAATTAATATTTTCCAGCAATATGCAGAGAAATTTCTAAAGCCCGGTTTACATTTTGATTAGTGCAAGTGCGAGTGCATGTACAAAATACGTGTACTCTACCTTCGTTATGTTACATCCGTACGTACGGAGATCAAGTGAATAGTCTAAGGACTCGTATTTTGTACATGCACTCGCACTTGCACTAATCAAAGTGTAAACCAGCCATAAGGATTTTAACCTCAATAACCTAAATTACATTGAAACAATGATAAGACATCAATAAAGATGTACATAGGTTGTAAAATCCTTGAGCCTGTTTTAGGATGGTGGCTACGCTATACCCAAATACAGAAGATACATGTAAATTGATGATACTTATTGAACTTACATCAATGGAATAAAAAGAAAGTAAACTTATGAATGCAAATTAGACCAAACATGTGTTTAGGTGTATTGACAGGAAAACCTTTAATCGGGTTTACTTACGGAGTTCCTCGTAGACTGTAATCGTTGGCTATTGTTTCAATGCCACCTGCTTTTGCTACAGCAATGTAACAGGATTCATTGCCGAAATCAATACCTATTACAGACATAGCGGCCATTGTGACTCACAAACAAGGTTTTTCCAACTCAAGTTTTCGCCTGAGGTTTTTCTCACAAATCACACGAAAAGAAACACGTTGTACACACTGACAATCTGCAATCAATGGCTAAACGAACGCCGGTTTTACTACAATCCGAATCATCCGTCTGAACTCGAATTTTCTAGAAATGACCGAGACCATAGAGATTTTTTTTATAGTAAACGTATAATAAAATGAGATAGAAAGCTTTGAAAAATAAATGGAAGTAGCGCCATCTGTTTTAGGAATAAAAAAGTATAAAGCCAGAACAGTAAATTAATATGAGGCCTGTCAAAAAGAGGAAGCTAATAAGAATGAAGCCAATAAAAAAAAAAAAAAAAAAAAAAGAATGAAGTAGTATCGCTTTCAATGTGTTCTATTTAAGCAATACAAAAGTTAGTAAATACTTTTTCTTCCAACTAACTATGCAATAATTTTGTTATTATGAGCCTAAATTGTGTGCACAAAATGAAACATTGCTGATGCAGTATGTCATGAAATTCATTATTGCACTACTTTTGTCAAAAACAATGCAATAATGAATTTTACTGCATCGTTTTTCCCACGGAATATTTATATTTCGTGGTTTTTCCACTAAAATAGCCAATCTTACTTAAGTGATCATCCATGGCCTTCTGGTTTTAAATTAAAAACCAGGGCGCTAAAACTAAAAGCATGACCATCTAGTTTTAAACCAGCCAATCAGAGCTAGCGAATAAAAATGACGCGCGGGTCAAATATTAAAAACTTCGCTCCGAAGAACGCAGCAAGATTGAATTTGTATTGTAACAAATAAAGATTTATTATGAGGAAACTTCTTCAGTTCATTATTATTATTATTATTTCGGCGTTACCAAATCAAAACCTCCTATGTGGCGCTCTGGACGAAAATCACTTTATTACACCATATTGTAGAAAATCAAATCCTACCAATCCTATCAACCATTAGACGATTTTAACTTTGACTTAAAGTTTTTAACCATCAAATCAAACCTGTGTTTGACGCTTGACAGAAACAGAATTAAATACAAAAAAGAACATCAATCATATTATTATGTAAATCAGATATAATTTAGTATGTAAGGATTTATGTAAGTCACTCACTTATTTTTGGTAATGGTCGATTGGACTGCCGCATCACAGGTTATCCTAGTGCGGAGTCTAAGAGTAATTTTGTACTGTACCTTGATATTTTCTTATTGGCAAATAAACAATTTTCATTTTTTATTTTATTTTATGAGTTTCTCCAGTCGTGGTTGCTTCAACCCTGACACAGAATTGTCACCTCAATGACAGAAGCCATTTTTACAAATCGTCGTTGCCAAATCAAGACCTCTGATGTGCAAGGATGCAAGTTTTGTAAAAGTTAAAAAAAAATCCTCGTAAAAAAAAAGGTATGTAAGCATGCCACTTTTAGTTGCACACATGAGATATTTTGGAAATGTATTGTAAGCATTCCAATTTTAGTTGCACACATGCATGAGATAATTTGATTGTCAATTGAGTGTCACTTGCATGGGAGTTTTTTTTCGTCACCTGTATTTCTGCGAATATGTAAGATATTGTCATATAAAAGTCTTTGTAGATGGTGGAGAATTTGATTTTCTACAATGTGGTGTAATAAAGTGGTTTTCGTCCAGAGCGCCACATAGGAGGTCTTGATTTGGTAACGCCGAAATAATAATAATAATAATGAACTGAAGAAGTTTCCTCATAATAAATCTTTATTTGTTACAATACAAAGACAATTTTAATGTGGTTATTCTAAAGCTTGTGGTAGTAAAAACTGTGTTTCAAGCTTCAACTTGTAACTCCACGACCCTAATGTAAAGTTAAACTATGTAGAACAACGTGTGTCTGTTGTATGACATAGAGAAATTTATAATAGAAGATTTGAGACGAATTAAGAGAATTTTTATTTTTTTAATACGTTCTTGTAATGAATGTTTTTATTTTTAATGCGTTCCTTTATTGGACGTTATTGATATTTCTAAAATTAATAACTTAGAAACTAAAAAAGATAATGCAGACCTAAATGCATACTTGGGGTGCAGAGACTGAGATACGTTTGCATTGTGAGTTTCAGAAATATCGAACAAAGTTTAGGAAAAAGTCTTGTTGACCTAGCGCGTACCGTCGATGCGTGTCAAGAATATAATTGGTGAGATGCAGTCGGCCGTCTAGGAATAGATGGCTGGCGGAACGTTAAGTTCATGAAAATTGACATTATTGTCAAAGTGCAAAAATAGACTAGTATGGTTCTATACTTGGGAAACCAAGTGAAATAATTGCCGAACCTAAAGTCGCAGGCGCTGCACAGCTTCTCACTGCCATTCGACGGGATTTCGGTCCCTGAAGACTGGCGTGCTGTCTGTTTGATATAGGAACGGTTAATTATTCCTCTATGGATGACATATCCCATCCGAGATGGTCAAAAATGAAAATCAAGGGAATCATAGGGTTGATTCTCCTGGATGACCTAATGAAAGCGGACACGGCCAGTAGATCAAACTGATCACATAATGCACTATATTTGACCATCTAATAGAGGGCCCTTATCTGACGCATGTAGATGAGGTTTAACTATCACTGCTATGATGTTGTTGACACTGCATGTCTAGCTCTGAACCGCTGGTGTATGGGTCGCATCCTAGGCGTGAAAAGTACACTAAGTATTACCCCTGATAGTGGAGTTAACGATATCTTAGTGGCTACTTTCAAGACGCAAGTCTGTGGAGAGATTTCTGTATCTGACCTATGAAGATGTGGAGTAACCATCAAGCTGCTATGAATGCCGCTACCACTGCATGACTAGCTCTGAACAGCTGATTGGCCGAGACGCATACAGCGACTTGAATACATCATCGTGGATGGGGACTGGTCCACATCCGTGCGCGATGGACTGATTAGTGTCGACGATAGTCTTTCAAGTATTACCCCCGATAGTGGAGGTAGCGGAGGACATAGTAGCTGCCTTTAAGCCATAAGTCTGTGAAGAGGCATACTGGAACGAGTTTATTAATTGAGAATGAGAAACTGGACGTGGACTGCTCTGGCTAATATCATCATGTATGATTTACCACCGAATCAACTGTGCGATGTAATATCGACACATATGGCTGCAAGGGGAGGAGGCTCAAAGTCCAGCAGTGGACGGTAACGGGCGTTGATGATGGCTGTAAAGCTATAGTCAGAGCAATAGCTGAAATGAGTCTTTAGATTCATATGTGGTCTCAGGCACGGAGACGCACGGCGGAGATATGGAGATATGAAATTGGAGCAGACCTGCCCAGGCAGTACCGTTCAGATAGACGAAGATCCAGTACGCAGGAGCAATTCAGATATGAGACCCGCGGTCAGTAGCAGCTGTGAGGTCATTCCTTTGAGCTCGCTCGTTGGAAGATGGTTTACCATCATGGGCTCTTGTTCACGCGTGGACTATCCTAAATACACACACTTGAACGCAATACGTCGGACACTTCAGTGAAAGACGGGATTAGCCTCCTAAACGGTTACCATAACGGCTCAGCCGTATCGGGAACGCTACGGCTAGTATCGATTGGACGTCGTCCACTAGCTTCGGCTTGCAGCGCGAAGCTTAGGCTTGCAACGATGGGACTTCGGTCCCCTTCCATCGCTTAAGGCGCACCGGTCGGACTAGGGTCCGCTGTAGACAACCTTTCGGGGTTGTCTATTATTTTAATCTTTTTCCTACACCTCTGTGGTGAGGGGAGGACAGGAGCATTCTGAAGGACAGAGTGGGAAGTTACTCACAGAGAGCGCGTTGGCGGAGCGTTTATTCTCACTCGTCACGTAAATACATGTTTTGGATGTTTTGAATGTTTGGATGTTTTGGATGTTTCAATGTTTCCCAAATCCAAACATCCAAAACATCGAAACATCCGAACATCCAAAACATCTAAACATCCTAATATCCAAACATCCGAACATCTAAAACATCCAAACATCCAAACATCCGAACATCCAAAACATCCAAACATCCAAACATCGAAACATCCAAAACATCCAAACATCGAAATATTGAAACATCCAAAACATCCAAACATCGAAACATTCAAAACATCCAAAACATCCAAACATCTAAAACATCCAAAATATCCAAACATCGAAACATCCAAACATCTAAAACATCCAAACATCCAAACACCCAAAACATCCAAACATCCAAACATCCAACCACCCAAAACATCCAAACATCTAAAACATTAAAACATCCAAACATCGAAACATCCAAACATCCAAAATAGCCAAACATCTAAGACTTCCAAACATCCAAACATTCAAAACATCCAAACATCCGAACATACAAAACATCCAAACATCCAAACATCCAAACATCGAAACATCCAAAACATCGAAACATCCAAAACATCCAAAACATACAAAACATCCAAAACATCCAAAACATCCAAAACATCCAAACATCCCAACATCAGAACATCTAAAACATACAAAAATCCAAACATCCAAACATCCGAACATCCAAAACATCCAAACATCCAAACATAGAAATATCTAAACATCTTAACATTGAAACATCCAAAACATCCAAACATCTAAAATATCCAAACATCCAAAACATCCAAACATCTAAAACATCCAAACATCCAAAACATCCAACATCCAAAACATCCAAACATCCGAACATTGAAACATCCAAACATCTAAAACATTCAAACATCCAAAACATCCAAAACATCCAAACATCGAAACATCCAAAACATCCAAACATCCAAACATCCAAATATACAAAACATCCAAACATCTAAAACATCCGAAACAACCAAACTTCCAAACATCCTAATTATCCGAACATCCAAAACATCGAAACATCGAAACGTCTAAACATCCGATCATCCAAACATCCAAAAATTCTATTGAAATTTGATTTGATAAACGAAATAAAAATTTAGTTTATTGGAAATCAATCCTGACTAAAAACTAAAACTAATCAATTCCAGAATCAATCCGCCCGTTCGTGATTAAAACTAATTCAATCGTCAATCGTTAGTTCAAACTAAATTCGTAAGATTTCGTTTTTAATCGTCAATCAAACTAAATTTTGCCCAACACTGGTCTCGGGTCTTTGCTTCTTGCTCCTGAGCCTGGGTAATGAGCAGCTGACAATCTGTTTAGAAGATGGGAGAAGATTGAGTACAGTGAGGCGGTGATATCTACGGAGACTCTGACAGATGTATAATTTCCTAATTGACAATAGGTCACTTTCTTTATATAAATCTGTAGTGCAGTATCTGAATGGCAACCGATCCGATTTGGGGTCCGCATTTGAGTCTGTCGTCTATTATTACACCCAGGTACCTAATACTGTCGACGCAAGATAATGTGTCACATTGACACGTAATGGGTTTCGAGTTGCTTCTGTTACATGGGTGAGTATGAATTCAGATTTTCGACGTGCCATTTGTACCTGTGCGAATTGACCTGCTAAAGCAGATGTACTTGGTTTTTCCTGCGTTGAGAGACAGAAGATTATCCTCTAACCATGCAGATACCTTCCTCATACCTTCTTCTGCTATATTATGTACATCAGTTCATGACGGCCCATGAAACAGAAATACTGTATCATCGGCAAACATGAGTTCATCAGATCTCTCAATATTCAGTGTACACAGTTGGTTAATGAACGCCAAAAATAGTATTGGCCCTAGTGCACTTCCTTGAGGGACACCGTAAGAGCAGCTATTAAGCTCAAATGTTTGCCAATCTTAACCCTCTGTGTCCTTCCAGTAAAGTAGGTTTCAAACCATTTGAATGGTATTCCCCTTATGCCTGCGTTTTCCAGTCTGGTGAGTAGAATGGGGATGGATACGGTGTCGAAAGCTGTCTGAAGATCTAGAAATACTCCAAGATAACGCTCACCATTATCTAGATATGTGTTTATACTAGAAGTTAGTTTCAACACCGCATCCTCTGTCGATCTACCCCTTCTGAAGCCATACTGATTCGGACTAAGAAGATTGTTTTTTTCTAAATATGAAACAAGTCTAGAGGTAATTTTTTTTCCATTAGTTTTGAAAGCGTTGATAGTAATGAGATCGGTCTGTAGTTTGTTGAAAGGTTTTTGTAGTCATTCTTATGAATCGGGACGATTATTGCTCTTTTAAAGCAAAGAGGAAAAACTCCGGTCTCAAAACTTCTGTTGAAAAGATAGGTCAAAGGTTCAATTAAGAAACAGCTGGAGTCATTCAATATTTGAGACGATATATTGTCCCATCCTGTGGGACACTTAGTTTTAAGACAATTTATTACTTTCGCTAACTCAGCTGAGTTCGTCAATATTACTTAAGTAAAAAGAACTGACGCGAATTTCCGTGAACATTTTATTTTGTTAAAATGAAGATTTATTCCGTAGTTGAACTTCTGTTGTAGGTATTGCAGTATCGTATCTGTGTTGACAGCTGCAAACCATAGACACAGAAAAATCTTTTTTATCGTGACAGGTTGTGCCATTGCTGCGTTCCAATTTATGCAGAACTGTATACTTAATTATTATGACTTTAAGTTACATTGCTGGTTATATACTACAAAGTATGAATAAAATCATAAATACGCTGTAATGAGTTGAAAGGCGGTGTTCCAGTTTATGTACTACAAATAAATAAAACATGAAAAACAATTTAAAAAGTTGAATTGGTGAGTTTTGAATTGAGGATTTTCCTTGCGGTTATTTATTTCTTTCACATTCTGTGTTGGAGTGATTTGTTTAGATAGAAAACTTTTAAAAACGTGAGTAAAATAATTTCAATATGTGATTTACATTCACAATAAAAGCAGGTAAGGTTAGGTGGTTAAGTCCATAGGTTATCTTTTGCCGAATGGACATAGAGCGGCGGTGGCAGGGTGAGGGCAGGCAAGGGAGAATGCTTGCTCACGCCGCCGCCGCACGGGGTCACCTTCAAGTCGATCGTATTCGTGACTAGATTCGAACGCGCGTTTACGGTCTACTTGTTATCGTTCATTGTTTCATTTCATCAACTTTTCGTTGCAGGCTTGCATTTCAGTCAGTATGAGTAGTGAACCTCAAGCAAAGCGCACGAAAATGAGTGCTCTGGACCAGCTCAAACAGTACTCCACGGTGGTTGCCGACACCGGTGACTTTGAAGGTTAGCTAGCCTCATGTTATTTTACCTATAATATTTAGGTCTATTTCTTATAAACAGACATATCTAAATTTGTTCTATTTGAAGAAAAAATAACACTGTAATTTATGTACAATTATTTTACTGTTACTGGGAATTCCATGTGAACATATTTAGAAAGTGCTAATTAATTAGTGTAAAAAACGAGAGTGGTCATTTAAATTATATACAAATCATGCTTTTTTAATCTATTATGGTAGGTAGCTTGAAGTGTTTGAAATAGTAATTGATATGAATATAAGGGTGTAAGGAAAAGTCTCATTATCCTTTAATCCACATGTTAGTGATGTGCTACAACTTTTACTATGGGGCCAACTCTGTAACTCAATAAAAAAAATCTGCTGTTTCATACAAATTGTCAATACCTGTATTTACCTGTAGTTTTGGGGAGTTGGCCCCGTAGTAAAAGTTATTGCACATCACTAACATGTTATGTGGTTTAAAGGATAATGAGACTTCCTTACACCCTGTATAAAAAAATTGTAGAATATTAACTTTATTTTACAAATAAATATATTTGTAAGGTTAAGCAACAAGATAACATACTCAAGAAATATTCTTAATTCCAGCCATGAAGGCTTACAAACCCACGGATGCCACTACTAACCCCAGTCTTATTCTGGCTGCTGCAAACTTGGAACAGTACCAGCACTTGTTGGATAAAGCCATCAAGTATGGCAAAGACACTGGAAGGTATATAAATCCTATAATTTAAAGGTATTTCTGTTTTCATACAGATAAAAGTGTACCAAACTTTTTATTATGTTTCTTTGACTAGTAATCATATTAAAACATCCAATAAGAATACTAAATAAATATAATATTCCTAGTGCCATTTGTTTAATTTATTTTGTTTGTAATGTAATTAGTTTATTCTTTTCCATTAGGTGAGACTGTGGTCAAATGCGAACCAATATGTTTAAAAAAATATATAAATTGGATATTTTTTGCATAAACATGCTAAAATATTCTACTGTATTTATATTTTACAGCACTGTAGAGGAGCAGGTTGCAGAGACACTTGACATGCTCAGTGTGCTGTTTGGTTGTGAGATCCTCAAAATTATTCCTGGAAGAGTCTCATGTGAAGTTGATGCAAGGTATATAACATTTTAAATATGCATACTATGCATTGCATAGTAATAAGTTATAATGGTAGAACATTAATTTGTAATTTAAAATATCATGTGAGATAAGAAAGTCTTTTATCATGAATGGGCATAAAATTACAATTAACTCAAGCTTATCACTATGGCTATTATTACACCTGCTCAGATTTATTATTGTATAACCACTTTTTGATTTCAGATTGTCATTTGACAAGGATGCCAGCATTTCCAAGGCTATCAAGCTTATCAGCATGTTTGCTGAGCAAGGCATTAAGAAAGAGAGGATCCTGATTAAACTGGCTTCCACTTGGGAAGGAATTCAGGCTGCCAAGTGTGTACAGTTTGTCATTATTATGATACCCGGAACTTAAATACATCTATTATATTTATATTTTTTAGGTTTAATTCAGACTGAGTGAAAATATATTCTAACCATTTTTTAAACAATCTTCTATCAATCAGATAGATGTACTACATATTATCAAGTTGAAAATGCGAGAACAGTCTGCTCAGTCTGAATCTCACCTTAAAATGTATTATTTGTTTATTAGAATCAAATGACGCAAGTATCACGGCTATAGTAATCGGCCTAATTATCGCGAATATTGGAAGTAATTAATCAGACTGTTCTTTGTCTTTCAGGGAATTAGAAAAGAAACATGGCATCCACTGCAACCTGACTCTTCTATTCTCCTTGCATCAAGCCATTGCATGTGCAGAGGCCAATGTGACTCTTATATCACCTTTCGTAGGAAGAATTTTAGATTGGTAAGTCCTATAAACAAAGTGGATTTATGATGTCACTTTCTTGTCTTGGGTTGTTTGCCCAAGAAATTTGTGATGTATGTATGTACTTACCTACCAGTGATAAATTTTTAAATGAGTCATAGAAGTATAATCATTCCTGAATAAGTGCCTAGATTTTTAAAAGGTATGATTTTATAATTTAAGGTCGATATTACACACAAACATGACGCACATGTTATGGTCAGCTATGGGTTGGTTAATAGGAAAAAATTGTTTGCTTTATAATATCATACCCAATTTAAAGGTTATACTATAAAAAAAGTATAGGTTTATTTTTCTGATTAATTAGCATGGCCCGTCATATTATATGGTTTTGTGATTCATTCATAAGATAATTTGATTATATAATTAGTATTTTCAATACACTTTGCTAGAAAATTGTACAGACCTACCAACTTATCTGTGAAATAAACGGCGCTAGTAGTAATACAAAATTTAATTTCAACCAATCAAGTCTCTTCTGAAGGTTTAAATTTCCATAGGAATGGTCGTAGTTCCAATTTTGGCATTTCACAGATTCTGTGGTAGGTCTGTACTTATGATGGCACTAAACCGTAAGTGACATTTATGGCAAGTGAATATTATGTCTTATTTTATTTCTTTACCTGTTTTCTCATGAATATATTGAAAACATACAAAACATGGATATTAAGGTTATTAAAAGCTCATTTTTAAATTACTTCCTTACGATCCTTGTATCATAATAACATAATGTAATGATCTATTGTTAAGTCCAGCACACAATTAAAATCGAGTTACAGAACGATTGAAATCGGCTGGACTTGGCGTTTAGCTGTTGTAATGATATCATTATATCAGAGTAGACTCGAGCCCCTCGATGGGGACTTGCATCGAGGGGCTCGAGTCTACTCTGAATAGATTTACAAGTCGCGCAATGAGCCATGTGTGCTCACCTTAAATGTATTATTATTATACTTACGGCGATGGCTCACAAACAGTTTTCTAGCTCATTATTATCATCATCAAATATTACAGGTACGTGGAGCACACAAAGAAAACGTACGAAGGCAAGGACGACCCAGGAGTACTGTCGGTGACTCGAGTGTATAACTACTACAAGAAGTTCGGGTACAACACGCAAGTGATGGGTGCATCGTTCCGCAACACCGGCGAGATCCGCGAGTTGGCCGGCTGCGACCTGCTCACCATCAGCCCCAAGCTGCTGGATGAGCTGGCCAAGAGCGACCAACCTCTCAACAAGGTCAGTACTCCTTCCTATCGTGTTAATATTTTGACGATTTGATTTTGTACTTCTGAAACAGCATTATTCGAGAGAGATTGTATTTGTTAGGGAAATATAGTTTCGTTAAATTTCCATTAAGTTAGATCAACTTCCCAGCTCGCTAGTAGGGATACTATAAACATTTTATAATATTTCTCTTTATTTGCTAGCTCACTAACGAATACACACTTATTCCTTATGATTATCCAAAGGTGTTGGACGCGAAGAAGGCAGCCCAGAGTGACATCGAGAAGATTTCCCTGAGCGAGGCGCAGTTCCGCTGGCACATGAACGAGGATCAGATGGCTACCGACAAACTGTCGGACGGCATCCGCAAGTTTGCCGCCGACACTCGCAAACTGGAAACCATGATCAAAGCGCTCCTCGCTAAGAAGTAGACGCGCAAAAAAATCCATGCACTAAGGACAGGTGGCGCTGTAACAAACGCTAAAGAAAATGAAACTGATTTTTAAATGAGTAAGGAATTTTTGTTGGTAATTTTTCATTTTTATATTTGTATCCATCAGATTACTTCATTGTAGGTAGCATAATGTAAGTAACTAGATATAAAAGTTTAAAATACAATCTCCGACTGTTGTTAGTGCATCATCATCAAGTGCAAGTTTGTAAAAACTACGAGAAACACAAAGTAATGTTTAAGAAAACAGTGATATTGAAATAGATTTATGCTGTTTGTTTTGAAAGTTTAGCTCATGAGAAATAATTCTGGATTTATACTTACTAGTAAGTTAGTAAATACTGCCGTTTTCGTAATAAGTACTTAAATCAAAGTACAAAGGAAAAGGTAAATCGAAACCATAGAATATTATATTTTATACATTCCTAACTTTGTAACTGAATCTTTTTAGGGATTAAATGGTGTGTTAAATCATGTTATATTATTATTACAATAAAATAATGTAATTAAAAACGTTTGTATAATTTGTAGAGCTTTTCGTAAAATCGATTATTATTTTACTATATAGCGCACTTTTCGACTGTTGGTAGTTTTTTCTCAGTTCAACTACGTTTTTACTAAAGTATATACGCACTCAGCCTGGTAGCGAAGTGACTTCTTTAAACTAGCGTAGATAACAGCAATTTTATTGAACTAGCTGTTGCCCTCGACTTCGTCCGCGTGGAAATAGTTTTTGCCCGCGACGACCATAATAAGGCAACTAACACACCCTGCTTGCGCATGATGCCGTCTTCTCTTATCTCTACCTCTTATCTCTATGTTTATTTGACTTTGATTTGACTGTGACCTTGACTTCGATCTTGACTTTGACTCTGTCTGGCTCTGACATTGACTCTGACTTTGACTTTAACCTTGACTTTGACTCTGATTCTGACTTTGACTGACTTTGACTTTGGCTTTGACAGAAACGAACATTCGTACAAATATAAATTAAGGAAAAGCAACAGGCAGCCTTATCGGTCTAAGCGATTTCTTCCAGGCAACCATTGGGCAAAAGAAAATCATTAAGAATAAAAGGCGGGTGTGAAAAAAAGAAGAATTTTCATATTATAGAATATTTATTTAGTATTTTATTTAAGTATACACCGTGAAACTTGAATTGCAATTGGCCCACATACTTAAATTTTCATGACTTCTATATTAGATTTCAAAAACGATGCCATTTTCGTAATTAACGTCCCCAAAAACCATAAAAACGACACCCACATTGATATTTAGACATTTCAACCCCATCGCGCCCCAATAGGGGATGATGGTATTTAACGTCCGCCATGAAGGATTTTAAAATCGTTATGTTTTCGTAATCAGCGACCCGATAAACCATACAAACGATACTCATGTTGATTTTCAGACTCTGTCACCCCATTTCCCCCTTTTAGGGTTGAATTCTGAAAAAACCTGAAACATGTATTTATTCATTTATTGATAAGAGTACTCCTGTGAAGTTTCGAATAAAATAGTGTAACTAATCTTGTTTCCCCATACAAACTTTACACCCCCGTTTCACTTTAGGGGGTGAATTTTGAAAAATCCTTTCTTAGTTCACCCCTAGACCTCTTAAGGAACCTACGTGCCAAATTTCTAGACCCAGCGGTTTGGGTTGTGTGTTGATACGTCAGTCAGTCAGTCAGTGTCTTCTTTTATATATTTAGATATAAGCAAAAAATAAAAAAAGAATACGTAAATTCAGGTCTTATCCATAATCATATTTTTTTAAATATATTTTTGTTTCGATTTACTAAGTTCATTCGTAATAGGCCGTAGCAGGCCGTATCTAATCTGTAAAAAACTACTTTAATATTGGCCGTAGTTAACTTGACTCATCTGAGTTATTTCACCTATTCGTAAACCCAATTTACTTAGATTAGTAGGTATAATCTGTACGAGTAAGATAAGGTAATCCATGTAGATTGACATTTGGATAGGTACTTACCTACTTAGTTTGTTTTAAAAGTAGTTACTTAACTACTTACTATTTACTTAACTACTTACTATTTACCATATCAAATTAAACCAGGTAGATATAATTATTTGCAGCATACAAAACAATTTGTTAAGGCGATATTAGACAGTTCATTTTTGCTTTCAAAGATGAAGTCTAATTAATTAGGACGTTTCATCTTTCATCACTGATGTGCCTTTGTGATGAAAGTCAAGTTCTCAAAAAAAAAACGAAAATGATGAACACATCATTCACTTGACTGCTGTTCATCGAAAATGAAGCACTTTGGATGAACCGTTTAATACCGCCTTTATTAACATTTTTGATATTATGCTATTGGTCCAGGTTTTGTCGGCGGTTACGTAGCAGCTACGGTGCGTAGCAACATCGTAGGTGTGTGCTACGTACGATGCGTTCGCGAGCGTAGCAATCTTGATAGTATTTGGCAAGAGTATTTTTTTCGTTTACAAGTAATGCGGGTCGCGTTTTTACTTTTGTTAAAGATTGTGGATCGTATTTTTTTCGTTCGGACTAGGTAGGCCATTTTTTTACGGAGTACTTTTTTATACACGGTGTAATTGTGTGGTGACCTGTCATTTACACCTTATATAATAGATATCTACTGTAAGAATACTTGCAAAACAGAAAGTAGTACGTGTCCTCATGTTATTCTGCAAACCTGCGCTAAAAGTCCTTTATATATAAGTAGAATAGAAACGAAATGAAATAATGGAACTAGGTCGATATGAATGTGATTTCGATTTGCAACGTCTTACTATTGCTTGTCGTTATAATTTCGAGTTGAGCGTCACATTGATTAGTGTGGTCCGCACTCCGGGGTCCCTGCAATCAATACGTGGTGCTCCAGTTCGAGCGGCCCAGCCTTCGCTCCGGCGGCACAGCCTCCCGACCACCCAACTCCCAACCCAACTAACCGAGACGTCCCACGCAGCCTAGTTTCATCGTTTCATTGCGTCCTACAGAATAGGCTAAATCACGGAGACACGTGGGCTAAATAGCCAGCAAATACGAAGCATCACTGGACGTTATAATGGACTTATATGAAATATTTTATTTTTATATCTCTTACTAGCGGTCTGCCCGCGGCTACGCTCGCGTTATGTACGATTTTCCCGTGGGAATAAGACTTTTTCCCGTAAAGAGTGCTTACAAACTATCTCCATTCCTTTCATCCGAATCCGTTCAGTAGTTTTTGCGTGAAAGAATAACAAACATCCATCCATACATGCAAACTATTTATCTATTTATTTATTTGCTAACTATTTTTTTCTATCGCGTTTATAATATTAGTAAGGATAATCGTATCGGAATTACCTAATAAAAGAAACAGCAGCGGTATATTTCGATTTTAAGAAAATAAAATTTGACTTCCCCACTTATTTATAACATAAAAAAATAGAATAAAAACTTTTAGAAACCAGTGTAAGTACGTACAACGTTATAGGGAGGGAGTCTATTAGCATGCTATTAGTGTTTGAGAGTAGCTAATTACCTGTATGCGAAATGCATCTAGAGGAAATTGCCTGCATCTATTATTTTCAGTATACCTATAGATTTAGTAGACATATAGAGCTAACTAGTCGGTAAAGCAAACGGTTAGTAATTATTTAAAGTGCATACGTAGGATACACTACGTGCCAGCCCCGACCTTCTTAACATTAAAGCCGTTGGGGGATCCATTATATTTTGCGACCTAACACCATGCGGCTGTAAGGACGAGGACGAAGTCTCATCTGATATTCGTTGAGAGGAGAAAATTTCAGCGAGGGGAAGGAAGGGAGGGGTTCCGGCGGGGAGCGGGGGCTTGATATTGACCTAGATGTTCATTCAGAGTTCGGTCGATGCGAAACTTGACATCTGCGCGTTCCTGCGTTTTATATACTTTTGGGTTTAATGCTTATTTAAGTCGTCTGCTTCTTGATTTATTTTCTGCGGGCTCCTGAAAGCATCTGTTATTAAGTTAAGACCTCCTTTATATCACGAGTATCGTTCGTGGCCACTTGGAGAGGTCTGTCATTTCTTCACGTGATTGTAATGTGCTGTGCTGTGCTTAGTCGGGCCTGTGTCATCTCTGCGCCAGTGGTCACCGATATAATGCTTCAACAGCGAAGAGTGCTTAAATAGTTTGAGTTAATTTTATTTTAAAAATGGCTAAACCATCCACGACTGGACGATCGACAGTGGCAAACGTGGATTACATCTTTCCAGACGTAAGTATTTAACGAATCTTGGTTTTAAGTGCCATATATTCTATTAATTCTAGTTGAAGTAATAATAAGTACTCGATCGCAAAAACTAATGCCATTGCCATAAAAGAATAAAGAATAAAGTTAAATAACTTCAAAGATCTCCCGCCACAATTTGCTTGTTAAAAGGCGTTTGTTCGTAAATCTAAGGGAAAATTAAGATAATGGGGAGATTAGCCGTTTCATTAATAAAAATATATTTAAAAATATATGCACCTGTCTTCATGTAGTTTAATTTGAGCTCCATGTTTCTGTTATTTTTTCTTTCCAACAACGTGAAAAATTACAAGAAGGGGATCAGACTACATTTTTTATTTATTTTATTAATCCAAACTTCTTAGTTTCTGCTATCGAACACTAAACGATTTTTTGCTTTATCTTTAAAATTGTCCGAGTTACGAGTATAAAGGTTTGAAATTCAAGATTAGACAGAGAGGTACATACCCACTTGTGACGTCATTTGTTAGTAACGCCATATAATCTCCATAGAAAAAATCGTTTTTGAAAGAGACAGACATATTGAAACTTTAAAAAGTCGCTGTAAATTAGTTTTTCCACCGATTCTGTTTTTTCTTCGCGAATCGTCTGCACTAATCTATATTTTAAAAATAATTCATAAAATATGGTAATTTCATAAAATACGGTGAACAGTCCGATCCCCTATTGTATACCTGATTAATTTTCAAATGATGAACTATAAAAGTAAAAATAGTAAATCGAATATAATGCGTTTTCAAATACCAGGAAGACATTCTACATAAAGATAACAAATTAAAGACATTTACTCATACAATATTAAAGCCACAATCACCCGCGCGATATCTGAATGCATACGCGGCACTCATACGGCTAATATAGTAGTCACATTAATTATATCTTTCCAAGCTGCATTAATATCGCCCGCTAACAATATACAGGTATATTCATTATAGGTATTTCATGTTATGATATTTATGCAATTATAGAGATAGTATATTCAGCGAAATTTTCAAATACATCGTGCATTCTTTTGTGCAAGAGTAGAGCAAAAAAAGATTAGTAGTAAAAATAAAATAAAAAAACCTAAAAATTTATCTCCTGGTTTGGAAATCAAAGGGCGTTGAGCTACATCTAGGCTAGCAGATATTAAAAATATCTAGGTAATAAGCAGCTCTATACAATAATTTTGTCTTGGATAGTTTTTCCCCAACTGACGTAATTGCAATGCGCCCAAATCAAAGTCGTAATAGCAGACACGAACTTTACTTAGATACTTAATTCTTTTTTCTTTCTATATTATTATGTCTATAACAGTGCAAGGATGACCTGAGTTCAGAGCCACCGCCGGAAGACGTAGAACCAGCTCGCGGTAACTGGACTGGCCGGTTCGACTTCCTGCTGTCTTTGCTGGGCTACAGCGTCGGGCTCGGGAACGTTTGGCGGTTCCCCTACCTCTGCTACAATAATGGTGGAGGTGTGTAAAAATCAAAGACATAACAAGAAACAAAATTTATATTCATAGCAAGAATCTCTTGCACGCAACACTTAAAATTAAATGCTCAATACGAACTTAGTAGCAAAGCGCACGCGTTTTACATCATAGCGTATAAAACGGAATGATCATACATTGCTATGATAAAAGTTGTCTGGCCCTAGCCAGCGGGTATGTAGCATAGACATTACAAGCCTACCCTGAATTAGGATTCAGGGTAGGCTCGAGCCCCTACGTCGGAGTGTATATGAGCTGTTGATGATTGATTGATTGATGTCTATGCTACACACGCTACGCCGCGCTGTAGCGGAGTCTCGTCTACGTACATGCTACGCGCCCGGGCAATGGATAGGACGGCGGCGCGGCGGCGGCGATCCGGTAATGCGATGTTTCGAGTTTTCAATATTCGATGATTGTAAAAAGGTTTTTTATACAATCTGCTCATAGGAGAGATCGTGTAATAGCTAAAACATGGAAACTTATGATTTTCATTATTATTATTATTATATTTAATATATCATATTATTAAATATATCATTAAGTCCAGATAAAGGTCTTAGTGCCTTCAATCAAGATTATTATGTGTCATAATAATCATAATAAATAAAGTTATGTAACTTTAGTTACAAGCTTATCTAATGTTGCACAAACATCATTTGTCGATAGAAATACAAACTAAGTAGAAGTAGAAAGGAAATAGAGGAAGGAACCTTGGGAGATGAGGGGATGTTACATCATTACGTACCTATAGTTATAATATACTTACTTGTTGGTTTTAAATGAATAGGTATCACATAGTACAGTGAATATGAGAATTAACATTGTTATGAGACGGTTGTTAATAGCAATTATCACTCAGATTATTAACGGGCTGCTAGCAGCATAGCAATAACACTTCGACTAAAATAATTTCCGTGCGAAAAATCA
Source organism: Carpatolechia fugitivella (assembly GCA_951230895.1). Taxonomy (NCBI): domain Eukaryota; kingdom Metazoa; phylum Arthropoda; class Insecta; order Lepidoptera; family Gelechiidae; genus Carpatolechia; species Carpatolechia fugitivella. The sequence goes on along the minus strand of OX579653.1, from coordinate 10,493,174 downwards.
TTTAAGCCTATTGTCAACTACTAGCTTTTATTGGTTATACAGGGTGACCCATTTAGATAAGTCGGTATATAGGTAACTAAAAAACTAGAAAGATCTGTTCTATGGAACCAAGTCATCAATTTTAGTGACAAGAATTCATATTCTGTATAGTATATAGAAATACGAGTATATTTGATGTTTGAGTGTGCCTTGAAAACACATTGTTTTAAGATGCAACCCTGCAAGGCCATTGTTTATAGCGAAGCGAGAGTGTGTTACGCGCAGCGCGAGAGGCGGTGTTTTGTTTGGATAATAGTTGCACCAAGATAATACACCGTGAAATTTAACTGGTTGTTTTTCGTTAAATGGAGTATTCAGTCCAAGTTTTCAAGACATAACACATAACAACCCCTGGCACTAATAAGAATTAGAAGACATTTATTCATTGTCAACAATATGTTATGTATCAATAAGTAGTACAGACAGACATGAAAATATGTAAGACAATGAAAAGGTTACAGCGTCAGCTATGCTGTTTTTCAGCCATCACCTCGTTCTCTACTTCTTACAATACCTATTCCATGCACCCCACGTTTTTCGTTTTAAGTCCTACAAGAGTACTACACCAATAAAAATCTTAATAAAAATTATTTTATACTTTTTAGTGCGTAAAAACGTGTTGTTAAAAAAATATTTTTTACTTTATAATTATTTTGTGCTTTTTAGTTCAGCGTATTTAAATTTTGCAAGATACCCTGAACATCACGTAGAACTAAATTGCTAAGACTAGAAATCCCAAGCATGCCGAGATTATGTTGTTACGATGAGATTACCTTCCGACTCCATCATGAGACCCAGGACATTACGTACGACTAAATATCTTGTCAAGACAAATCCAACGAGCCCAAACACGACAAGGTTATGTTGCGACGTTGAGAGAGTTCCTATGGCCACCTTCTGGTTCCATTATGAGATCCTGGACATCACATATTATGACTAAAGATCTAGTCAAGACTAATCCAACGGGCCCAAACATGACTAGGTTATGTTGAGTATTTGAGGAAATACAGCGACCACCTTCCGGCTCCATCATGAGATCCTAGACATCACGAATGACTAAAAATCTTCTCAAGACTAATCTAACGAGCCTAAACACGTCGAGATTATGTTATGTATTTTAGGAGTTTCTATGGCCATCTTCCAGCTCCATCATGACACCCTGGACATAACGTGTGACTAAATATCTACTTAGTCAAAACAAATCCAACGGGCCTATACATGACTAGGTTATATTGAGTATTTGAGGAATTCCTGTGGCCACCTTCCGGCTCCATCATGAGATCTTGGACATTACTCAGACTAAAGATCTTGTCAAGAGAAATTCAACGAGCCCAAACACGACGAGGTTGTGTTGTGTATTTTAGGAGTTTCTATGGCCACTTTTCGGCTCCATCATGAGACCCTGGACATCACGTGTGACTAAAGATCTAGTCAAAACAAATCCACCGAGCCCAAATACGACGAGGTTATGTTGTGTATTTGAGGAGTTCCTATGGCCACCTTCCGGCTCCATCATGATACCCTGGACATCACGTATGACTCAAGATCTTGTCAAGACGAATCCAACGAGCCTAAACACGACGAGGTTGTGTTGTGTATTTTAGAAGTTCCTATGGCTACCTTCCGGCTCCATCATCAGACCAGCTCCAAGATATCATAATATTGCATTGTCATCGAGGTTACATAAGTGTACCAAATTTCAGCAAATTCCAATGGCAGCAAGTGCTTCAAAATTGAGTTGCAAGATTCGG